>OX336375.1:20770253-21100253 GCA_946902895.1 Fragum fragum
AATTTACCACAACAAACACCTGTTTAAGGGCAAGGTTGTTCTTGATGTAGGATGTGGCACAGGAATCTTGTGCATGTTTGCTGCAAAAGCTGGTGCTGCAAAAGTCATAGGTGTAAGTTGGCCTGTTTCAGCTTTTTCTACAGCTATAAAAACTTCACCCAAACAAAAACATATTAACAAAATAGAATACACCAAATTGATGGATCACCTCCATTTCCATCCATCTGTCTGCTCACAATTTACAAAAAATCTTCTCTTAAACTAACCAACCAAACTTCACAGATATGATCCGTATGTCATGCTCTTTCAAAATAATTCACAAAGAATTGAAATCAATAAAAAGTGAAAAAACTTAAATAAATCATCTCCCAACCTAAAACAAAGCCTAGAACTTTGCCATTTGGTATATATCATAATGCATTGACCCTCTACCAAAATACTTCAAAGAATTACTGTACTCTGAAAATTAGCCCTTTTCTATTCAATCCCTGAATAAAGAAGGAAATCCCTGAATATCTTCTCTTTTAAAACCATAAGGCATAGAGCTTTGATATTTGGCATTTACCAATGATTTCTATCAAAGAATTACAGCACTATTGAATTTAGCACTATATATTGGGATCAAATTTATACCCTGGATCAAAGGAAAAAATTCTTTAGAAATCTTCTCCAAATAATTAGGCGTACGGCTTTGGTATTTTGAATATACCAGGGTTTTCGTTTGACCCGAGACCTCGTGTTTTGACGCTCAGAAATTCAAAAAAATGCAATTTTGACGCTTGAAAATTTGTCACTGTGCGTCATTTTGACTCTCGAAAATTATCAGCCATGCGTCAAGGGTCATCATAAGTGTGCCAAAATTCTTGGAAAATGGATAATTGATTATAAAAATTTACACCCCATCAAGTTTAACACTAAGCTTGATAGGCAATTAGCACTTCCCAGTGATGAACATGCATCGGCGATCGTCATTGACAGGTACTTGACACCTGTGAAATTAATGATGAAACCCATTTTCAGAGTTCTAATCCTACTGAAATTTACTTATTTGCTATTTCTTTAATAAAAGGCTCACAGAATATAATCAAGAAGTAAAGTGAAACCAAAGAAAATATTGCCCAAGAAATGTCATTGGTTTTCGTGCATAAAATCGGCACTTCTTTTTATAAGAAATTAAAATAATTTGATCCTCTTAGTGCTCTTAAGATTTTCTAAAACTGATTCAAACTAATAATATGTATAAATACTAAACTTTCCCTAACATTTAACTTGTATTGAAAATAGAATACTGTCAGGTTGGAGAAATGTTTCAATCTGAGACAGAGTTTATTCTAAGGCACCATTGCTGAAAAAAAACATACAATCACTTTTAAGGCACCATTGCTAACAAGGTTTTAAGCTTTTTTTTCTAAATTGCTCGGGGGGGGGGGGGGATATCGCATTTTGACTCTTGGGATTTCAATTTTGACTCTTGGAAATTTTGACCCAAGGGTCAATGACTCTTGACTTTTGGGTACTAATGAAAACCCTGTATACCATAAAGCCTTGAGCAATCATACTCGGGAGGGATATAGGACCATCATAGTCCTCTTGTTTGATAATTGTTACTTGTAAACTTTTCAAAGTAAGTTTGTTTAATATAAAAGTGGAACTTTCTGTCAGAGTCAGTGGGTGTGGTCAAGGGAGTCTCAGTCAATTATTAGATGTTGAAAAGGACGCTTAAAAAAACGGGTGTCAGAAAGTAAGCGACATACATGTATAGGGTAGAACAATCTGAGGCCTAATATTCATTTAACCCATTACCGGACAACAAAATTTTGGACTGATCTAAATTGAAGGGAGTTGGCAGACGACAATTACCGAGGTATTGTGATCACCTTGGCGACATTGGCGTGACAAACTTTAACCTTTGTCATGTTGTTGTTATTGAATATATCCTCATGAAACTTGGCATGTGCATTGACCATCACAAGAGCTATCTAGACTATCAAGGGGGTTAGCTCTAAAAGCGTTTGTAAGAGTTATGCCCCTTTTTCGACAAAGAATTTTTGCATTATCCAGCACCTGCAGCCAAACGTTGGTACCCGTGGGCGGTGCTCTTGTTTCAACTTTCTGGTTAGAAAACAATCTGCAAAATGAAGAAATTCCTTGCTGCAAGCAATTTCTTCATTTTGTACAATGGCATCAAAAGCGTCACTGTGTGGGAACAGGTTAACGTGACATAACACATTTTAGAAGATTGTTTATGGTTTTAGATTAGTATCATCCTTGAAAATATAGGCAGACAGCATTATAGAACAATATTTGAAAGTGTAAGTAGGTACACTGCAACTCCTCTACAACGCTACCAGCACAGCGCTGACTCCATTATAACACGGGGTCTGCTTGGCTCCCAAAATTTTGGAAGGGGGGGCATTTTGGGTTGCAGATGCTGAGATACGACGTTAATCCTGATTTGGCCGCGATTTTTTTTATCCTGTCTTCGGCCCGTCCGAAGAAAAAGGGTTGCTCATAAAAATCGATAATTACCCGAAGCCAGATAAGTTAATAACACCTTATGTGGACGGTCCTGGCAATTAATGCATTAGTTCAGAGGTAATTGCTTTGTTTGATTGATGACACGCGTAGTGTTTGAATTTACAAAATCGGTTTGATTGTTTGGCTTTACTGTTTGACATTGAGATGATCAATGCCTTAGATCATTGATATTTTTAAAACAATAGTGAATAGGCACGCTCCTCGGTATCCTTCAGTTACAAACCTTGAAGGTGGTGCGATTGAAATATCACCCTGTTTCACTCTCGGAGTTCTTAATTTTCTTCATTCCCCGGTAGGACGTGTTCTCAAAGTAATGCGCGACCGTGAAATTAGACAAATTGACTTGAGCCTAATTTTTATTTCACTTCATAGTTTGCTGGTATCTGGAGCTCGTAGAGGATAGTGGCTTCAAGATAAAAACGCAACAATGTGCTTAGAAAACAATCAGTCGTAGTTGCGACGTTTACGCTAAATACATAAAATACATGAACTTTAATTGTAAATGTCACAATATCGGAAGATTTCATCCGACACGGGATAGATAATATAAGTAGATTAAAATAAAATACCGTTATTTTTCCGAATTTCTTTCAATAATCCGAAAATTTAATGCCATTCTGTATGATCAAACACACGGCAAAAAGCTCGTCGACAAATTTGAAGTAAAGGTTTTTCGGGGACAGTTTATTTTATTCTGAGGGAGGAAAGGTGATCAAAGGCGCCGCCGCCAGATGTTCAGCTATTTATGGGAGAGTTTCCGGAGTTGACACGTGCCAGACGCATACCCCGTGTAATTCTTGCTGACCGAATTTTTACTCTTGTCGTTATGAAACCAGACATTCCACCGTCTCGGATATTTTTCGATTATCATGACCTTCATTTTTACGATTAAAAGTTAGCCGCTACATGTATACGTGCAACTGGTCGGTTTAAATTCCCGATTCGTAAATGACTAGGTTCAGAAAGAGTTCTTTGTCGATTTATTGTTACCGTATTTTTAACAATGGTAATGAAATTAGACCAAGTCCATTACCATGAAAGAGGTTCGAAGGTCGATCCACGCGACATTTTCTGAACGCTTCAGTAACCCCAGGTGTTCAACAACTCGTCGGTCTCCAAGGAGACGTCGCTATGCGAGATACTTAGATTTTTATCCCTTTTGTCTACGGATGGAAATATTTACGTCCGAGTAAAAATAAATTCAATTAGATTAATGCCGACGACTATCATAATAATAAAACATGTTTCGGGTAAAAGTTCTAGCTTCTTAGTATTGGGAGAAAGAGAACCACAATTTGTAGACCTGTAGAAATTTACGGATTATTCAATCCTGATAGACCGGGAAGGTAAGGTTAGAATTTAATTCTCCGCACGCTGAATTTCATCGGTTTCTGCTAAAATCTCATAACTACAGTTTTTCATTTCCCGACTAGTAACTTTGAATTAAACTTGTTACAGGAATTTTATCACGAATTACAGGGTGTTTATTTCCGATTCTGACGGTTGAAAATTTCAGATACGGCGGGGGGCGGGGGGGGCAGCGTTATAGCATAATAACTCCACTTCTTCCGCTGTTTCATTTCTTGGACCCCACCAACAGCGTTATAGTGGAGCTGCAGTGTATACTGTAAAATTTGTATCAGACAGGGTAAACAACACTAAAAATTTTGAAGTTGCTTGTAAGTAGCATTGTATTTTCCCTTATGGGTTTTGTGGTGATGTGTTAAAAGGATAAATATTTTATTTTCAGATTGAATGTTCCAATATCATAGACCATGCACAGAAAATAATAGAAGCAAACAAGTTTGAAAAAGGTTTGTTATTAATCTCTAACTGAACTCATTATCACTTAACCCATTCCCACTCAGAAACGCTTTTAGACTCCCTCAAGGAAAAAAAGCTTTGGAAAACATTGTGGAAAATGAAGAAATTGCTTGTTACAAGCAATTTCTTCATTATTAACAATTTTTTCTACCCAAAAAGATAAAACTATTGAAAAATCAATAAACTTTAAATTGTCGTCTACGTCTTTCAATTTGGACCAGTCTAAATTCCTTCTGTGTGGTAATGGGTTAACAAAATTTGAGACTAGTCCAAAGTCAAAGGTATTTAAGATGACTATTTTTGGTTTGTGTAATTTAAACAATCTTTACCGTTTGGGGGACAAACCAGTGGGCGATGAAAAATGCTAGGTATATGCAAAAAAAAAAAAAGCTAGGTTTAAGAAATTTCTTTATTATTTATAATAGCTTGTTAAGTATTTTTCCTGGGGCTGGTGAAAAAGTGGGATTGAATGGAAATTGGTCTTGAATTGAAACTCTGCTGTTGGAGGGCATTGGCACTGTAAGAAATCTATTGAGTGATTGCATGGGGTTTTACCACTATCTTTGCAGCAGATGCAACTATCCATGGCTTCATATTGTTTCTCACACCAATACATCTACAACAATTAGTCAAGCAAACTGCTCATTCCACTTACACTTCTTACCATGTGCCCATTTGTAAGGGACAAATGACACAGGTCAAAATGACTTGTTAACTCACCTGAGCACAAAGTGCTAATGTGAGCTATTGTAATCAGCCTTCAGCTGGCGTCTGTCCAGCTGCTGTTGGTCGTTGTCCGTCAATCACTTCATCAACATCACCTCCTGTACCACTGAGCCAATAACAACCAAATTTGGCAGAAATGTTCCTTAGACAGTCCCCTTTAAAAATAGTTTAAAGAATTGAAATTCATTGAAAACTCCTGTTGCTATGACAACAAAATTCAAAAGAAATCCTGAACCTGAAGGTGTAGAGCCTTTATATTTTGCATAAAACATCTGTTTTGACCTTTTCATCAGTGTTTTGACCTAAAATCATTACGCACGGATTCCCAGGGGCAGAGCCCAGAGGGGGATCTGAAGAAGGATTTTTAAGCGACATCTCATCTCAAACCCTTGTGCCAATTTCAACCAAATCTGGCAGAAAGGTTCCTTACGTGGTCCCTTATGAAACTGGATATAAGAATTTAAATCTCTTAAAAACTCTGGTTGCCATAGCAACAAAAGTGAAATTCGAAAAAAATCTTCACCTGACCCAGAAGGCCTAAAGCTTTGATATTTTTCATGAAACATCTGTAATTTCTTCATTATCAGGGTTTTTGTTTGACCCGAGACCTCGGGTTTTGACGCACAGAAATTCAAAAAGAAGCAATTTGACGCTCAAAAATTTGTCACTGTGCGTCATTTTGACTCTCGAAAATTTGTCACTGTGCGTCATTTTGACTCTCGAAAATTAGCAGCCATGCGTCAAGGGTCATCATAAGTGCATCAAAATTATTTGAAAATGGCTAATTGATTATGAAAACATACACCTCTATCAAGGATAACACCAACCTTGATTGGTAATTAACACTCTTGAGTGATGGCATCGCAATCGTAATTGACAGGTACTTGACACCTGTGAAATTAATGATGAATCCCATTTTCAGAGTTCTTATCCTACTGAAGTTTACTTATTTGCTATTTCTTTTATAAAAAAAACTCACAAAATATAATCAAGAAGTAAAATGATACCAAAGAAAATGTTTTCCAAGAAATGTCATTGGTTTTCGTGTATAAAATCGGCACTTCTTTTTATGAAAAATAGAAATAATTTGATCTTCTTAGTACTCTTGTGAATTTCTAAAACTGATTCTAACTAATAATATATAATATGAATACTGATTTTTCCCTAAAATTTATATTATATTGAAAATAGAATACTGTCGGATTGGAGAAATGGTTCAATCTGAGACAGAGTTTATTCTAAGGCACCATTGATTAAAAAGTTATAAACTTTTTTTTTTCTGAATTGCTCGGGGAGGGGGGGGGGATTTGCATTTTGACTCTTCAGATTTCAATTTTGACTCTTGGGAATTTTGGCTCAAGGGTCAATGACTCTTGACTTTTGGGAACTAATGAAAACCCTGATTATCCACAAAGTTTTCAACCTCAAAAGACAAAAACTATTAAATTTCATGCTCTAAAAGTTGTCATCTGCAACATCAGTCTCAACTTTTGTTGTCTTAGTTTCTGCACCAGGGCCTGTATTCACCAAACTTTTCTAAATTTTAGAATTGGGTCTAGGCTAAGTAATAAGGTTCATACTATTCTGAGAATAGACTAAAGTTCGTATTCACCAACACAATTTAGAACAGTCTTCAATTAGAACGGTTTCACTGGTTTCACTGGTTTCCCGACTTCTTAAAAGTGTATTTCAAAATAGTAGCCAGCTTTTAACCCTTAAACCCATCATATAGCCAAATAAAAAAAATATATATTGCAAAATCTTTAGTCTTTAACACAAAAACAGATCGAAATTGAATAATTAGGACGGATTATTATCCTAGATCGAAATCCTATATGGATCGCTGTGGCCGGGGGTCGGGGGTGGGGCGGAAAGATTAGTAAATCGACAAAACGAAAGGGTTGCACTACAGTGATTAAAAAAATGAGAAAAAAAAGGAAATAGCATCTCTAAGTTTGTTGATTATTTATATTTGTCTTTGACTACGTAGAAACCTTTTGTGGCTTTATATTATTTTACTATTATCGTCAATCATAAACCTGCTGAGGACCATCGGTTCGACGGCGATGGAAAAAAACAGCGGTTGTGCAATGCTAACATTAAGTCCGATAATTGTTTTATTTTGAGTCAGAAAAAAGTCCGAAAAAAACAATAAGACGAACAGAACGTTAACTCAAAATTCAACATGGCCCACCTCAATCTTCTGTCGAACTCTTTCCAAATATTCCAGACAATATAGATATTTTTGAGGATGTTGATTGTAACTTGACTAAAATCCGTGTTGCATTGCAGAAAGTATCAGCACCCAAGCATAAGAATCTTGATTGAAAATGCACCAAGCTTTCCACTGCTTGAGATGAAATGACCTCCTGCCTTTTTCTTCGAACTCCCATCCTGTCATTGTCGGTTCCGAGTTCATTGAAGAACACCTGAAAATCTGAATTCCCAGCGAAGACTTTCCTCATTTAGCATCCTTTTCACTTAAAATTTAAATCCATTTTTAAATAATCGGTAAATATTACTATGAGAAGAGCTGCATGAGTGAACTTTCTGTCACCAATGTAAACACTATCTTATATTACATCAGAAATATCAGTGACGTCATACATGTCAGATGCGACAGACAACCTTCATTTTATCCAAAGGGAAATAATTTTCCTCTTTTCATGTTATTTTACATTATTCTGTCTACTAAAATGTTTTTGGGACTATAATGCAGTGAACGGGGGCGATTTTTTTACAATAATAATGTGTATTTAGTACGGTAGGTATTAGACTTGGAATAATGAAGAATTTCCTCTAAATTTAGTTCATTCTAAAGTTTAGAATAGGTTGGTGAATACGTACTAAATTCAATTTAGTCTATTCTTTGGATTTAGTTGGCTAAATCAATTTAGAATGCGTTGGTGAATACGGGCCCAGAAAATGCAAAATTGACATTTTATCAGTGCAAGAATGGTTTTCCTAGACCCAAGTTGTCCTTTATAGATTTTCTACTTGTTAACAAGTATACTTTTAAGACGACTTGCCCTTGGCAAGTATATACTGTTGTCAATGAAGAAAATACTGGATTCCAGCATTTTCTTCATTAACAATTCTTTTTAAAAATTTAGCTATTCACTTTTATTTTGCGGATTAGATCATTTTGATTCGAGAATGGTAGAAAATCATGTCTTGCTTTTCAAGGGACAAGTGGAGAGAATCCAAATTTCCTTATCCCTGCAGTGAGTGATTTATAACTCTGTATATTTCAGTGATAACCCTTGTGAAAGGTAAAGTAGAAGAAGTATCTTTACCAGAGGGAGTTGACAAAGTTGACATTATCCTCAGCGAATGGATGGGCTACTGTTTATTTTATGAATCCATGTTACAGACTGTCTTGTTTGCCAGAGATAAATGGCTGGTAAGACAAACACAGTTCCTGGTTTTAAACGTTTTTTTTTTGTGGGACCAGTAGTCTACATTTAATCGTTGTAATCTGTTTCCACATAATCACGATTTTTATTTCCATGAAGAGAAAAAACCCAGCGAATACATAATAGAAAATGGAAGAAATTTGCTTTTAAGAAGTAATTTCTCATAATGTTTTCTATCAAGAAAGACAAAAAAGTCGATACAGAACAGGGTTGATATTTAACCCATTACCATACAATGATGCCTTCTGACACCCTGAGGAAATAATTTCATGGAAAACTGGGTGAAAAGGAGAAATTGCTTCTGAGAAGCAATTCCTCCTTTTCTCACTCAGTTTTCTATCACATTTCCCAACTTCTGCGCGATTTGAAATGTTGTCTTCTTTCAATTTGGACCAGTGTAAAATTTTGTCGTCTGGTGATTGGGAATACTCAGCCAAGGGAAGTCCCATTTTACTTCATGAGTCACATATAGATATAATCACTAAAAATAGTTTTTAAGCTCACCTGAGCACAAAGTGCAAGGTGAGCTATTGTGATTGGTCGTCGTCCGTCTGTCTGTCTGTCTGTCCGTCCATCCACAATTTCTTTAAAAATCTTCTCCTCCTAAACCATTAGGCCAATCAAGCTGAAACTTTGCAGGGATGTTCCTTTGGTGAAGTTCTTCATCAGTTGTTAAAAGAATTTAATTCCGTCAAAAATTCTGGTTGCCACGGAATTTGAAAATGGGAATCTTTAGTAATTCTTTAAATATCTTTAAAAATCTTCTCCTCCTAAACCAGTAGGCCAATCAAGCTGAAACTTTGCAGGGATGTTCATTGGGTGAAGCTCTTCAAAAGTTGTTAAAAGAATTTAATTTCGTCAAAAACTCTGGTTGCTGTAGCATATGAAAATGGGAATCTTTAGTAATTCTTTAAATATCTTTAAAAATCTTCTTCTCTAAAACCTTTGGGCCAATCAAGCTGAAACTTTGCAAGGATGTTCATTGGGTGAGGTTCTTCAAAAGTTGTTAAAAGAAATTAATTTTGTCAAAATCTCTGGTTGCCACAGAATTTGAAAATGGTAATCTACAGTAATTCTTTAAATATCTTTAAAAATCTTCTCCTCCTAAACCAGTAGGCCAATCAAGCTGAAACTTTGCAGGGATGTTCATTGGGTGAAGCTCTTCAAAAGTTGTTAAAAAAATTTAATTCCGCCTAAAACTTTGGTTGCCGCGGCACTTGAAAAGGGAATCTTTAGTAATTCTTTAAAAATCTTTAAAAATCTTCTCCTCCTAAACCAGTAGGCCAATCAAGCTGAAACTTTACAGGGATGTTCCTTGGATGAAGCTCTTCAAAATTTGTTAAAAGAATTTCAGTCCGTGAAAAACTCTTGTAACCGCGGCATATGAAAATTGGAAATTTTAGTAAATCTTTGATGTTGTTTTTTCATAGACTACAAGGCCAAAGGCCTTTTTATTTTGTAAAGAGCTTAATCATATGGTCCTCTACCAATTTTTTAAATATTTAATTTCTTAGGGTCAAAAATGGCCCAGCACCTGAGGTCTGAAATTTGGAAAAAATCTTAAGAGCAATTTCAAAAGGCTTCTCCTCTTAAACTATAAGGTCTAGGATATCCATATTTGGTATGTAGCATAACTAGATGGTTTTGTACTATATCACAAAAGGTTTTCATCCAAGGGTCAAAAACAGCCCTGACTAGGGGTCCAAAAATTTGGTAAAACGCAAAATTTGAGTATGTTGAAAAAAATTATTCTTTTTAAGGCAGAGGTCATTTATATTTTGAGTGTAGCATAGCCTGGCTGTTATCTATCAATTTTGATTGAATTATGCCTGTTGGTTAAAAAAAAACCCTTCCCTGGGTGTCCAAAGTTCATAAAAATGCTCAATTAGACCATGTTCAACAGTCTTCTCCTCCCAATCTACAAAGTATATTTGATTTATAGCATAACCAGATGGTTCTCTCCTATGTTAGCTAAAATCATAGCCCTGGGATAAAACATGGCACTGCCCCAGAGGTCCAAAATTTTGGAAAACACCCAATTAGAACAACTTCAAAAGTCTTCTCCTTCTGAAATATAAGATGAAGGGCATTCATATTTGGTATGTAGCATGACTAAATAATTTTGTACTATGTTACAGGAAAATATGCACTTAGGATAAAAAATGTCTCTGCTCCTGGGATTGAAAATTGCATAAATCGCATTGAAAGGATTCTTCTGAAAATAGAAATGGAGAAATGCTTGCTTTCTCACAATGCATTTTTAAACCTTTTTCCCTGAGGGTGACAAATTCTGGGATAGTTTGGTAATCAATTAAACTATGAAGCCAAAGGCATTCATTTTCATTTTAAAGCATTACTTGATTGTTTGTACAAAGCCCAAAATCTTATATTTGTTTTATTTGTTTTGCTCAAGTTGTGTCTTTTTTATACAAAAAAGTACTGTAATTTGCAGATGCCTCAGGTGAGCGATTTAGGACCATCATGGTCCTCTTGTTTAGGGCTTTTAAACTATAGAATCTCAAAGCTGCAAGAGCTGAATGAAGCTTGAATCTTAAGGAAGATAAAACAATTTCATGTCTTTTATTTTATAACTCCTTAGCCTGAGATCAAAAAAGCTTTTGTTCTCAACTGAAAATGGACTAAAACTTTGAGTTGTGATGAAAGATGTATTTTAGCATAAATGAAATGGTAAATGCATGAAAATAAAAGATAATGCTGGTAAAATATTAATTTATTTGTGTATACTGTAAATTAGATTTTAGGAGCAAGGGTATATTTTTGCAAATATTTGTGATGCAGTAAGCTAGGGAATTCAAGAATCTTGCTCAAATTGTACATTTTGTACAGAAAAAGAGGTACAAAGTAATTCAGATAAGAGACAGACAAAGATCAAATGACAAAATATTTACCTTTTCGAGCAAAGTTAAGTATAAATCAATGTTTAAAATCATCCCTTTTGGTTTCATTCATAGGGGATTATCACCTTGTTGATATAAAAACTGAATAAGTTTTGAGAACAGGATAAATCTTAAGCTGACGACAAAATTTATAACCTGAAGTTAGTCCCCTCAGTGTATTGAACACAGTTATTTAAACATAACAATGAAAAGCAGATGACATGTTAAAATTCTAGACAAAAACAAGTAGACCAGATAGAGCCCAAATGATGTACCGGACTCTTCATTGCATAGACTCTTAGAACCTATCAACAAATTGAAAGCAGACAATCCAACGTAATTCAATTAAAATCAAACAATTGTACCAGTTTTGACAGGGCATATATATTATTATTTCATCTTATGACAGTTTTGGTAAGTCTACTATGGTATTAATAATTCAAAGCCTTAGTGCTAACGAGTGCAAGTACATATACATATTACAACCTCTAAAAACTGGACTTAACCCTCTTTTTGATAATAGCTTTTCAGCTCTTTCCAAAAATATATTTGAAACTTTAATGCATACTGCAACAAATTTCAGGAGAAAAATCTTTTTACTTAGAGATTATTTTAATAGAGATTGGGTAAAAAAAATTCAATGGATTACCAGTAATCATTCTATTCATAGATCGCTATGTAATCGGGCTGTAAACCAATATCAATTTTTATGTCGCCAGATACTTACAAGAAAAGTACTGAAGTCGCATATGGCCGGTCTTGAATGCATGAAGTTGCTGATAAGTCTTTGGGTCCTGCTCATGTGAAAATATGTAGACTCAAAAATTACCCAATTTACTGTAGTCAAATTCTAATGAGTCCCAACAGCAGGATTATGCAATTGAATCAATCTTTCATACTTTTCACATAATGTATATCAAACAACCTTTCTTTAAGCGAACACTTTTAGGTCGTCCCTTTAGCGGTTGCTTAATACAAGATTTACTGTATTTGAACTCGTCCAGAGCACACCTTGGCGTATAGAGGAACAAAGAGGAAAATCTTATTGAAAGTCTTCATACGACAAATCAACCAACTTGAAGGTTTTAAGCTATGCATGTGATTACCATCTGATGACTCTCAACAGAATTGCAACATGTTTATTTTTAAGCTTTGTCTCGGGTGAGCACTGTAGGGCCATTGGCCGTCTTGTTTGATTACTTATTACAGATATATTACAAACATTAGAATTCTGTAAATTTTGTATCATTTAGGCACCAAATGGCATGATATTCCCAGACAGAGCAACACTGTATGTTACTGCTATTGAAGACAGACAGTATAAAGATGAAAAAATAAATTGTAAGTCATTTATCCAAAATTTGGCTTATTGGCACAGAAGTGCTCAGGTGAGCTGTTGTGATCACCTTTTGTCCGGCTTCCTTCCAAGCACATCGTCTGCCAATAATTTCTTAAAACAGCATCTCCTCCCAAACCACTGGGCAAATTTGAACCAAATTTGGCAGAAATGTTACTTAGGTGGTCCCCTTTGAAAAATGCTAAAAGAATTGAAATCTGTTAAAAACTCTGGTTGCAATTGGCAACAAAAGCGAAATTGTAAAATAATCTTTAAAAATCTTCTCCTCCTGACCCAGAAGGCGTAGATCCTTGATATTTTGCATGAAGTATCAGTATATTGACCTCTTTCAAAACAGCTAAAATCATGATCCTGGGGTCCCAAGGGGCAGGGCCCCAGGGGGGATGGGGTTTATATAGAAATAAAGAATGATTTTTAAATGACATCTCCTCCAAAACCCCTGGGCCACTTTGAACCAAATTTGACAGAAATGTTCCTTAGGTGGTCCCCTTTGAATAATGCTAAAAGAATTGAAATCTGTTAAAAACTTGGGTTGCAATTTGCAACAAAAGTGAAATTTTGAAATAATCTTTAACAATCTTCTCCTCTTGACCCAGAAGGTGTAGATCCTATTCCTTGATATTTTTCATGAAGCATCAGTATATTGACCTCTAAATCATGATCCAAGGGTCCCCGGGGCGGAGCGGGGGTGGGGGTATAGACATGAAGCATCAGTTCACTGACTTCTTTCTTATTTCTGAAATTATAACCCATGGATCCAGAGGGAGGAAAAAGTTTTCCCCTTCTTTCAAATTTGCCCTAAAGCCTTGGTATTTGTTATTTAGACTTTTGGATCCCCAGGAACATAGTCTATATATGTATAAATGCCCACTTGTATCATAATCCTAACCTTAACA
The DNA here is from genome assembly GCA_946902895.1 of Fragum fragum. Classification (NCBI taxonomy): domain Eukaryota; kingdom Metazoa; phylum Mollusca; class Bivalvia; order Cardiida; family Cardiidae; genus Fragum; species Fragum fragum. The sequence goes on from OX336375.1 coordinate 20,783,908, forward strand.
TGAAATTAGACTGTTGAAAGAAAAAGAGCCTTTATCTCAGGTGAGCACCCAAAGGGCTTACGGCCCTCTTGTTATTGAATTGTCACTGAGTAGATGATTTGAAATAAAATACTTCAAATGACAGTGTATGAAGTCTATAATTTTAAAAATTTGGTCTCTGAAAGACTTTGGAACAACTGACTGATCATTGCTTTCAATAGAAAATATGATTGACCAATTAAATCATTCATTCAGATTTGAAGGGAACTTTGAACTCCAGATATTTGTTAGGTATTTTGTCGTTGTTTTGGCATCTTTAATGTAACTAGAGCTTACTCAAGCTCAAGTTACCAAGTTTAGGTTGCCAATCAAGAATTTGCTGTTTATTTAATGTCTGTAAATATGCCAATTTTCTTTACTAAACAAAAGTTTGATTTTTATGCCATCTAGAAAAAATTGTATAAGTGAGAGTTTCGTATCAGCCAGAGTTAACCCATTACCAGATGGTAAAATTTAAGACTGGTCCAAATTGAAAGGAGTTGCAGAAGATAATTCAAAGTTTTATTTTGCAACTTTTGGGCCAGAAAACATTTTGAAAAATGAAGAAATTGCTTGTCCAAGCAATTTCTTCATTTTAACAATGTTTTCCCTCGGGGTGTCCGAAAGCGTCTAAGTGTGGGAATGAGTTAAATGTCCTGATTATTTTGTTGAATCATCTAAATGAGAAATACATGTATTTGAAATGATAATGGCCTCTCATTTAAATCAAAGCTTAACAAGGTTTATTTCCTCAATTAGGATTTTTAAGAAGTATGAATGGGCAACTTTAAAAGTAGAATTTATTTTCATTTCCTCAATAAGAATCATAATTATCTTGTTTTAGTAAATAAAGCTCTCTGCTATGTGAAAGTTATTGCTGTATATTACTGTCACTCCTAGACCTCGCTCTGACATACAAGAACAGTGTTTTTTCGAATGACAACAAATTTATTGCTTTGTGTACTGCATAGAAAATAGGCCTTAAACAACTCCGTTGCTTTTATAAATTTTCAGGGTGGGACTCTGTGTATGGTTTTGATATGAGCAACATACGTAAAGTGGCCGTATCAGAACCATTAGTTGATGTTGTGGACCCAAAACAAGTTGTTACCAATGCCTGCTTGATCAAGGTGAGAATATATGTAGTAATGATATCCTGGGATATTTGGATGCAAATTGGATAATAAAATTGAATTGAAGTGTGATATACCTCTAAGGTCAGTCGAAGTAGAAAAATCAATGCAAATACAAACCCAACAATGTCATTATCAGTTTGTCTCTAGTATGAAGGATTTGGCCTTTATAGAAATAAACTAGGATTATTTATTAAAACATCTCCTCCAAAACTTCTTCAAATTTTGTAGAAATAAGTCTAAGGTAAGCCTTATTAAGGTCTCCACAGCCATAAAGAGTTACTTCTGTCCATGTGTTGTATTTGTGTGTACAGTTTCTATCCAGAGCATATCTGTTACATTAATGGATGGGTTTCAATATATAGTTGTTCTTTTGATGAATAATAGTGTCATGGGTAAAGTTCTGTTGGATATTCACAAGGTCAATGTCACAACTTCAGTCATGTTAAATGGGCTGAAGTGGGGGCATCTGTATCTGTGACCCATTTTTATATCTAAATTGCAAAAAGAACTGAAATTTGAGTAGAACTCCAGTTGATATAGCAGCAAAAGTGAAATTAAGAGAAGAAAATCACCTCCTACCTAAAAACAACCTAAGATTTAGTGTTCTTCTGACATAGAAGGCATAGGGCCTTGATATTTGTCATTAAGGCACAGGACCTTTATATTTGTCATTAAGATTCCATTCATAGACTTCTAAAGAACATTGCTATTATCCTGACTTTTGGATCAACGTAATAGTGGGGTAAAGGCCTATTTATGAATAAAGAAATACAAGGCTGACTTGTATTATAATTCTTTACTTAATATTAAACTCAGCTGTTGAAAGGAATAGATCCTTTTTCCAGAAGAGACCACGGGGACAATAGCTCTCTTATTTATTTATACTAAAGTTCATTTTTATACGCCCGTCGAAGACAGGACGTATTATGGGATCACCCGTGGTGTCCGGGCGTCCTGGCGTCCGGGGCCTCCGGGTGTCCGGGCGTCCGGCGGTGTCCACTTCTTTGTCCGGAGCATAACTCTGTCACCATAAGTCCGATTGACTTTAAACTTGGCAGTTATATTCTTCTCATCAATACGGAGTGCAGTGCACAAGAACCATAACTCTACCTGGCCCATTTTTTGAGTTATTGCCCTTTGTTGTTTATCATACTTGAATCTTGTCCGGAGTATATCTCTAAAAGTATAATAGCTAGGATCATGAAACTTCATAGGTGTATAGATCTCACCAAGGGGAAGTGCAGTGCACAAGAACCATAACTCTACCTAGTGTATATTTTGAGTTATTGCCCTTTGTTTTTCATACTTGAATCTTGTCCGGAGTATATCTCTTTAAGTATAATAGCTAGGATCATGAAACTTCATGGGTGTATTGATCTCACCAAGGGAGAGTGCAGTGCACAAGAACCATAACTCTACCTGGCCTATTTTTTGAGTTATTGCCCTTTGTTGTTTTTCATACTTGAATCTTGTCCGGAGCATATCTCTAAAAGTATAATAGCTAGAATCATGAAATTTCATGGATGGATAGAGCTCACCAAGGGGAAGTGCAGTGCACAAGAACTATAACTCTACCTGGCCTTTTTTTTGGGTTATTGCCCTTTGTTGTTTATCATACTTGAATCTTGTCCGGAGTATATCTCTAAACGTATAATAGCTAGGATCATGAAACTTCATGGGTGTATAGATCTCACCAAGGGGAAGTGCAGTGCACAAGAACCATAACTCTACCTGGGCTATTTTTTGAGTTATTGCCCTTTGTTGTTTATCATACTTGAATCTTGTCCGGAGTATATCTCTTAAAGTATAATAGCTAGGATCATGAAACTTCATGGGTGTATTGATCTCACCAAGGGGGAGTGCAGTGCACAAGAACAATAACTCTACCTGGCCTATTTTTTGAGTTATTGCCCTTTGTTGTTTTTCATACTTGAATCTTGTCCGGAGCATATCTCTAAAAGTATAATAGCTAGAATCATGAAATTTATTGGATGGATAGAGCTCACCAAGTCAGAGTGCAGTGTACAAGAACCATAACTCTACCTAGAGTAAATTTTGAGTTATTGCCCTTTGTTGTTTTTCATACTTGAATCTTGTCTGGAGTATATCTCTTAAAGTATAATAGCTGGAATCATGAAATTTCATGGATGGATAGAGCTCACCTGGTGGGAGTGAAGTGTACAAGAACCATAACTCTACCTAGCCCATTTTTTTGAGTTATTGCCCTTTGTTGTTTTTCATACTTGAATCTTGTCCGGAGTATATCTCTAAAAGTATAATAGCTAGGATCATGAAACTTCATTGGTATATAGATCTCACCAAGGGGGAGTGCAATGCACAAGAACCATAACTCTACCTGGCCTATTTTTTGAGTTATTGCCCTTTGTTGTTTTTCATACTTGAATCTTGTCCGGAGCATATCTCTAAAAGTATAATAGCTAGAATCATGAAATTTCATGGATGGATAGAGCTCACCTGGTGGGAGTGAAGTGTACAAGAACCATAACTCTACCTAGCCCATTTTTTTTGAGTTATTGCCCTTTGTTGTTTATCATATTTGAATCTTGTCCGGAGCATATCTCTAAAAGTATAATAGCTAGAATCATGAAATTTCATGGATGGATAGATCTCACCAAGGGGAAGTGCAGTGCACAAGAACTATAACTCTACCTGGCCTTTTTTTTGGGTTATTGCCCTTTGTTGTTTATCATACTTGAATCTTGTCTGGAGTATATTAAAAGTATAATAGCTAGGATCATGAAACTTCATGGGTGTATAGATCTCACCAAGGGGAAGTGCAGTGCACAAGAACCATAACTCTACCTGGGCTATTTTTTGAGTTATTGCCCTTTGTTGTTTTTCATACTTGACTCTTGTCCGGAGTATATCTCTTAAAGTATAATAGCTAGGATCATGAAACTTCATGGGTGTATTGATCTCACCAAGGGGGAGTGCAGTGCACAAGAACAATAACTCTACCTGGCATATTTTTTGAGTTATTGCCCTTTGTTGTTTTTCATACTTGAATCTTGTCCGGAGCATATTTCTAAAAGTATAATAGCTAGAATCATGAAATTTATTGGATGGATAGAGCTCACCAAGTCAGAGTGCAGTGTACAAGAACCATAACTCTACCTAGAGTAAATTTTGAGTTATTGCCCTTTTTTGTTTTTCATACTTGAATCTTGTCTGGAGTATATCTCTTAAAGTATAATAGCTGGAATCATGAAATTTCATGGATGGATAGAGCTCACCTGGTGGGAGTGAAGTGTACAAGAACCATAACTCTACCTAGCCCATTTTTTTTGAGTTATTGCCCTTTGTTGTTTTTCATACTTGAATCTTGTCCGGAGTATATCTCTAAAAGTATAATAGCTAGGATCATGAAACTTCATTGGTATATAGATCTCACCAAGGGGGAGTGCAATGCACAAGAACCATAACTCTACCTGGCCTATTTTTTGAGTTATTGCCCTTTGTTGTTTTTCATACTTGAATCTTGTCCGGAGCATATCTCTAAAAGTATAATAGCTAGAATCATGAAATTTCATGGATGGATAGAGCTCACCTGGTGGGAGTGAAGTGTACAAGAACCATAACTCTACCTAGCCCATTTTTTTTGAGTTATTGCCCTTTGTTGTTTATCATATTTGAATCTTGTCCGGAGCATATCTCTAAAAGTATAATAGCTAGAATCATGAAATTTCATGGATGGATAGATCTCACCAAGGGGAAGTGCAGTGCACAAGAACTATAACTCTACCTGGCCTTTTTTTTGGGTTATTGCCCTTTGTTGTTTATCATACTTGAATCTTGTCTGGAGTATATTAAAAGTATAATAGCTAGGATCATGAAACTTCATGGGTGTATAGATCTCACCAAGGGGAAGTGCAGTGCACAAGAACCATAACTCTACCTGGGCTATTTTTTGAGTTATTGCCCTTTGTTGTTTTTCATACTTGAATCTTGTCCGGAGTATATCTCTTAAAGTATAATAGCTAGGATCATGAAACTTCATGGGTGTATTGATCTCACCAAGGGGGAGTGCAGTGCACAAGAACCATAACTCTACCTGGCATATTTTTTGAGTTATTGCCCTTTGTTGTTTTTCATACTTGAATCTTGTCCGGAGCATATTTCTAAAAGTATAATAGCTAGAATCATGAAATTTATTGGATGGATAGAGCTCACCAAGTCAGAGTGCAGTGTACAAGAACCATAACTCTACCTAGAGTAAATTTTGAGTTATTGCCCTTTTTTGTTTTTCATACTTGAATCTTGTCTGGAGTATATCTCTTAAAGTATAATAGCTGGAATCATGAAATTTCATGGATGGATAGAGCTCACCTGGTGGGAGTGAAGTGTACAAGAACCATAACTCTACCTAGCCCATTTTTTTTTGAGTTATTGCTCTTTGTTGTTTTTCATACTTGTACTTGTCCGGAGTATATCTCTAAAAGTATAATAGCTAGGATCATGAAACTTCATTGGTATATAGATCTCACCAAGGGGGAGTGCAATGCACAAGAACCATAACTCTACCTGGCCTATTTTTTGAGTTATTGCCCTTTGTTGTTTTTCATACTTGAATCTTGTCCGGAGCATATCTCTAAAAGTATAATAGCTAGAATCATGAAATTTCATGGATGGATAGAGCTCACCTGGTGGGAGTGAAGTGTACAAGAACCATAACTCTACCTAGCCCATTTTTTTTGAGTTATTGCCCTTTGTTGTTTATCATATTTGAATCTTGTCCGGAGCATATCTCTAAAAGTATAATAGCTAGAATCATGAAATTTCATGGATGGATAGATCTCACCAAGGGGAAGTGCAGTGCACAAGAACTATAACTCTACCTGGCCTTTTTTTGGGGTTATTGCCCTTTGTTGTTTATCATACTTGAATCTTGTCTGGAGTATATTAAAAGTATAATAGCTAGGATCATGAAACTTCATGGGTGTATAGATCTCACCAAGGGGAAGTGCAGTGCACAAGAACCATAACTCTACCTGGGCTATTTTTTGAGTTATTGCCCTTTGTTGTTTTTCATACTTGAATCTTGTCCGGAGTATATCTCTTAAAGTATAATAGCTAGGATCATGAAACTTCATGGGTGTATTGATCTCACCAAGGGGGAGTGCAGTGCACAAGAACAATAACTCTACCTGGCATATTTTTTGAGTTATTGCCCTTTGTTGTTTTTCATACTTGAATCTTGTCCGGAGCATATTTCTAAAAGTATAATAGCTAGAATCATGAAATTTATTGGATGGATAGAGCTCACCAAGTCAGAGTGCAGTGTACAAGAACCATAACTCTACCTAGAGTAAATTTTGAGTTATTGCCCTTTGTTGTTTTTCATACTTGAATCTTGTCTGGAGTATATCTCTTAAAGTATAATAGCTGGAATCATGAAATTTCATGGATGGATAGAGCTCACCTGGTGGGAGTGAAGTGTACAAGAACCATAACTCTACCTAGCCCATTTTTTTTGAGTTATTGCCCTTTGTTGTTTTTCATACTTGAATCTTGTCCGGAGTATATCTCTAAAAGTATAATAGCTAGGATCATGAAACTTCATTGGTATATAGATCTCACCAAGGGGGAGTGCAATGCACAAGAACCATAACTCTACCTGGCCTATTTTTTGAGTTATTGCCCTTTGTTGTTTTTCATACTTGAATCTTGTCCGGAGCATATCTCTAAAAGTATAATAGCTAGAATCATGAAATTTCATGGATGGATAGAGCTCACCTGGTGGGAGTGAAGTGTACAAGAACCATAACTCTACCTAGCCCATTTTTTTTGAGTTATTGCCCTTTGTTGTTTATCATATTTGAATCTTGTCCGGAGTATATCTCTTAAAGTATAATAGCTAGGATCATGAAACTTCATGGGTGTATAGATCTCACCAAGGGGAAGTGCAGTGCACAAGAACCATAACTCTACCTGGCCTAATTTTTGAGTTATTGCCCTTTGTTGTTTATCATACTTGAATCTTGTCCGGAGTATATCTCTAAAAGTATAATAGCTAGAATCATGAAATTTCATGGATGGATAGAGCTTACCAAGTGGGAGTGCAGTATACAAGAACCATAACTCTACCTAGTGTATATTTTGAGTTATTGCCCTTTGTTGTTTTTCATACTTTGTTTGACAAAAGATATTCATTCAAAATAACCTCAGTTCTATTCAAACCCCCAGTTAATATTAAGCAGTGTGACGGGCGTATCTTGTGACAATTTGGCACCTTGTTTTTTCATAATTCTGGTTTATTTACAGGAGGTTGATATATACACAGTAAAGGAGGAGGATTTAACTTTTAAAGCACCTTTCGTCCTGTCATGTCGGCGTAATGACTATGTACATGCTCTGGTGACATTCTTTAATATGGAATTCTCGAAATGTCACAAAAGAACTGGATTCTCAACAGGTATTGTTGATCTGCACTGTCTTATAAATTTTTCCCTTTGAAGCAAAGCCATGTAAAAAAAGTGTAAAAATTAAAGAGTACCTTATAAAGCAATGATGAAAGAAACAACCATTTCTACACAATCTTGCCTTTTTATGCATCCACTGAAAAGGGTTTGGGAAACCATTGTGGATAATGAAGAGCAATTTCATTGTCATCCACAATGTTTTTTGCCTAAAAAGACAGAATTTTAAATTTCACCAAATTTAAACTGTTGTCTGCAAATTCTTTCAATTTGGACCAGTCTAAAATTCTGTGGTATTGGTTTGTGGAAAAAAAAAAAACAACTTTTTCCAGGCTATGAGAATAAATACTGGCTCAAGCTATTTTCCATGAACCTCCAAGTTTTATAACTGTTACTTCTGTAGGTTCATTGACACTACTAATAAGTGAATTAGTGTTTGATTTCAAACATACACTTGATTATCACTATATCAGCTTTTTTTTTTTTTTTCATCTCAAATAACTGTCGTGCTGAGATGAAATATGAAGCTTTTTATACAATTACAGGACCACAAAATTGTAGACTGGTTCAAAATCAAACAAAATGTAAACATCAAATCAAATTAGCTTAAAATATATATAGTCTGGTAAAAAATAGTGGGGAAAGGAGAAATTGCTTGTTAGTGGAAATCCCTAACATATTTCTTCAGGAGTGTTAAACAGACTGTATGGCAATGGGTTGACATTTGATTTAAAAAGAAGAAATGTAGTACTTAGCGTGTTTATGGAAAGTGACCACACAAAAATTGGTAGAAAATTTGTTTTACTTTACCAGAGATATAAAATGTCACTTATTTACCTTTAACCCTTTCTTTTACAAACCCGGGATTTTACACTTTACAAACCCGGGATTTTACACTGTCGTGATTTCATGCTTGAGAAAACATTGTGGAAAAAGAAGAAATTGCTTGTTACAAGCAATTTCTTCTATTTCCACAATATTTTCTACCACATAGGATGGTTTAATTTTAAAATATATCCAGTTTTCACTGTCGTCTGCAACCTCTTTCAGTTTGGACCAGTCTTAAATTTCAATAAACAGGAAAGATTTAAACCTTTAAAATGATATCATTTAGGACTGTGTTGTTTTAATCAAGTGGCATGAATCAGTCCCTTTTTTAAAAGTGTTCTTTGTAAGCTATAAAACTTTTACTTTTAACCTGCATTATCTTATTGTAGATGTCACCAAGTGACATATTATTGCCATCTGATGAAAGACAAGCGGGAGAAATTTCTCTGTATACATTTCTGTTTGTCCTCTTTCACCTATTCAAATTGGACTGTAAAATTGAGATTTTATATTGTATATGCAAATCTGAAAAATTAAAGTGCAGACATCTTGCTGCTAATATAAATCCCTTGTGATTTCAACATAACCTGAATGTGTTGTTTTTCACTACAAAGAACACTATAAAGAAGTTAGCAAAAGCTATAACTGAATTTCTCTGTCCCTGCCATGATCAAAGTTTATGGTTAATTTCCTTTGATGATTCCCAAACACACTGGAAACGATTTTAACTTTCAAACTGGAAGACAAAATCATCTGTACTGTTACAAATGATTAATACCATTACCAGACAACACAATTTTGGAATAGTCCATATTGAAAGGAGTTGTAGACAGCCATTGATAGAAACGTAAACATTTTGTCATTTAATATAGAAAGTATTGTGGAAAATGAAGAGATTGTCTTCATTTTACTGCTCTACATACCAAGGCCAACAGGTTTCTGTTGTGTGTCAGTCCATTCCTTTGTGTATGAGCCTTAGCCCATTCCCACAGGACAAAATTTTAGACTGGTCTAAAGTGAAAGATGATGTAAACGCCAGTTTCCAGTATGAGGGTTTTGAGAAATGTTTACCTTTTGAAATAGAAAATAGTGTGGAGAATGAAGAAATTGCTTGTTACAAGCAATTTCTCCATTGTCTACAATATTTTGCTAAGTTTTTTCTTAAGGGACAGAAAAAGGAAGGATTATGTGGGAATAGGTTAAGATGAAATATATTCTCTTTAAAAACTAGAGTGCCTATTTCAACATAATTCACAGTATTGATCCTTTGGCGGTCACCATCACTCAGATTGCTGCAAGATATTTTAATCAGAATATTAACTTAAATGGAATGGAAGGGGGGTGGTGTATAAGCACAGAATCTTCTCTGTAACCATGCTTTGGATTTGTATGAATTTGTAGGAATGCTCTTTGGTGGGATCTCTCTGAGATTCTGTCGAAGAATATTGATCGGATAAGAATCAAGGATTTTTATTGGGGAAGGGCGCTTATCAGCACTCATTGTTACTTAAAAAACAAATCTATCAAACCCTTCTTCTCTGAAACCATGTTTTGGATTGATATGATTTGTTGCAGGAATGTTCTTTCACTGGACCTCTCTCAGGTTTCTTTTGACCCTTTCCTGTTTTGCAAAATTTCAGACCAGTCCAAATTCAAAGGTTTCGCAGATGAACATTTAGATACAAGAGTGGATTGAATTAAAAAAGAAACCATTCAATAGGGTAGAAATATTGTGAAAAAAAAGAAATTGCTTGTTACAAGCATTTTCTTCTTTTTCTACCATGTTTCTCAATTATGAAATCACGGGGAAGTAAAAACGAGGGATAGAACAGGAAAGGGTTAAAAATATTGACTGGATGAAAAACATGTCTTTTATTGAATTCCAATTTATTTCTATTAACAGCCCCTGAGGCCCCATATACCCACTGGAAACAAACTGTTTTTTACCTGAATGAAGCAGATCTAACCGTCAAACGGGGTGAAGAGATCACAGGGACTATATCAATGAGTCCAAATAAAAAGAACAATGTAAGTATTATATCAATGAGCCCCCCAAAAAAGAACATTGTAAGTACTATATCAGTGAGTCCAAAGAAAAAGAACAATGTAAGTACATGTACTCTATCAATAAGCCCCCCCAAAAAAAGAACAATGTAAGTACTATATCAATGAGTCCAAATAGAACAATGTAAGTATTATCTCTCTGTGTGGCAGATCACTTCTTATGTGGACATATTGATCAATTATTTAATCTGTTCCCACAGGATCCCCCATTTTTACGTCCCAAAAAAGTGTTTTAAAAAGTAAAGTTAAATGATTTATTTTCTTGTTATAAGAATTGTCTTCATTTTCCATATTGTTTTCTTCTTAAAAGACGGCAGATTTTAAAATTCCAACAACTTGAAATTGTCATCTGCAACTTCTTTGAATTTAGAGCGGTCTAAAATTTGTGGTCTAGGAAATGTGTAAAATTGCCTTGCAAAAAAATCAAATATGATACATCAATATTTGTAACACAAGTTTAATCAGATTTTTGACCTATGAAAAAGAAGTTTCATACTTGAACAGAAAATTCAAGATGCATGCAAGTTTGTAAAAAACATTTTCTGGCCTTTGTCTCTGTTTTCTACCCAGAAAATAAAAAAAAAAAAAAAAAATCAGTCTTAATCATTGTCATGCTGAACCGGAAATATTCCTGTTTGGCAGTAGGTATAGACCAAGATTAGCCTGCACATATGTGCAGTCTGATCTTTGTCTTCATCTGTTTTTCTCCTTTAACCCAGAGTTGTTAATAAAATTAATTTAGAAAAATTAATTTTGACCCTCAACTAGTGCTCCCAGTACTTTCAGGCCTTTGATTTTAATGAATATTTAGATAAGGATTTCATTTAGTATGACTAGGATTAAAATTTTCATCTGCAACTCCTTTCAATTTTGTTGCCTGGTTTTTGGTTAACCCTTTCCCGTTCAAATACGGGATTTTACGTTTCTGTGATTTTATACTTTAGAAAACATTGTGGAAAAAGAAGAAATAGCTTGTAACAAGCAATTTCTCCTTTTTCCACAATATTTTTTACCACATATGATGATTTCATTTCAAATGGCATCCAGTTGTCATTGTCGTCTGCAACCTCTTTCAATTTGGAATATTCTAAAATTTCGAAAAACAGGAAAGGGTTAATAAAGATTTTGTATGTCTCCTATCATTTTCAGAGAGATTTAGACTTTGAAGTAGAAGTTGACTTTGAAGGGGAATTGTGTAAAGCCTCAGAGGTCCTGAAGTACAAAATGCGCTAGAAGATGAACAAACAGTTGCCATGGAGATGGTTTGGAATCCATATCTTTAGCAACATAAGAATGGGCTGGTCGTATGGCCACATTCTTTAATCTTGGTGATGCCATGTCATCCAAGTGAACAATTTTTATCTGTGGAGAGTAAAGCTTTTGTAAGGATTGAGCTGCCTCTCTGTGACAAAATAATATAGAGTAGTTTTAAACTGTTTTACTTCTCAGGCAAATACGGGACTGTCTTTGAAAACTGTATTATAGATATGAATGAAAAAAAAAAACTGGTAGGATTCAGCACAGGTAAATCGGAGTTGGTGTTTCAAAAATGTATATAAGCTGTGATAAGATGACCATTCTTGATAAAAAATGTCTCAACAGCAGAATGTTTCAACTCTAGTCCACCTATGCAATGTGTCGATATCTTTTTGTAGTTTAGATGATGTCCCTGTTTGCCTGAATTGTCACATATAAAATGAGCCTGTGTGTAACATTTCCAACAATTTCGCAGGTGTGTGACTCGCACACATTTAGCACCCTGGACAGCCATTCAGGGCAATTAGAATATTCCCTGAATGTTTAAAGAAGCTTTGGGTCAGTATCTATCTACCGAGTGCAGAGTGAAGACTGATCAGACTGTGCTGATGCACAGGCTGATCTGAGTCTTTACTTGGCGCACATGTGTAATGGTTTGAAATGTCACACACGCGCTCAAATGTCTTCTCTTTCAAAAGAAATACTTATGAATTGCCCAAGTTTCCTTTTCTCTAAGTTTAATTATTTCAGTATTAGATTCTTCTGTTAACCAATTCCCACACAGTCACACTTTTGATGCCCCTCCTGGGAAAAAGTGTGGAAAACCATGTAGAAAAATGAAGAAATTGGTGGTCACAAGTAATTTGTTTCTTATCCACAGTGTTTTTCTATCCCCATAAACAATCAGTTTTAGAATTTGATCATCTAAAAAATGTTGTCTGCAGTTTCTTTCAATTCATTAATGTGTGGTAAAGGGTTAAGATGTGAATCTGTATGAAAATGATTAAAATGGCCATTCTTCCCCTTTTCCTTTTCGTCTGTTCTTCAGAGAAAAATAGAGTATCCAATATGTCTAGGTAGAAAAAGGGCATTGTGTGATTTTTTGTTTCTCAGTTTTTACCAAAGATATAAAAGATACGAGTTAATATACTATTATAAGAGACACTTGGGCTATCAGGAAAAGACACAATTTTAGACTGAACCATATGGAAAAAGTTTGCAGACATATCAAACTATATTAAAATTGAAAATAAAAGCCAAAGTGGATTAAATACAATCTGAGAATCCAAAACAAATATGTGTAAGATAGAGTGCAACTATGGCCATGTAGTTTGCTTGCTTTTAATTGACACTGTTTTCAAATATGAAGTCTTGTGGGAAATATTGCCTGAAGAAAACTTTCTATGGATGTTGTTTAATAGAAAGTCAGTGGCCTTTGAATTAGACCTGGTGTTTACATTTAAACACATTGGCTTCCCAAAGAATTTCAATTCTCCATACCCTGTTACTAAGCTAATGTAGAAATCTTTATTAAGTAATGCAGACCTTCAGTTTGTGTATCATACATATGTCCTTCATAAAACAAATACTGAACAAGAGATTGGAGGTAGAAGAGGTTAATCATATGAAATATTTCAAGAATAGACCTATAATGAGGTAGAAAGATTATTCTAGATTAACAAATGGACCAAAAGCAATATCAAAATTTCACCAATCACAAATTGGTGTCTGCAACTTCTTTGAATTTAGACTAGTCTAAAAGTTTGTCACCTTGAAATGGGTTAAGGCAAATCATTATAATGTTAGTTTATTTAAAACAACATATTATATTTCAAAAGCAATCATGTCAAATATTGAATATTTGTCTTCTTTTTCCACCAGCAACCTTATTTTATTGTCAATCAGAAACATATCAGGAGAGGGGTGGGAAGCTTGTAATAATCTTGTACTCCTTGAGTTTCTATTGCTGGAACCTCTTTTCACCAATTCTCATACTGGATCATTTTAGTACTGTCTGCAATTGTGTAAGCTGATAGTTTGATGACTATCAACTATATTGTTAATGTCATGATGTAATTTCATATTCCAATTAAACTTACCAATTCTTTGTTTTGTGTTGTCACTTTTATTTTCACAGAAAAACCTGAGGTATTGATAGGTCCAGATCGGCGTTTTGGTCAGTGTGGTTTGAAAACTTTGACATTTTATAATATCTGGTTTAACTGAACACATTCACTTGAAACTGGGATTATATTTTCACTTTCAAGAGAGCAATCAATACCAACCTTAAATGCATTTTTGAATGAATTATGCCCCTTTTTCAACGTAGAAGTTTTACTCACTATCGAGCACTTGAATAGCCCAGTGTTGGCATCTGCATGTGGTGTTCTTGTTTCACTAGTTATGTCTAATTTTTATGTCGATTAGAAACATCAGGGATGGGGGAGTTCGGAAAGCAGGTAAAAATCTATTTGTCTAATAGTTTCATGGCTAATTTGATAACTATCATTAACCCTTTCCTGGACAAACCTGGGATTTTACGTCACTTCGATTTTAAACTTGAGAAAACATTGTGGAAAAAGGAGAAATTGCTTGTAACAAGCAATTTCTCCTTTTCCCACAATATTTTCTACCACATAGGATGGTCAGATTACAAATTGCATGCATTTTTCATAGGCGTCTGCAACCTCTTTCAAATTGGACCAGTCTAAAATTTCATAAAACAGGAAAGGGTTAATATTGTTAATGTTGTGATGTAATTTCATATTCCAATAAAAAAAACTTTGGGCCTTGGGCATAATGCAGTTGGTAGTGCCTGGGACTCCATCAAAAGGTGCAGGGTTCAATCCCAAGTTGTAGAAAATATCCTGTCCAACATATGTCTCCCACCAATGGGTGGATTTAATAGATCTAAGAAGATGTAGTGATAGTAATTGTGTGAGAAATAACAGGAATCCATGGTTAGTTGTTCCGTTTAAAGTGGCTTTAAACCCCAATCAATCAATCAGTTACACAACTTGTATAAAACTTGCAAATTCTTTGTTTTGTGTTGTCACCTGATTTTCTAAAGGAAAGGACAAGTTTAATAGATTGTTTGGGATTAAATGCCACCTTCAAAAATATTTCAGTAAGATTGTAGGAGACAGAACAACTGACCACACCTTCCCATCATTTTCCAGGCCACAAATTCAATACAAATGCTGCCATTTCATTTAAGGGGCCCTTATGGTTTGCCATTTGGAAAGAGACAAAATAAATATGTCTAAATTAATTGTCTCCAAAACCTTACAATTTTTTTAGCTCACCAGATAAAGGAATCTAAAAATCTTTTCCCTTAACCCTTTCCCGTACTATCACTTGGTTTTAAGTCCCTGTGATATTATATTTCAGAAAGCATTGTGGGAAAAGAAGAAATTGCTTGAAACAAGCAATTTCTTCTTTTCCGACAATTTTTTCCTAACCTGTAGGTTGTTAACTGTATAAATTGCACCCACTTTTAATTGTTCCCTGCAACTTCTTACAAATTGGACCAGTCTTAATTTTTGAAAACTGGAAAGGGTTAAACCAGGAAACCGACAGCTTTGATATTTTGTATGTAGCACCTCCTAGTTGACATCTATCAAGTTTGTTCAAATGATGCCCTTAAGTCATATTTTGGCCCCTAACAAGCACACCACATTTTACATTGATACAAGGAAGAAAATTTTACAAATCTTCTCCAAAACCAGAAAGCCTAGAGTATTGATAGATTGTATGCCGCATCTCAGGGGACCTCTATCAAGTTTGTTCATGTGATGTTCCTTGGGTCTTATTTGGGCTCCACCTGGGCGCGTCTGATAAAGAAGGAAAACTTTGAAAAATTAAAAATCTTCTCTGAAACTATAAAGCCTAGAGCATTGGCATTTGGTATGTAGAATCTTCTAGGGTAGAGGTGAACCTGTACAAAGTTTGTTCATGTGTTTTTTAAGACTCCAACAACCATGCCCTATTTTAACATACAAAGAAGGATATCTTTAAAAAAATCTTATCTAAATTTAGAAAGCCTAGAGCATTCATACTTGGTATTAAGAATCTCTAAGTGAACCTCAACAGAGTTTGTTAATGCTATGTCCTTTGGGTTATACTTGGGCGAAACTTATTTGAACAAAAAGTCTCACCATATGACATGTCACCGAGTTGAAAGGTTTTAACCCATTCCAACTCAAGCCCTCCTTTTTACGCCCCACAAGAAAGCTTTGGAAAACATTGTTGACAATGAAGAAATTGCATGTAACAAGCAATTTCTTCATTATCCACAATGTTTTCTATCCCAAAAGACGAAAAAAATTAAAATTCCATCAACTTGAAATTGTTGTCTGCAGCTTCTTTCAATTTGGACCAGTCTAAAATTTTCTTGTGTTGGAATGGGTTAATGGTTTACCAACTAGTGACACTGTATGTTTAATACTCCTAAGCTATCACCTTTTGTCTAGCATCTGTAGGACGTGTGTTGTCCATCAACAATTCCTTTAAACAACATCTCCTCAAAAACCACTGGGCCAATTTGAACCAAATTTGACGTAAAAATTCCTAAAGTGGTACCCTTTAAAAAAGAGCGAAAAAATTTAAAACCCCTTGAAAACTCTGGTTGCCATCGCAACCCAAGTGAATTTTTAAATTAATCTTTAATTAGAACCCCCTCCCCCCAAAAAAACATAATTTTCATCTGAGCCATGTTTTATGAAGGAATCTGACAAAGAGTCACCAAGGCATCCTTTTTTGCCTGTTGAAGGAATGTATTGCATGAAATTTTGTTGAAAACTTATAATCGTTTGTAATCTGAGAAGGTTGTAGGTTTTCACAGTTTACCATGTATGGAAATTAGCCCAATCCAGTAATGCAATGTCTACAGCCAATCAATTCTTTTTTATCAATCTAATAAAGGGTCACCCAAGGATCATTCCAGTGAAATTTGGTTCAAATCCATCCAATGGTTTCTGAGAGTTTCAAAGCTTTCACCATATATTGAAATTAGCCCCGCCTATTCAAGCCATATTTCTGTCTTATCAGAATTCTTTGAAAGAATCTGATAAAGGGTCACCAAAGGATCAAACCAGTAAAACTTTGGTTGAAATCCATCCATTGGTTTCTGAGAAGAATTTCAAATTTTTCACCATATATGGAAATTAGCCCCACCCATTAAAGCCATGTTTTTCATCCTATTAAAATTCTTTGAAGGAATCTGGTAAAAGGTCACCAAATGATAATACCTTTAAAATTTGGTTGAATTCTGATCAGTATTTTCTGAGAAGATTTTTAAAGGTTTTACTATATATGGAAATTAGCCCCACCCATTAAAGCCTTGTTTTTCATCCGACTAAAATTCTTTGAAGGAATTTGGTAAAGGGTTTTAGTAAAATTTGGTTGAATCTGTACAATGCTTTCCGATAAGAAGATTTTTAAAGTAAAAGTTATAGACGGATGGACACACAACAAGCACAACGCCATGACAATACCTTTGCTGGCCTTCAGCCAGTTGAGCTTAAAAATCACAAAAAAAGGTTTCAACTAGAGCTGGTCACAGTCATGTGACAAATGCCCCCAAAGGACAGGGTCAAGCAAGGGGATTTGTTTTGTAAACCCAACCACATGCATTTGTGATCTATACATCTGGGTTTTTAATAAATGAAATTTTAATACATGTAATAATTTCTATAAATACAGAATGAAATCGAGAAATGCATTAAAGATGGATTTTTCTGAGGTCAAAAGTCAAGGTCACTGGGTCAAGGTCATGTAAAGTGGTCCATCCACCCTATTAAGCATCTGTCCAAAAATGGAAGCAATCCATTGAAGAATAAGAGAGTAAATACAATTTAACCATTCCGGACTCCCCTTTGACCTGAGATTGTGACCTTGACCTTTGAGATAGGAACCTGGGTCTTTTGCGACATGTCATCTGAAGGTGGTGAACATTTGTATGAAAAAAATTTGTACCTGTGTGCATGATTATAGAAGTTACAGAGCGGACACTGCAAAAAGTGCCTATATTTGACCTTTGACCCCAAATTTTGACCTTGATCTTTGAGATAGGAACCTGGGTCTTTTTCGCAGCATGTCAACTTATAGCGGTGAACATTTGTGCAAAGTTATATTGAAATCCACTATTGCATGGTGAAGTTACAGAGCAGACACGAAAGCCGGCGGACTGACTGACTGACAGAGGGATGGACAGTTCAATTACTATATGCCTCCCTTATGGAGGCATTAAAAGGTCATCCCAAGGTACACTCTTGCCAGGTTTTGTCCAAATTGGTTCAGTGGTTTAGAGTTATGAATACTCCAAGTCTGGTAGACACTGCTCTGCCACGACAACATTTTTTAGCAAATCATAATTTCATGTACAAGTTTTGAAAAGGGTCACTAAAGGAACATTCCTGCAAAGTTGGCCTTGTCATTCAGTAGGATAAGATTTTAAGAACTATTTCATGATTTCTCTTAAGTCTGATAAATAGCAAATGCCATGCCCCCTAATTTCACACTAATCAACATTTCATGAACAGGTTTGGAAAAGGGTCAACCACTAAGTTTGGTCCAAATTGGCCCAGTGATTCAGGAGAAGGAAATTTTTTAAAAGAACTATTTCATGAAATTCAATGGACAAGTTTTGGAAAGGGTCATCCAAGGAACCTTCTTGCCTAGGTTGGTTGCAACTGGCCCATTGGTTATAGAGGAGAAATAATTTAAAGAATTATTGACGCCTTCCAACAGACCATGACTGACCCACTACAGACAGAAGGTGATCACAAAAGCATCTTCAGTATGTTGTGCTCAGATGAGCTAAAAAAGCTCTGAAAAACTGTGTACAATAAAGAAAACTCCGACAAGAGAGATAAAATTCTATTTATTTGAAATTTTGTCTGCAAATAATGTCTGCATCCTCTTTTTATTTGATAAAGTTAAAATTTTAGTTGTCTGGTATGGGTTAATGCACTGAAGGAAAATAGCTAGGGAAAGCATTGTAAGCCAAGATAGCCCTAAATCACTCTCCTGAATTCACATTCTCAAGCCAACAAATCAACTCAAATTTTGAAAATAATGAGATATTCTACAAAGTCAAAATGGCTTTGCTTGATTGGCCCACTGGTTTTGGAGGAGATCTTTAAAGATTTTCTAAAATACCCATTACCAAATGCCGAAGCAACCAGAGCTTTACATGGAATGAGATTCTTCTAGCAACTTTTGTAAAGCTTCACCCAAGGAACATCTCTGCAAAGTATCAACTGGATTGGCCGACTGGTTTTGAGGAAATTTTCAAATAAATTTCCGAACAGACATTTTGCTTGTTTAAGCCATTTTTGACAGTATTTCCATCATATTGGGACAGATGGAGCACCTAACCATGAATCCCTGGTATTTCTCACACCATTAGTACCACTACATTCTTTCCAAGCCTCCAGCTGCTCATCCCACTTCGGTTGGCAGACAGACAATGATCAATCACAATAACTCACCTCGCACTTTGTGCTCAGGTATGCTAACAAGAGGGATAACTATAAATGCTTTTTTGAATGAATCATGCCCCCTTTTTTCTTTCAATTTTTGTCCACTATCAAGCACTTGAACTGCTGAGTGTTTGCATAGACACGCTTAGCTCTTGTCAAAAAGAAGACGGTATAGATTGCTGTTTTGCAAGTTTCAAAAGACTGTGTTCAATAATACCCCCAATATTACAAATGTCTCAATTTTCAGAGGACACCATAGCAATTCCTTGGAATTTCTCCAAAAGCAGCTGAACTAATAAATGGAATATAACCAAAACAGCATGTGCACATCTTTGCTTCATACTGCACTCTTGTGTGGAATTTGAATTAAAATTTGAATTAAATTCAACAGGTTACAAGTAGTTTGGAGAAAAAAGGCAGACAAAAAACCAAGCGACCAACAACCAAACTCCTATATATCCCAAAATATAGTTTTGGGTGGAAGGTGTAGCAATGTTAACCAATTACCACTCAGTAATGCTTTTTGGCGTTTCTGTAACATATTACTAAGGAAAACATTGCAGGAAAATGAGAAATGGCTTGTTTCAAGCCATTTCTCATTTACCCACCATGTTTTCTTTCATATTCAGCCATTATTTTTCAAATTACACACCCTTTGAAATGTTGTCTGCATCTTCCTTCGACTTGGACCAGTCCAAAATTTTGTTGTTTTGGAATTGGTTAAGACACTGTGGTTACCCACCAATTAAACAGTATAACATAAGTGTTGGTGATATTACCTCTCAGGAAAGAACCACTGATTTGATAGGTCACCTGACTTTTTGACCCATACCTGTGATTTATCAAATAAATGGTTCAAGGGACTAAAACAAAAATGAAATGACATTTTCAAGAATTTATTGGCATAATCGCAGTCTAGAAAAAAATTGCTGTAGCATCTAAGCATTGCAGACATCACAGAAAATTGACAAGAAAATAAATAAAAACTTACATCAAGCCCATTGTACTATTCTGTAGCTTTCATTATTGTTACTCTCTTATAAATACATTACCAGACATCAAAATTCTAGCCTGGTCCAAATTTAATGCTGTTGCAGACGACAATTCAAAGTGTTTTTAGAATAATGATTATATAAGCATAGATTATGGTGTATGAATAAAATTGCTGGAAAAGAAGAAATTGCTTGTAACAAGTAATAACTCATTTCCACACAAAGTTTTTTATAGTTTTTTTTCTGCAATAAGTCAAAATGCACAATGTGACAAATAGAAGGAAAGCCTGGTAATGGATAAATCAAATCTAATTCAATTTCAGATCGTTTCTATTATTTAACCTATTCCCACACAATGATGCTTTTTGTCACCCCAAGAAGAAAAAATGCTTTGGAAAATATTGTGGAGAATGAGGAATATACTTGTTACAAGCAATTTCTTCATTTTCCACAATGTTCACTAAGAAGAAAGTTGAAAAAAACTTTAATTTTCATAAAACCTTAAATTGTTGTCAACAACTCCTTTGAAATTGGACTAGTCTAAAATGTATTTCTGGTAATAGGTTAAAAAACATTTTAGAACATTTTCATACATCAATTGACAAGGTTATTGGTATTTACAGATTTTTGATAACAACATCTTTATATGCACTGTTTATCATCATATGAAAGATCACTCTGACATTATGAATAAACCATAGTCAATTAACAACTAAAATCTTTTGACCCTTTACCAAACAACAAATCCTTAGACAAGTCAAAATTGAAGATGGCAAATCAAAGTGCACTAAAAAATAAACAAGAAGGGCCAGGGTAGAAAACATTGTTGGAAAAGCAGAAATTCCTGGTTACAAACTTTTCAAACAATAATTTTCCTAGTTTTTTAGGCAGCACGTAAAAATGCAAGATTGTGTGGTAATGGGTTGACTATATTGCACACCTTATTACAGCCACAGAAACCTTGTTGTTAAACCCTTGATGCCATATGTTTTCATCAGAATGGTTTCTCTTTTACCCAAATACTGTCAAATTTGCTATCTACATACTTTTCTAGGGACTTTGATCCGTAAACCTAAAAGAAACTTATCAATATTAGACTACATCACCTACCACACTCACTCTCTCTCAATCAAAAACATAATAATACAATAATATAAAGAAGTCATAAATGATTGCATATTGTTTGACTATGATAATGAGTATATTCCCATACAAGAAATTAATAACAAGGATTGTTCCAGATTAGAATAAGTACCTCTATCTTCAATACAATCTAAACCCTTATCGTGCTGATCCCGGAATATTCCTGCTTTGGCAGGAGGTATAGACAAAGATCAGCCTGCACATATGTGCAGTCTAATCTTAGTCTAAACCACCTGCTTATCTTTTAAAATAATAATTTGTTATAAGATAAATTTTCAATATAAATTTTTACCCATAATTTGATGCTTCTAGTGCTTTCAGTCCTTTAATTTCAATGCAATTTCCTTGTGGATTTATAATTCAGCATGATGAGGGTTAACCCTTATCATGCTGATCCTGGAATATTCCTGCTATAGCAATAGGCATACACCAACCAAAAGCTTCAGAAAACACTTTTTTGAATAAAGAAATTACTTATAACAATGAATGTTTTCTATCCAAAATGATGAAAATTGTTGTCTGCAACTTCTTTCTACAGTCTATAATTTTGTCGTCTGTTATGGGTTAAAAGTTTAGAAAAGTCTTACAATATAGTCATTTAGGAATGTTACAACCCATTCTAATCTGGAACCAGTTCAATATATTGCATTAACAGAGGTCATCACATAACTATTGTGTCTATATATGAATAGAATTTGAAATAGTTTTGCACTAGCAAATCAATTGTTATTACATGATACACAGAGGTTTCCCCCTGGAATACAGACATAATTCATGACTTATATGGATTGAAAAACATCCAAGACTTTCTTACAATTGACCAACCACTGACCCCACCCATTGACTCTGTAATCCAATGGACTACAACAGAAAGTTGTGCTTCAATATTAAAGGGCGTTGTTTTGCAAAATATATGGCTCGTAACATGTAGCAAAAAGTAATATCGTTGGTTGGCAATCTAAAGCTTGAATGCTTATTTTTATGTCGGCCAATGTATTAGGTTGAACTTCACTCATGGTCTACATAAATGATTTGATTGGTTGATTTTTTGATTGGCAGCCGCGATTGGTAAATTCTTGACACAGCAAGAATCTGTAGGTTGCTAGTTTTTAGCTGTAATATCAATTTACTTTCAAATATTTCTTCCAAAATGCAGTTGTACTCACAAAACTCAATCTGTCAAACAATTTAACAAAATCAGAGATTTCTTAAAAATTAGGATCCAACAAATGACAGAACCGTAACAAAAAATTAACTGAGAACAGAACAGAAGCACATTGAAATTATAAGCTTACAACATTCATCCTGTCATGATAAATTTACATCTCGATACACACTGAAATGCTAAAATGTAGAATACCTTTCTGTTTTTGAATCCAGTCATACTAAATTTGAATTGATAACTAAACCCATTACCACACAATTTTTTCAGCTGATCGAAATTTAAAGAAGTGGCAGACAACAATTTAAAGATTATGAAATTTTAGAATTGCTGTGTAGAAAATGTGGAAAATGACGAAACTGCTTGTTGCAAGCAATTTCTTCATTGTACACAAAGTTTTCCCAAATGTTTTCCTTGAGCTACATCAAAGAGCATCACTGTGTTGGAATGGGTTAAAGTTTTTGATGAATATATCTTAAACCTTTTTCCTGTTGGACTTTACATCAAGTATGTATGACAAATAATCCCAAAACGGCTCGATGAAACAATTCCTCCTTCACTCAAGATTTTTCATTTCAATGTATATAATATACAGGAGCCATACAAGTCAAAAATGTTGTCGTCTGAGATGAGTCAACAATGCTCACAATAGGAAATTAACCCTTGTCATGCCAAACCCGGAATATTCCGGTTTAGGAAGGAGGTGTAGACCAAGATCAGCCTGCATATAAGTGCAGTCTGATCTTAGTCTACACCCCCTGCTTGTACTTTTCCGGCCAGAGTTAATCATGAATTTTTTTTTATAATAGAGATATTAATTTTTGAACACCAAGTTCTATCAGTGCTTTCAGCCCTTTAATTTTACAGCAATTCAGTAAGCTAATTTATACAGCATGACAAGGGTTAAAAAAATCCAACAGGACAAGAGGGAGCAAACAACTTTGACACATTCAGTACATGACAAGAGATATGCTTGACAATGGAATTCCAAAAGGATGATTTTACAAAACAATAGGTTACAGTAGAAAAAGTATACAAATATTTGCAAACTACGAACATGATTTAAAGACATAACTTGAAATTTGAACAAATATTATTCTTTCCATCAAACGAGCAAGTACTGGGTAATCAATGAATTGCTGGCTTTGCCCACTCAGGGGAGAACACTACAAAAATCTTAGACAAATGCCGAAGTAATTGAAGATATATTTATTTTTTTATCACATTAACTCTATAATGTGAGATCAAATGATACTTTATTCAGTGACCATTTCCTTCTTTTTCTGAATTAAGATATGTATCATTTTTCATTATACCCACAAAGCCTTCATGAAATACCTTTTACCCTTTAATAACTGAGGCACAATTAAAATAGTCAATGAAACTTGAAGTTAGTGTACAAATATTTTAACCCTTTCCCGGTTTATCCCTGGTTTTTATGTCCCTTTGATTTTATAATTGAGAAAAAATTATGGAAAAAGAAGAAATTGCTTGTAACAAGTACTTTCTTCTTTTCCACAATATTTTCTACCCAAGTAAATGGTTATTTTTCAAATAAAATCAACTTTAAATTTTTGTCTGCATAACCTTTGAATTTGGGCGGGTCTAAAATTTTGCAAAATTTGCAAAACAGGAAAGGGTTAGGTATACATTCTAAATGCATTTTAAATAGTTTTGCACAAATCCATTGATGAGAGCAAATGAGTTGACATGGTTCAATAAATGCATAATCTAGGAGCGAGGTAGGAAATTCAACTTCTTTGTGACATTTTTTTTCAGTGTATCTTGGATCTTCATTTCTTTGGTGCTTACAGCACTTTCAAATAATTTAATTGAATATTTTTTTCCCAAGGAAATGACCTTAATAAGGATACATTCAATAACAAATCATATATGCTTGATTTCTATAAAGTGAGCTCAAAAGATGATAATGTATGAAAACAATTAACTGTCATTTTCCTTGCATTCTCTCCTAAGATGTTTACAGATTATTTTCCCTTAAGGTTATCCCAAATAGAAATCTCATGGGCAAGAGTTTACAAATTCTCTTCAGTAGATTTTAAGGAACAATAATTAAAAGCAAGAGTTAAAGTTCTTCTTTGACACATGCAAGTTGATGCACAATGTCACTTTCGAAAAGTTCACATTGCTTTAATTGTTCCATAAGACCGAAAATTCGAAAATTAGAAACAAGTTAGATTTCGAAATAGCATGAAGAGACTATCACTTTTGACCAACAAATTTGTCATGTAACCTGATTGGTCTGGGCCTTGCCAAATTAACCCATTCCCACACAATGACTCTTTTAAACACCCCTCAATATACCTTTGGAAAACATTGAGGATAATGAAGAAATTGCTTGTTACAAGCAATTTCTTCATTATCCACAATGTTTTCTACCCCAAGAGACAAAGATTTTAAGAATTTCATCAACTTAACCCTTGTCATGCCAAACCCGGAATATTCCGGTTTTGGCAGGAGGTGTAGACCAAGATCAGCCTGCACATAAGTGCAGACTGATCTTAGTCTACACCCCCTGCTTGTACTTTTTTACCAGAGTTATTTATGAAATTGATGTCTAAAAGAAATAATGATTTTTAACAACAAGTTAACAACATGTTCAGTGCTTTCAGCCCTTTGACTTTACAGCAATTAAGTGAGGTAATTTATACAGCATGACAAGGGTTAAGATTGTCGTCTGCAACTTCTCTGAATTTTGACTAGTCTAAAGTTTGTCATGTGGGAATAGGTTAAACTACCTTTATACTATGGAGATATCTACCATTGTTTTGATAAACCTTTGCTTCATAAAACAGTATATCAAATACATAAATAGAAAACTTATTTTGTTCCCTGATTCTTATCTGAAAATCAAAGATTTCCTTGGGTCAAAATGTGAGATTAACCCATTTGAATTTCTATTTTATCCCTTTCCTGTACAATCACTGGTTTTTACGTCCCTGTGATTTTATACTTGAGAAAACATTGTGGGAAAAGAAGAAATTGCTTTTAACAAGCAATTTCTTCTTTTTCCACAATATTTTCTACCATACTGAATGGTTATTTTTCAAATTAAATCCACTTTAAATTTTCGTCTGCAAAACCTTTGAAATTAGAAAGGTCTAAAATTTTGCAAAACAGGAAAGGGTTAATTAACCCATTCACACACATTGACGCTTATAAATGCCCCTCAATATGAAAGTTTTTGAAAATATTGTTGAGAATGAAGAAATTGCTTGATACAAGCAATTTCTTCATTCTCCACGATGTTTTCTACCCTGAAATATGAAAAAATCTAGAATTTCATAAACTTTAAATTGTCGTCTGCAGCTCCTTCCAATTTAGACCTGTCTAAAATTTTATCGTGTGGGAATGGCTAAACTAATGACAGTTCACCCTGGCACTTCAGTACCTATCAATAATGACGATAAAACATTGAGTGATATCTGTAGAAGAGGGAGTGATGACAATACAGGGGTCAACATTTACTTTGCTTCAATGGGATCCCACAGAAATCCCTATTTTTTACATCAGAGTTTCCTCCAGATAATCAGGGATAACCTAAAAATGTCATCTACAACTTCTTTTAACTTCGAACAGTCAAAAAGTTTGCTGTCTGGTAATTGTTAAATGTTCAAGAAAGAACATGTTGAAATTTATCGAAACGTCTTTTGCGAATCAGGAACATTAGTTGATACATCAAGATCTATTGTACTAGAGAAATTTTGCAAGATCCTGAAGGAATAGGAATTTCTGGGATCTCTTCCAATTTTCTTGGATCCTCAGGATCCCTGCAATCTATAACTATTATTGATTTTCAAAATCCTATACTGTGGGTAGTAAAAGAAATTCTTTTGACAACAGTATTCCGATTAATACCAACCATATAGGGTCCGATAGGTAAAAAAGGAATTTGCAATTAACCCTTGTCATGTTTAACCCGGATTATTCCTGTTTAGGCAGGAGGTATAGACAAAGATCTTAGTCTGCACCTCCAATGTTTCCTTTTCAAGAAAGAGTTGTAAAATGAAATTAATTTTCAAAAGAATACTGGCGAACCATCAACAAGCTTTCATTACTTTGATTTCAATTTGCTTCCAAAAAAGTTTCATTCAGCATTACAAAGGTTAAAATCACTCTATCAAAACCTCTTTAAAGATATGCATTTGTTGTAGACAAGAAGTCCTATATAAAAAATTTTGATATTAAGGGGAGGTTATAATGAGAATACATGAATAATCGAGGGAGATAACCCATATACAGATTTTATTTTCAGGTCCCTTATTTTGAAAATACTTGACATGAATGCATAACAAGTATCATAGCCATAGACAATTAATCTCAACCTGTATTTGAAACAATTTGCATAAATTCAACAGATTATCATCCACTAAGGATAAAACAATAGATAAACCTTTGGCAGGAAACTGAAACATCCTAACTACAGCTCTAGTAATCTGTAGTTTTGACATTTAGGTTGCCATCCAACAGAATTATTCTGAAGCAGATAACATGGTAGGTCTAGATTGAAGAAGTGACTTGATTTGTCATCTGATTTGTTGAATGACTTCAGTGTTCCATAATTTTTTTTGAGTAAATTGAATTAACTGATTCCCAGATTGGTCCAAATCGAAGAAGTTGTAGACTACATTTTACAGTTGATGGCATTTTAAAATTCTTTGTCTCTGTTCTGGTAGAACACTTTGTGGATAATGAAGAAATTGCTTGTAGCAAGTAATTTCTTCATTTTCCACAATGTTTTCAGAAGTTTCTTGGGATCTTGGGGCATCAAAAGGTGTCATTGTGTGGAAATGTTTCAAATTCAGTACGCATCTTCTACTGGCACATCAAATATACATTTACAATACTTTCGCAACTTATAAAAATTTTAAATAAATAAAATCTTTGTCTTTAGGGTAGAAAACTAATAGGGCAAAAGAAACTGCCTGCTACTAAAAGGCAAAGATCGTTTAAATCTAACCAACTTGAAAGTGTATCTGTATTTTCTTTTAATTTGGACCAGTCGAGAAATTTTGTCTTTTGACAATGGGTCAATAGTATTTAACTTCCATTCCAATCCTCTAAATTGATTATTATCAAATCTATTTGTAGGTTTTCTGAAAACAATCGTAAGTGCCCATGGATATATAGCCAGTTACAATACTTTACATTAAAGTTACCAATTTCCAGCTATTGATCTATGGCATTATGTAAATGAGGTTGAGATTAATTTGCATAGGCTATACACCGAACAAAATACAAATAATGGCAAAACTATGCAGTAGCAGAAGAGTCGTCATTCTTTGATTTGTCGTCGCCCCATTTCTTCTTGTACTGTTGTCGTCCAAACCCCTCGTCGTAGTTACCCTTCCGAGCAAAAAGCTGTTTAAAATGGTTTGTACAGTATATCACACCTTCATTCATGCTGAACGACTTTGGACTGCAATAAAAAATACAAATAGAATAAATCATCATGATCACATCTAATGAGCCCAAGGCTGATTTCTTTGGGGAAAAAAATCATTCATAACTGTATATTGAATGTTTAACGAGCAATTTCTTCATTTAACCTATTACAAGAGAAAACATTTTTGACTTGTCCAAACTGAAAGGAGTTACAGATGACAATTTTCAATTTATGAAATTTTAATTTTGTCACATTTCTGGGTAGAAAACATTGTGTAAAATGAAGAAATTGCTTGTCACAAGCAATTTCTTTATTTTACAGAATTATTGTAAAGTTGTTTATCTTTAGGGGCGTCCTAAAGCGTCAGTATGGGAATGGGTTAGCGCAATGTTGTTTTCCCTAAAAGATAAAATACAAATGTTTTTTCTGCTTCTTCTTGAAATTTGGACTAGCCTACAATTTTGTCATCTAGTAATAGATTAACCTAATACCAGATGACAAAATTTAGTTTTGTCCAGGTTTCAGACAAAAGATCAAAATGGACATGATTCTTAAATAAGCACTCTATTCGTTAAAAACATGGTTAGTATGAAAGAATTAACAGTAATTTTTATTTTCATTGATTTCAATCTGAAAAGGGCTTGAATATGATAGAATATAATGGTTATGGATTATCAGTATTTCATTTTATATCACATTGAGCCTGTGAAACAATCACTGCAATAGACCCATTATCAGGCGACAAAATTTTAGACCAGTCAGAATACAAAGAAGTTGCAGACGACAATTAACAGTTCATGGAAATTTTAAAATCTTTTCATATTGAGTCGAAAACTTTGAGGAAAATGAAGAAATTGTTTGTAACTAGCACAATGTTTTCCAAGCTTTTTTCATATGGGGTGTAAAAAGGCGTAATTGTGTGGGAATGGGTTAAAACAAAACTTAATACATAATCTGTTTAAAATAATGTCCATCTTTACAAGTTTGGTCAAGATGCCTCATGCATAATAGTTATACTTACCCTTTTTTTGATGTATGTTTGTACTTGATCAGTAATAAATTTAAATTAATCAGTAAAAAAATCAAAAATAGCAAGGAAGAGACTTACCTCATACATGTATATTTCCTAATGACAAATCTAATGACTACAAACAATTTTAAATTTATAATGAAGCTTCCACAGACTTTGAAAAAGAGGGGAAAAAAAGAGAAAAGCTTAACCCTTTATCACAAAACAAAATTTTACTCTGGCCCAAATTCAAACAGACAACAATTTCAAGTAAGTGAAATTTAAACAAATTTTGCCTTCAGGGTATATAGGCGTGAAAAAACTGGATTGTTTGTGAATGGGTTAACTCAGTCCATTGTTGGTATTTTGGATCTCTTCAACAACATTGCCATAAACCCTGTGTTGTTGTCCCATCTAGTTAAGATGATTCAACATCATAGGATTTTAGAAATAAAGATTTTTGAGTAGTGTTGCCTACTTGTATAGATTTCAGAAAAATCTCAATCAAACCATTACCACAAGTCAAAATTTTAGACAGGTCCAAATTGATAGAAGCTGCAGACCACACTGCCCTTGATAGAAATGTTGTCATACTGTAGCAATACTTGGATCTATAGTTGTACAATTTTTAGTGAGTAATCAAAGGTCAATTTTGTCTATAAATGTATAGACAAAATTAACCTTTAATTACTGACTATACTTGTACATCTATAGCTCTGTAATATTTAACCCATTACCAGACGGCAAAATTTTAGACTGGTCCATATTGAAATGAGTTGCAGATGACAATTTAAAGTTGATGAAATTTTAAATTTTTTTCAGCTTTCTGGGTAGAAAACATTATGAAAAATGAAGAAATTGCTTGTTACAAGCAATTTCTTCATTTTACACAATGTTTTTCCAATTGTTTTTCTTGAGGGACATTCAAAAGTGTCACTGTGTGGGAATGGGTAAAGGTTTTCCATTTGCTGATCAGATGAAATTAGTTATCTGAACTCTTTACCAAACAACAAAATTTTAGACCTGTCTCAATTCAAAGAATTTACAGACGACAATTAGAATTGCACTTAATTTAAAATTAAGAGATAAGTAAAGATGTTACATGTAAAAAACAATTTCTCCTTTACCAACAATGTTTAACAAAAATTTTCTATGGCCACTCAAAATGAAGGATTGGACTAGTGATGGGCCAACTATTTTTCTATAGTGAAACAGATTTGGAGGCATTCACACAACATTGAATGTTAGTATTGAAAAATGCGAAATAACCAATGAGTATCTTGTTCTAAACATATTCAACTAAATATCCAAAATTCACCATCGCAAAGAAAGTCTCTCCAACTAACATGCAAAATATTAAATGCAAAATCGCCATAAATATCTTCAAATGAAAATAGTTAAACTTAAACCATTACCAGGCGGAAAATTTATAGACCGGTCCAAATTGAAAGAGACTGCAGACAACAATTTAAAGTTATGAAATTTTACATTTGTTCAACTTTCTGGGTTAAAACATTGTGGAAAATGAAGAAATTGCTTGGTTAAAGCAATTTCTTCATTTTACCCAATGTTTTCCCCTTTTTTTCTAGAGTGGCATCTAAAAACATCATTGTGTGGAAATGGGTTCAATTGAAGTCAAGATCTAAAAAACAGAACTAGTTTGAACTTATTGCACTGTTATGTGCCCAACACAATTTCAAACCTATAAAGGAATACTTGGACAAGAAAATCTTAAAATACTTGGGTATAGCTGTCTTACTATTGCAAAATAATCATTATATTCATACACAAGCCAACACATGTATCTATAGATTCCTAACCTGCATTCATTTGCTTACAAGACAAAGCAATATAGGGAAGAAACAGATTACATAATCTATATCTTCTCCCATTCCCTTATGATAAAATGTTAGACCGTTCCAAATTGAAAGAAGTTGCAGATGACAATTTTTAGTTGACGAAAATACATAAATCATTTTTTTTTGGTGAAAACATTATGGATAATGAAGAAATAACTTGTAATATGCAGCTTCTTCTTTTATCACAATGTTTCCATCGCTTTTTCTTGATGGGCATCAAAAAGTAGGATTACGTGGGGATGGATATAATATGCATTGTTGAGTTATTGGTATGTTGCAATTTCATTTAAAGCTTATACAAATGATGATTGAAATGATAATTATATTATGTAACTGAATTCATAATGATAAATAATTTAAGCTTTTTAGTTGACAATCTTTTCTTTTACTGTGTTTTTATATGTAAAACTTTAGACTACATTTTATTTCACTCCTTCATAGGGATGGGAACATCGGCAAAATATGTTTAAACAAGACACCCATGTTCGTATTTGTGTTTATTAATCTTACGTTAATCGTGCGCTACAATGGGAACATTTGAAGCAATTCTTATGGTAAATGTGACTGCTCATCTCTAATTTTTCCATGGCATACACAGTTTTCTGACATGCAGCACACTTTTCTGTTTGAACTACTCGGAACATTCCTTTTTCCTGCTCAAGTAAAAGAGCAACAAATTATAGAACAAACTTATTATATGACCTAAGGCCGAGGAGTGAAATAATCCTGTCAAGATTTCTTTTATATCACATACGCACTGTAGTATATCAGTGTAATAACAATGGAAATGAGATGAATCCTATCATAAACGTGAAAATAACATCATAATGAATGTAATGACGTCATTTTACACCCGCGTTCTGTGTTTCGCGGTATGTCATAAATCAACAAATTCTATGAATTTTATTGATTTATCACAGAAATTAGGTCATATGATAAATAGAAAATCAAATATATGTTCATGAAATACCAAATTCATTAAACTTGTCATCGAAAAAACAGATAAAAACTTAGCAAAGCCTAAAAATCTGTTTATAGATGACTTGTTTAATAAATTTGAGATTTCATGGCCACTCAATGAATATCCTCTATAAAATACACAACATGCAGTCTAACAATCACCACAATGTCAGTCAGTCATTTGAATACAACAAATTAAAAGATTTCCACTCTCAATCAAAATATCAACTGACCAATCAAATCAATAATTTAGACCAGAAGTGAACTTCGAAATATGCCATTTATGTTAAGTTTAGCAACTTAGACATCTGAACTAAAATAATTATAATGTGTAGGTCACACAAAGACCAGTCTAATTTTGTTACAAAATTATGATCATAATTTTTGCCAAAAAAAGCGGTTAATATCTCAATCAAACTTCTTGCAGAATTTCAGAGGCCACTGCCAAGT
Source organism: Fragum fragum (assembly GCA_946902895.1). Taxonomy (NCBI): domain Eukaryota; kingdom Metazoa; phylum Mollusca; class Bivalvia; order Cardiida; family Cardiidae; genus Fragum; species Fragum fragum. The sequence goes on from OX336375.1 coordinate 20,816,114, forward strand.
AGATCTTTACATATCTAAAAAACGGTCTACATTTGGCATTCAGCAAAAAACTCTAAGGTAATAACTTTTAATATAACTGATTCTTGCAGAGGTTTCTCTAATGAGTCAGTATTGTCTATGAATTATCTGGGTGTGTTCCCTTCAACAGACATTGCCATAATTTTTTCAAGCGATTCCGGGACATTTGACTGAAATTTCCGAGATTTACAGATTCTTTCCAGGATGTCTCGATATTTTTCTCCTGGCAAGAGCATCCCAAACCATAAACATTAGGTTTCCTTTTATTCCTTCTGCTGATAAATCAGGCTACTTTACGCTGTGAAATAAAAGTATAGAATTTAAATATGATTGTCACTTTTATTTTATTAATATATCTTTCCATACTTCAGATATCAAGATTTCCAATCTTAATTTCAACAGAAATGAATCATTTCATTTACTTTGAACTAATATCACATATACTAACAATTAAAAACACAATTGTTAGGCACCATTTCTAATCCACAGGATCACACTTTAAACAAACTGCTAAGAGGGGCCATGATGCAGGCCTTATGCGATTTTTTGGTGAGGAAATGAAACACAGGCTCTCTGTTTTTCAAGTGTGCCTAAACAATATCCTTTACAACTGTCTTACTTTCAAAAAATTAAAGATCATATTTGCCAAAATTTTGTGACATATTCAGATAATGCAGAAAAGTAAAACCCGGTACTATCCTTGACAACCTGAGACCCTTGGCATGTCAGCCCTGAAATGGCATGTACAATTGTTCCAACATATCAAAGGGAAGAAACACACAAGTAGTATTTCTACAGTGTAAAAGTTACTTCCCTTTTACTAACAAGGGTGGCATCTGATACACATCATTCTACGTACCTATGAATTTTAGACTTGTGAAAAAAGCTTTGTGCATAAAAGCCCCTTTGTGTGTGTGTGTGGGGGGGGGGTATGAAAAAAAGCAACAGATTGATTGATTGATTGATTGATTGAATGGTGTTTAGTTACATCTCAAAGTTCACTTATTCATGTGCGGGTATTACTAGTACTAGGCTCTAGACTACATGCCTTGCTCAAGGACACTTGCAAAGCAATAGATTGAATTATAGACAATCTGACTCTAATACATCAAACAAATGTTTTATGAGTTACCTAAACTTACATATTTTACATAACACCTAAAAAGCACTGACCATTGATCAACTTCTTCCCCTTCATTTAAGAAACTCTAAAACTTGTCATCTGGTAATAACATGTAGAACGGAATACTCTATGTAACTTTTACACATAATCCCTCCTTTTTACGCCCCTCAAGAAAAAAGCTTTGGAAAACATTGCTGAAAATGAAGAAAATGCTTGCATCAAGAAATTTCTTCATTATCCACAATGGTTTCTATCCAAAAAGACAAGCAAATTTAGAATTTCATCAACTTGAAATCGTCGTCTGCAGCTTCTTTCAATTTGGACCAATCTAAAATTTTGTTGTGTGGAAATGGGTTAAGGTTTAGATGTAGCCACACTAAGGTTGGTTGGGAATTCTTCAGATGACAATTTTCTCTGAAACCAAGCCTTGAAGAAAAGATTTAATGAATCATGCATCCCCTTTATTTTAAATACATAATGAACAGAAATAGTTTGTAGTTTCCCCCAGGGTTTATACAAATGAGTGAAAATCAATACTAACAAATGACCATCAATATGCCATCTACAATTAGTATGCCATTTTGGCGGAGAAAATCACCGTTTTCAATCAAAGTTAATGGCCACAACCCACCCATGTGTCTCATAATTACCCATACACCTACATTGGACAAAAGTCAAATAAGAATTTCAAATGTAAATAGTAATTTCTTTTCGAGTTACATATCCAGCTGACCAAACAACAAAATGACATTACAAGGGTGGAAACAAATTTCGAATCATACTCATTTTGTAGGACAAAATTAACAAATTCAACACAATCCAGCTTTTTTTATATCCCCTTCCAAGGAAAAGCTTTGAAAAGTATTGTGGATAATGAAGATATTGCTTGTTACAAGCGATTTCTTTATTATCTATAATGTATCTATAATGTTTTCTATTCCCAAAAATCAAAGATTATTCAAATTTATAAGTTAAAAATTACCATCTGCAATTTCTTTCAATTTGAACCAGTCAAGAAAGTTCTGCAGGAAAAGGTTAAAGGTAATTTTGATTTGCCCCAGAATTAGCTAGCCCTCAGAAAATCTTAGACAGGATCAGTGTCTATTCTAGGGGATTTTCATCTTTTTAGCCCCTCATTTTCCAGATCTCCCCTTTTCTCTGGCTGATGGGAGAATATTTTGCTTATATGGACAAAGAACAAAAGATACCATCTTAATTCCGTGTTACAAATTTGAAGTCAAAATGGTGAAATACAAATTGTGCTCTCTCTCTGTTGCTCTATTTAGCTATGATGTTTGAAACATTATCTTTTTAATTGATATATATTTTAATTTCAATGTTGTTTTCCGTAGCTTTAATAGTCTGACAAATCAGGCTTAATTTCACAGAATCAATAAGCTATGTTTGGTATCAACAGCACTAGACTTTGGCTCCGATGTCTTACCCAAGGTCATACCCGCATGACATAGCCTGGATTCATAAGATTTAGTCTTGTTCTACAGTCAAAAATCTACTACCCAAACAACAAAGCCTCATAGGACCCCTGATTCTTCATTTAACCCATAACCAGATGACAAAATTTTAGACTGTTCCAAATTCAAAGAAGTTGCAGAAAAATTTTTCTAATTATCAAATTTTGTATATTTTTGTATTTTGGGTTGGAAAACATTGCGGATAATGAAGAAATTATTACATTCCACATTGCTTTCTAAAACCATTTTTCTTAAGGGGGGTCTAAAAGTGCTATTGTGTGGTAATATGTTAACTCATACCCACACAATCCTGCTTTTTTACACCCCTTTGGAAGAAAAGCTTTGGAAAACATTGTGGAAAAGAAGAATTTGATTGTTGCAATCAATTTCTTCATTTTTCACAATTTGACCTAAAAGATAAAGAATTTCAAAATTTCACAAAATTGTCTTTGGCAACTTCTTTCAATTTAGACCAATCTATTTTTTTGTTTGTTTTGGAATGATAAAATTCAGTGGAAGCTGTGAGTTGATTGATGTGTTATGAAATTCTGTATTATGATCAATAATGATATTGGTGTGTGTGTCCTATTGTATATGATACTGACAGTGAAATATGATGACTCATCACAAATCTCTGTTGTCCTGGTTTCAGGTTTAGGTTTTCTTTACTTTTTCTTTTTTTGCAGAAAAAACAGCTATACTTTTTAACTAAATCTAAGTAAAGAGTTGTGGTGTCTGTGGTCTAGAGGTAGAGGGTCGGCTTTCCGATCAAGAGGTCCTGAGTTCGATTCCTGGGAGCGGCTATCGATCTTGGTTCTGTCATTGGCCCACACTTTCGGCGCGAGTACTAGTGCATTTTCCAGGAAGCAGAATCGAAAGGGATTTATCTAAGTTGGAAGAACTTGTTTCCCAATCGATGTAAAATAGATAGGATTAATCAAAAGTAAAGAGTTAGTTGCTGAATGAAAATCACTGATGTATGTAAAGTGAATGTAGCAATGAAAACAGAGACATTACATGTGTTTGCTAACATGTTAAAAACTGCCGTTTTCCATGGTTACCCTGCATATATACATGTACATGTACTATTCGTGACATTAATGGTAGACTTTGCCATGAAATGTATTTATAGCTATTCATGCTTAGCATGTTCTTGAATGATAAATACCATGGCAATTGTATTTTAAAATATTAATTTATTTGAAAAATTTTCATCTAAAGGAAAAAAGGTGGGTATCAAGAGCTTAGAACCTGACAGAAAATATGGGTACAGATCAACTGATGTATGGATTCCTGTTAGTTGAAACACAATCTTGTTAACAATTTTGTTTCAAAACAGTACGGAACCATTGGTTTTGTTCTATTATAATCATCAAAATTAATTTTGTACAGTGATTTTCCATCACCTGGATTGCAACTGAGTGGTATTAATACAAATCAAACTTGAGTTTAACTCTGTTCATGCAAGGTCCAACTTATCTTTAATGCACCCCAGGATAATAACTTGAAACAACATTCTGGAAAAATGAAGAAATTTCATCAGTTCTCACCCATCTTTTCTACCTAGGCAGACAGAGATCTTTAAGTTTTGGTCTATGACTTTTTTCTACTTCAACTAGTCTTAAATTTGGCCATTTGAAAATGGGTAAAGGGATTTGGAGCATTTGTAATTTTAACTAAGGGCATTCACCTCTGGTATTTCAATGATATAAGCAGGATAATGGTAAAACACATTTTATAAGTTGACTTATATGAGCGGACAGATCTTAAAAATTACTGTCCATTATAATTGATGTATTGCTTGCCAGTTCCACTTTGATATTAAACAGTGTTATTTTCAAAAATTTATAGCAAGTAACATGTAACAAAAATGTAAAATGGCTGGTTGGCGAACTAATTGTCATAACTACAGCTTGAATAAGCTGTAGCTGCAATGTAGAAGTCTCAAACCAACAAAAACACTTCACAAAAATGTAAGCCAAAAGTTCACTTCCAGTCTACATGAATGATTTGATTGATAAATTGATTCTTTGATTGACAACCACGATAAGTCAATTGCCACAGATCTGTTTCACCCAATTGATTGATTGAATGGGGTTTAAGGCCACTTTTAACAGTATTTCAGTCATATTGCAGTAGCTGGAGCACCTAACAATGGATTCCTGGTATTTCTCACACCAGTACTACCACTACATCCTTTCCTAGCCTCCAGTTACTATCCCACTTAGGTTTACGATTATTGGAAAGAGACAAATGTAGGAAAGGAATTTTGACACCATTGGGGATCAAACCCATGACATCCCATGCCTTTTCACCAAGGCATCCAGCATTGTTTTGACCTTCTGGTCTGTGATGAGAGTGTGGAGTAATTTCAGCAATATCTCATTTAATGTTCACTAAATCCACACAGTCATTGGATTATCCCTTATGATAATATATGTTTTGGCTTGATCAATGCCAACATTTTTAACCTTTTACAATGATTGGCCAATGGTTTCTTTTTTTTTTTAAATTTTCTGAAAGTCAACATTTAATCCAATATCAAGCAGAACATGGCTAAATTCTGAAAGACAAAAGGCACTTTCAAGCCTTTTATTATGACACAGGGTATTAAATCATTAACAAACAACAAAATTTTTGACTGGTCCAAATTGAAAAGAGTTGCAGACGACAATTTAAAATTTATGAAGTTTTAGATTTTTTCAACTTTTTTGGATAGAAATCATTGTGTAAAATGAAGAAAGCAGAGACCCTTTCAATCTTGTTTCCATCAAATCCATCCAAATAGAAGAAATAACAGATTGAATAACTTCAATGAAACAACTTAAGTTCGAAATGTAAGTTTCAACAAATATTTTCATTAACTTTAGATCAAGAAGGGTGTATAAAGTTTTGAAGTCATTAAATAGCGGCCATTATTCACCTATAATGGTTATTGTGGTATAAAATGAGTCACTTTTATTTACCACAATTTTTCATCATTTAAATTTGAAGGGAGTTGCCATCTTTTTATTTATTGACCTTTTCTTTCGCTCTGTAGTTTTGCATCTGAATCTTAAATTAAAAAAAATATCCTGGTTCTGAGGTAGCACATTCAGGTTTTGCAATCAAGAAGTCTCGTGCTCCCTTGAAAGGAGTGGTACTTCCATTTTCCTACATATTTATAACCTCTCAAAAAAGAATCAAGTCATATAAATATAAATTGTAGCACAGTCTATCTGAAAAAGTTAATTGATTGATTCCCACACAATCCCACTTTTTATGCCCCTCAAGAAAAACATAGGAAAGCATTGCTGAAATTAAGAAATTGCTTTTCTTCATTATATTGCAATTTATTCATTATCAGTGTTGTGCCTAGGCCGCTGCATTGCGGGATTCCCGCAAATTTATTCCCGATGTCCCCTAAAATCTAAGCCATCGCGGGATTTCGGGTGCGCTCAAATTTCCGCGATCTTTTATATTCCGTAATGCCTACGAAAAAAGTCCTGCTCGATCGGCGTTTACATTTGTTATGATAGTATAATTTACGCATTGAATATTATTACACGTACACGGTGTGCCCGTTGTCTGCGCATGTCATATTCTCCGAAGATTGTCAGTATTTGAAAAAATGCCACCTATCGGAAGATAACGCGGTGTGCCCTCAAAGACTTGACTGTGACCCGAAATTTACCTTTCGATTCTGCAAATTTTGATGTAAAATATTATGAACCAGTCGCGCACCTACAAAAAGTTGACTGTGACCCACAATTTGCCATTTGATTCAGCCGATTTTAATATAAAGTAACGAGAACCGGTCTCGGAATTGTTACTAAAATTAAAAATGGCTAAACGACAGATGCGCTTGACTGACTCTATGTCAGGAAAATGTGGAAAGGTAGCAGACGATGTTGAATCAACGGAGACGGCTGCGATCCAGCCATGTCAACATCTGCTGATGCAGACAGCGAAATGTCCCAGTCATCTCCTTCTTCCTCAGAGACAAAAAACGGAAGGAACGAAATTTCATAAAGAATTGGTCGTCAAAATTTCCTTAGCTGCGAGAATCGGGTGACAGCCAGAAATGCGAGACCTGTTTGGAATCGAAACTAAAATTATCCAAACCATTTGCTACGGACACTTGGTGTACCAATATGCGCTCAAGTACCCTAACGAAATTGGGCTTATCATGTACGTGCAGTTGTAGCTTTGCGTTTGAAATATGAGGGGGCCCTTGCTATAGGTCGCTCATTCAATTAAAAAGATGAAGCCATAACAAAACTTATGAAAATAGTGTACTTTATTGCAAAAGAATCCAGCATGGACAGAAAATTATATTAAAATTAGACTATTTATCAATAACAGGTAAGAATTAGTTGTTTTAGTTTGTCCCCCAAAATTTCCCAATGTCCCCTTGAAATTTAGGTAGGGGGACACCTGTGTCCCCCAAAAATTCTGACCTAGGCACAACACTGCATTATACACTATGTTTCTACCACAAAAGACAAAGGTTTTTCAGATTTCATTAACTTAAAATTATAGTATACAACTTCTTTGAAATTGGACCAGTCTAAAAATTTGTCATCTGGAAATACGATAGGTAAATTGTCTCTCATTATGACAGTAACTGTTACAGTTTTTTGCACCAGTCTAACCTGTGAGCTAAACATAATACATGTATATATTCATGAAGGATATTTTATTTCATATCATTTATCAATATTTTTCCCCTGTATAATGTATTGTAATGTATCTAGTGCCCATCCTTGCTTTTCAGGTCATATAATTAATCACCCATTTAGCAAAAATATGTGTATTATTTTTCAATGAAGTTAAAATATCATTACTGTGAAACTTTAATACCACTGTAAAAACAGCTAATTCATAATGAATAGGTAACTATAATATCCCATTACCCCATTCCCACTCAATGACGCTTTTGAAAATATTGTTGAAAAAGAAGAAATTTCTTGTTACAAGCAATTTCTTCACTATCCACAATGTTTTCTAACCCAAAGGTAAAAAAACCCATAATTTCTTGAGCTTTAAATTGTCGTCTGCAACTCCTTTCCATTTGGACCAGTCTGAAATTCTGCTGTCTAGTAATCGGTTAATAATAAGAGTATTTCAAATTAACCCATTACCAGGTGACACAAATTTAGACTGGTCCAAATCAAAAAAAGTTGCAGACGACAATTTCAAGTTGGTAGAATTTGCAGTAAATTTGCCTTTTTGACAGAAGATATTGTAAAAAATGAAGAAATTGCTTGTGAAAAGCAATTTCTTCGATTTACACATTTTTCCCCACAACTTTGTTCTTGAGGGCGTCAAAAAACGGGACTGTGAAGGAATAGCTTAATCTTGCAAATACATGTATAGCTTAAGTATACATATCTCTTGAATGTCATCCAAAATATCATTTGAAAGCGTCTAGCGGGACTGAATGATTACGGCCTAGGCTTGTTGTCTGGGTAGAAGGTTGTGGCATATAAGTCCCTTTAGCGCCACTGGTCTAATTGGTATGCCCTTCGCAAAGGCATTCATCAGAGCCCAAACCTAGTACTAGTGACATCATAAATAAGTGAACTGAGATCTAACTGCAAGATTGTTTAAAAGTTATAAACTGTGTAAAACTCCATTCAATTAATCATGAAGATTTTATGTCATTTTTTTAATATTTGAACTTTGAATATGAAACTACAATTCTCAATTAGAAGTATAGTGAAATTCTGAATACATTTAAGGAATTTACCCATTACTAGACAACAAAATTCTAGACTAGTCCAAATTCAAAGCAGTTACTGACATCAACTTTTTGTTGATGTAATTTGAACAATCTTCTTCTATTGGGGGTTGAAAACATTGTGGGAAGAATGAAGAAATTGGTTGTAACAAGCAATTTCTTCATTTTCCATGACATTTTTTAAAGACATTTTCATATGAGCAAAAAAGCAGTGAGAGTGGGTTAAAGAAATTCAACTTTGAACAAAAGAAGAAAATAAACCTTCTTTGGTGTGGGAGACTGTATCTTGGTAATGGCAGGAGATTCAAATTTTGCAATGGATGACAATATGGATCGTGATGGAGTGTTGTTGTTCGGTTCTTTCTGTTTTACATTCTCCTTGTTGACCTCCTTATCTTCTTCAAGGCCATTGTCAACTAAAGGTTTATCAACTTTAGGTTTATCAACATCTACTTCAAACTTTTCATCTTTCTCTGGAACACTTAGCCCCTTATCAGATTGCATATTGTCCGACTGTTGCTTATTTTCTTCTATTTGTTCCTGATTTGTCTCTATTTGTTCCTGATTTGTCTCTATTTGTTCCTGATTTGTCTCTATTTGTTCCTGATTTATCTTTATTTGTTCCTGATTTGTCTCTATTTGTGATGGTTTCTCTTTCAGTTCTATTTCTGAATTCTCTTGATTACCTGGATTTTCAGCTTCTGCACCTAAATTTATTTCATCATTCGTTTCATTAATAAGCTCTTTATCCTTATCTAGTGTATCATTACGAGCAAACACACCAATATTTTGTGGTATATCATCTTCCACCTCATTGCTTAACTCAGTTGACTTATCATCTACTTGTTTGTCAAAATTTTCAAATTCTAAACAACCATCTGCTTCCATTATTAAAATGATGTGAACTATAACAAGCACTAATCTAATTCAGAGAAAGAAGATTTAAATACTAAGCAAATTAAAAGTCCTATTTTTCAATACAGAAAGGCACTTTTCAAATAGAAATCCTGAGGTATTATAAATACACAACACAAAAGTATGACCGACTAGTATGACCACTAGTTATTCAATAAAAGAATCTAAAATCCCTGCCACACTTTAATCCAAATATAGCTTCAAAACAAAGTCACTTGAAACAGCTGATTGACCCAAACATGGAAATTTAAGCTCAGTGAATACAAAGTCGATGTCAATACTTTCCTCTCTTTGTACAGAATATCCGATCAATGAAACATCAGCGTGAAATATGACTAATCAAACTGGAGTTCTACACCCTCAATGTGCAAGTGTCCAATAACCCTAAATCTACCATCATTTTACTGGTCAGCCTATTAATTATACTACAGCAATTTATTTACTGTAATGTCCGATATCCTCCTAATACCATAGGATATAAGCCTTTACACTATATTAAATAACAGTTGAAGCCTTTACACTATATTAACCAATTCCCATAGAATAACGAGTTTTGAAGCTCCTCAAGAAAAATGCTTTAAAAACATCATTGAAAATGTAGAAATAGTTTTTTAACATTTTTCCACAATGTTTTCTAACCCCAAATACAAACAAAAATCATAACTTTCAAACTGTAGTCTGCAATTCCTTTCATTTTGGACCAGTCTAAAAGTTTGCCATCTGGTAATGGGTTAATGGCACTCAAGGGGATAGCAGTTGGTCCAGCAATGTCTAACACAGTGTAGCATGAGGTCCCTGTAGCATGACCCTCAAATAACTAGGAATTTCTTCATTATAGAAAGCAGAACAAAGCACGACTGTACTCAAACTTGCATACTGTGGACCAATTTATCTACTATGCCATGTTTAAAATTTATTCTTACAAGTTAAATCACAAAAACCGCTCTTAAACTCTGATCCCCTTTTATTTTCGAGATAAAAACACTTCATGATATACCACTATCTAAATAACTAACATACTAACAACAGTTATTTACAGAAACAAAGCTAAACACCCAACTCCAAAACCAAACTCAAACACAAATTACAACCACATGTCAACTTGTCTAACTCAAAATTCCAACTTTTTCAATGATTAATCCATAAAACAGTATTTATAATACATTGTGTAAACCTAGCTAACACAACTCATGTGTCTGTACAAAGAATGTCACACTTCATGTACAATTTACACATTTAGGCCAAGGAAATTTGAGTATTGGCTTCAGGGGCAGAAATCAAAATGTAACCTATCATGAATCAATCATCTCCTGTTCAAACACGGAATTTTACGTTCCTGTGACGTTTATACTAGAGAAAATATTATGGCAAAAAGTAAAAAATACCACATAGGAAGGTTTCAATTCAAATGGCATCCAGATTTCAATTTCGTTTGCAACCTCTTTCAATTTGGACCTGTTTAAAATTTCCAAAAACGGGAAAGGGTTAAAGGACCATCTAGTAAGTAGACTACAAATATAACTGTCCCTGGCAGTCTATGTGACCATTTAGCAGGCAGACCAGGGTCGAAAAGTTTCTGTCTTTGCAGACTATTTGAATGTAAGAGTGGTCAAACTAATATTACAACATATATTTTCAAGTATTTTGCATAATTGACTTCTTCTGGATTTATCTCTTTTTCAAGTATTAGTTTTCAAGAATCCTTGAATGTCCCCTTTTTGCAAAAAGGGTTCACAAAATAATGGATTGTGCCCATTCCGATGGAAATAATGCCCTTCATTTACACAAAACCCTTTAGTAAATTGAATTTAATGAAGCTGAGAATGCTCATTGAAAGTGTTGCATAACATTTTATCATTTTCATCACAAGTTAAGCTTCAGTGCCCATAACAGAGAGTGATCTTATCTAAAGTCTGGAGTGGATTGAAAATGTTTCCCTGGATTTTTCTCATCAACATGAAGTTTAACCCTTTCCTGTACAAGCCTGATTCAAGTCATTGCTATTTCATACTTGAGAAATCTTTGTGGAAAAAGAAGAAATTGCTGGTAACAAAACAATTTCTTCTTTTCCCACAATATTTCCACATAGGATTGTTTTGATATCAAGTTGCATTCATTGTTGTCTGCAGCCTCTTTCAATTTGGACCAGCCTAAAATTTCAAACACGGGAAAGGGCTAACCCTTGACATGTTGATTCTGGAATATTCCTACTTTAAGAATAGCTTTGGCAGGTGTATAAACTAAGATCAGTCTGCACAGATGTGCAATCTGATCTTAGCCTACACTACCTGTTTGTTCATGTTGAGAAAAATCTTCAAACACAGCATCAATCTCATGATGTCAAAGTTTAAAATGTAGTGAAAAGAGGATACATAATCAGTAGGATAAGGGTTAATGTGGTCTTTAATTGACAGATTGTTGACCCCGCCCACTGACCTCCAATAAGGCAGTTTGACTGAGATATAAACAAAAATAGATTGCTTATTTTATGGCCAGGAGCATGAATCAAAGATCGTTGGTTGGCGATCCTAAATGTCATAGTAACAGTTTAAATGCTGTAAATGAGTCACCAAAATGACAAGTGGTCCAATAGGGCCTGTATTGCTTCGGTTGCCTTTTCTACCTACCAAATTAATGGCTGTTTAAGATTTAAGTCCTTTGAACAGTAATAATCTATGATAATTTTATATATAAATATGCAGATCAAAAGATGAAAGGTCAAGATGAAAGGTTAATCATATTACCAGAATGAAAATCAATCAAAATAAGAAAATTCCAAAGCAAATGATTCAAAATACCAGATAGTAGGTCAAAGGTGACGGTCAAAGTATTCAACATCAAGTCAGATGAAAGGATATTCTTCATTAATTATCATTTGACATTTATACAATCGTAGACTTAAAAAAGATTTAATTCAAAATATCAAAAAGTAGGTCTAAGGGTGAAGATCAATTTCTGAAGTTCAACTCGATGCCAGATGAAAGCCACTAAACCCATGATTTCCCCAAATAAGAATTTCTTCCAGAATTTCAGAAAGGATCATTCCTATGAAATTTGGTTGAAATCTGCTCAATTAAGTTTCACAGAAAAAGATGTTTAAATGAAAAGTTAATGCAGACGGCTGGATACATATACATGTGTTAGTTAACAGGCCATTACAATTCCTGCTGGACTTTCTTTGTCAAGTTGAGCTAAAAAAAGATTGGCATACATCTCAGAGGTCATCATTCACTTCTAGTCTTCATGAATGAAATCAAATCAGATTTGATTGAGTTGATCAGCATTTTGACTTAGAGCTGTGATAGGTTAATTCTATTCAATCCAGTGGTTTCAGCAACAGACTCCTGATCCTGGTGTTATCAAAGGTGCTTCTTTCAAATCCTGGCCTTCTTTCCCAGCCATATGGGTATGTACTTGGGCAAGACATTCAGAAGTCCAGCATAAAACTAATGGGGACATCAAGGATTCACATAAATATGTGAACTTTGCCATTACATAGTTTGACCCAGTAACACATGGAAATTTTTTAGACTGGTCCAAATTCAAAGAAGTTGTAGATGACAATTTAGAGTTGAGAGATTTTCCAATATCTTTATCTAACCTTTTGACAAGCAATTTCTTAAATTTCAACCTTTTTTTCCTTATGTCTTTTCTTGATGAGCATTAAAAAGGGTGATTATGAGGGAATGGGTTTATGATCCACACATCAGTTTTAACATACTGGTGGCCCAAGATTATTAACCTAACATTAAACTTGTGTATACTTTGAAATATTCATGTAATAACTGTATATGGTAACTTTTGAAGCATGAAAGTATCATATTTACCTAACCTATGCTAGCAAAACTATGTACCTATATTTTAAATAAGCCATAGTTACATGGTTTTCAAAGCTATTCAATATTATGTGTGACATAAACCAATAATGATCACAAATCATAATACACAAATAGGAGGGCCATCATAGCCCTGGTATGCTCACCTCAAACAAAGATTTTATTCCTTAAGCCATTCCAAAACAACAGAATTCTTACTGATTCAATAGAGGTTGAATAAAACAAAGTAAAATAAAGATTGTTTAAATTGAAAAATAAGGACTATATGAGGTAGAATGAATTGTGCAAAAAAAAAGATATTGCTTGTAACAAGCAAATTCATCTTTTTTCACAATGTTTTCCAAAGCTTAGACAACAGTAGTGTTAGAGGAATATAATTTTTTTCAGTTTAAAATATATATCCAATTTTAACCCATTACTAGACAACAAAATTTTAGACTGGTCCAAATTGAAAGAAGTTGCAGATGACAATCTTAACATGTCATGCTGAACCTGGAATATTCCTGTTTGAACAGGAGGTATAGACAAAGATCAGCCTGCACATATGTGCAGTCTGATCTTTGTCTATACCACCTGCTCGTCTCCTTCAAGCCAGAACTGTTTACAAGATCAGATTTTAAAAGAAATATTGACCTGCAGCTAGCGCTTCCAGTGATTTAAGTCCTTTGATTTTGGAGGAATTCGAAACAGAGTTTTCATTCAGCATGACAAGGTTAATTCTTTGTCTTCTAGGGTAGAAACATTACGGCTAATGAAGATATTTCTTGTAACAATAATTTTTTTCATTTTCCACAATGTTTTTCAAAACGCTTTTCTTAAGGGGTGTCAAAATGCAGGTTTGTATAGGATTGTGTTAATACTTTTCTAAATGAAATAAATTTTAGACTGGAATGTATGTGCAATTTATTAACTTTCTTTATTTTGATGCCAAAATTTTCTCGCTTCATCTGGGATTACCATACTTTTCTTCTATGGCGGTTGTGTCAATAAACTCACACACTTTTTTTTTCATATTGAAACATAATTTTATTTCATGAAATAAAAACAAAAAAATTATTTTCATTTACTTACTCGTTCCATAGATTTGAAATAAGTTTGATTAAATGATAGTCCAATTAGTAGAAAAACTTGCGAGTAAAGAATGTTTTGATACGCAATTACTATGAAGGGTTCTCTTATAAACATGCAAATATTACAGATATGAAAAAGGCTTTTATTGTCAACCTAATGGTCACAAATTATAAGTACCCTTTAAGGTTTGACTTGTTTATTCTTAACCCATTATCACACAATCCTGCTTTTTATACCCCTCAAGAAAAAAGCTTTAGGAAACATTGTGGAAAATTGAAGATATTACTTGTAGCAGGCAATTTTTCATTATCCACAAATGTTTGTCAAAAAAGACAAAGTAATTAAAAATTCTGAGCACTTAAATTCTTGTCTGCAACATCTCTCAATTTGGACAAATATAAAATTTTATTTTCTTGTAAAAGGTTGATTTGTTTGCATAGTTTGAAAGAAACAGTTTCTTGAATTAATATTCAACTCACTAAAAGACAAAGTAACTTAAGACTGGTCCAAATTGAAAGAAGTTGCGGCACTATTTCATACTATTGTAAATTTGAAAATAAGTGGCAAAAAGAGTAGAAAACATTGCAAGAAAAGGAGAAATTGCTTGCAACAAGCAGTATCTCCTATTCTCCACAAAGTTTTTCCATATTCCTATTTCTTCAGTGATTAAAAATGTGGGGTTTTGAGATTAAGTCAACCTTGAATATTTTTGCCAGTAATATCATTATTCTGCTACAATTTTGAGGACTACAAATCTCAGATTTCCTCATGCACCGGAAAGAGACTGTCAAGTGTAACAGGATACAAAGTTTGGTATGTTTCCGTCTCCTGTTTATACAGTTCAAACTTGAAAGGAGGACATTATTTCAGTCGTGTTTGATTATACTTTCATATTTTGTATAACAAATTGAAGTAAAAAGTACAATAAGCAAAGAGGAAAATAACTCTTCTACCCTTTCCCACATAATTATACTGAGCCTCGAGGCAGAAAGAGTTAAAGTAAAGATCAGTCTGCACATACTTGTAGTCAAATCTCAGTCTACGCCACCTGTTTTCCACATAAAAAACAAGAGGGCCAGAATGGCCCTAAAATCGCTCACCTGACTAATGTAAGATGATTCAAAATTGAAATTGGCCCAATGGTTACTGAGGAGAAGATGTTTAAAGATTTCAAAGTCAAAAACTGCCCTACCCTTCCAAGCCCTTATTTGGTCATCAATCAAAATTCTAGAACAACTTTTGAAAAGGGTCACTCAAGGAACATACATACCAAATTTGGTTGAAATTGGCCCAATAATTACTGAGGAGAAGATGTTTAAAGATTTCAAAGTCAAAAAAGTGCCTGACCTTCCACGCCCATATTTGGGCATAAATCAAAATTCCAGGAACAACTTTTGAAAAGGGTCACCAAAGGAACATTCATGCAAAGTTTGGTTGAAATTGACCCAACTGTTACTGAGGATAAGATGTTTAAAGATTTCAAAGTTAAAAAAAACTGCCACGCCCATATTTGGGCATGATTCAAAATTCTGCGAACAACTTTTGAAAAGGGTCACCCAAGGAACATTCATACCAAATTTGGTTGTAATTGGCCCAATGGTTACTGAGGAGAAGATGTTTAAAGATTTCAAAGTCAAAAACTGCCACGCCCGGCCACGCCCATATTTGGGCATAAATCAAAATTCTGCGAACAATTTTTAAAAAGGGTCATCCAAGGAACATTCATGCCAAGTTTGGATGAAATTGGCCCAATGGTTACTGAGGAGAAGATGTTTAAAGATTTCTAAGTCAAAAACTGCCACGCCCTGCCACGCCCATATTTGGGCATAAATCAAAATTCCATGAACAACTTTTGAAAAGTGTCACCCAAGGAACATTCATGCCAAGTTTGGTTGAAATTGGCCCAATGGTTACTGAGGAGAAGATGTTTAAAGATTTCTAAGTCAAAAACTGCCACGCCCTGCCACGCCCATATTTGGGCGTAAATCAAAATTCCACAAACAACTTTTGAAAAGGGTCACCAAAGGAACATTCATGCCAAATTTGGTTGAAATTGGCCCAATGGTTACTGAGGAGAAGATGTTTAAAGATTCCTAAGTCAAAAACTACCACGCCCTGCCACGCCCATATTTGGGCATAAATCAAAATTCCACGAACAACTTTTGAAAAGGGTTACCCAAGGAACATTCATACCAAATTTGGTTGAAATTGGCCCAATGGTTACTGAGGAGAAGATGTTTAAAGATTTCTAAGTTAAAAACTGCCACGCCCTGCCACGCCCATATTTGGGGGTCAATCAAAAATCCGCGAACAACATTTGAGAAGGGTCACCCAAGGAACATTCCTACCAAGTTTGGTTGAATTCCGCCCAGTGGTTACTGAGGAGAAGATGTTTAAAGAATTGTTGACGACTTCCGATGCACGACGGACAAAAGGTGATACCAAAAGCTCACCTTGAGCACGTTGTGCTCAGGTGAGCTAAAAAGAACTTGACATTAATACCCCTGCCAGGGCCTTTTTTACGAAAAAGTGTAGAAGTTCAAGAGGATATTATTCGCGTGCCAGGGGGAGTTAAGATTATCAGAACGACATTTTGAAAAACTTCTTCTGTCATTAATACATGTATATGTATAAACTTTGATTACTTTGAAGAAACATTGTAGGAGGAGTTTGCATTGCAAAGAAATTTGAACTCTTGTACACAGATGGATGTACAGACACAGAAAGACAGCTTGATTCAACTATGCCAATAGCCGACCCTAATACCTATGTCCCTGCCAAGTTTGAGGCCAGAGAAAACCAAGACCCGCAATTACAGCATTTTCTACCATTTTACCCCGAAGCAGGATGGAACTTTTTTATTGAAGAGGTATAGTTATGTTAAACAAAGCTTAGATGAAAGATATGAGTATGGAGCAGTCATTTTTTGCTTTTGTCCTGAAATCACCAAACATGTAACATTTCTCAATTCTCTCAGATTGATACAAAGATTTTCTCTAAATAATACTTCAAACTAACTTGTTGGGATGAAATTATACTCAAATTAAGATATCAAAACTTTTAACCAGATTCTATTTTATTCTTTAGCAAATCAATTGCAGTTTAGGGTTTGGTTTGACTCTCATCATAGAAAAAGTATTAGTAGGTAGTTTCTCTAATTTTGTCCTCTGTTAACCCTAATTCCCACACAATACCACTTTTGGATGCCGTTCAAGAAAAAAATATTTGGAAAAATATTACAAGCAATTTCTTCATGATCCACAATGTTTTTCTACCCAAACAGTTTAAAGATTCCACTAACTATAAACTGACGTCCTCAACTTCTTTCAATTTGGACCTGTCTAAAATTTTGTTGTTTGGTAATGGGTTAAAGAGGTAATCCCACATTTTTCACATCATCCTGAATCAGCTGTCTTCGTTGCAATGATAGCGAATGGTCTCTGAATCTATAATCCCATTACCACACAATCCAACCTTTCTACGCCCAAAGCAATTATATTGAAGAAAGCATTGTAGAAAAAAGAAGATGTTGCTTGTTAGAAGCAGTTTCCCCATAATCCACAATGTTTTCTATCCCCTCCGAAATTTTTTCAAAATTTCATTAATTGTTATCTGTGAATTCTTTGCATTTGGACCAGTCGAATACATTATCATCTGGTCACTTGTTAAAATATCATAGGGAAGATGATAGTTTTAGGAGATCAAAAACAAACTATCTGCATGTTTTGTATGGGTAGACAGTGTACAGGATTTTATACATTGTCTGTACACAATGTATTAGACGAGAAAACAACATTGCTTTTTGAATACATAATATTACAATACATTTCAGACTACAAAGGTTGAATATGAAACATTTCTACACCAAACACTGTTACGACTTAACCCTTTTCCATTCAATCCCTGGTTTTTACGTCCCTGTGTTTTTATACTTGAGAAAACATTGTAGAAAAAGAAGAAATTGCTAGTAACAAGCAATTTCTTCTTTTTCCAAAATATGTTTTACCCTACTGAATGGTTACTTTTTAAATTAAATCCACTTTAAGTTTTCGTCTGCAAATCCTTTGAATTTTGATAGGTTTAAAATTTTGCAAAACAGGAAAGGGTTAACCCATAAACAGTATATGATCATATGATTTTCATTCATAATCAGACTACCATACATCTTGGTCTAATTGCAAACCTGTTACAGGGATCCTGTGTTCATAAGTTTGAATAGATATGTACACCATTTTGAAAAATCTTTTGATTATATCACAGAGAAGTTAGCTTATTCATGTTTTTCCTAGGTTATCCAACTACAAAGCTAGGGTTATCAATGGCTTTCTTATGGACATACTCACATGAAAAATGACACAGACATAACTCGAACTTGCAACCCTTGGCTTCTCTCAGATATGTACCAAGCCCTTAACACTGCTCAGTTTTGCGTGGGAGATGAGTTAACTATGTGCTCAGGTGAGCTAAAAATATGTGATGTCCAAAAGCCTCAGAGTATGCAAAAGGGTTGATGCCCCCAAAAATTAGCTGAAATTTCAGTCATACTAAGCTCAAATCTATAGCTTGATTTGTTTTCACAAGATTTTGCTCTATATAATGCCCCCTACTAAACCCTTGCATACTATATATCTAATGCACTGCAACAAGGAGCTAAGAGGGCAGGTTTCATAGCCGTTGCTAACAGATTATCAGGAAGAGGGCTACAGCTAGGTTAACTCACACATGACAACAACTAAATCTAGCTCACTGCAAGAGGGTTGACAAAATCTATGCCTACACAAACTGAATTTTTACAATTTTTCATTTGATTGGCTTCCTTTCTATTTCAGAGTCAATATTATTTTAAAGTATTGATCAAGCCTTTCAGGTGATACATACAAATACAATAATAATATCAATCCAATCATAATACAAAGACCATCATATTGGTCGAAAAAGTCTGTTTTCATTGAATTTTTTTTCATGCAGCGTCCATTCCCTCACAATCCTGATTTTTTATGCCAATCAAGAAAACAGCTTGGGGAAAAACTTAAAATAAGATTTTTTTTTAAATTCCACACTGTTTTTTACCCACAATGACAAAGATTTCTAGAATTTCATCAACTTCAAATTGTCATTTGGTAATTTAATTCAATTTGGACCAGTCTAAAATTGTGTCATCTGGAAATAGGGTAAATATGGTGAAAATATATTCTATTTCCAACTTCAAGAAAATGTGTCTATTTGCCTTAACCCTTTACTGGTTTTCAAAATTTAAAAACTTGTCTAAATTCAAAGGAGAAGTAGACGACATTTAATAGTCTGTAAATTTCAAAAAGTAACCATCCTAAATAAGAGAAAATATTTTTGGAAAAATGAAATTGCTTGTTAGAAGTTATTTCTTCTTTTCCTCAATGTTTCTCAAGTATAATATCACAGGAACATCAAAAATGTATGATCAGAGAAACAAGAGGCCCATAGGGCCTTATCGGTCACCTGAGTCCAAAGAGCACAAAAACAAATAAAAGATTATGCTACATACTAAATATCAAAGCTCTAAGTTTGGGTGAAGAAGAGTTTTAAATTTTCATTATATATGCCATAATTATGTAAAATTTGTGACGTCCGGGAATGGGCTAATTATGATCCTAAGCCACAATTCATACCATATTGATAAGAGATCCACCAGATGATGCTACATACCAAATATCAAAGCTCTAGGCCTATCTGTTTGAGAGAAGAAGATTTTTAAAGTTTTCACTATATAAGCCTATGTTAAATTTATGACATCTGGGAACGGGTTAATTTTAATCCTGAGGCAATAATATTTACAATCTTGATAAAGGTCCACAAGACGATGCTGTATACCAAATATCAAAATTCTAGGCCCTCCTGTTTGAGAGAAGATTTTTTACAAATTTCAATATACATGTATAAGCCTATGTTAAATTTGTGGGCTAATTTTAATCCTAGGGAAATAATTTATACATTCTTGATAGAGGTCCACAAGACGATGCTGTATACCAAATATCAAAGTTCTAGGCCCTCCTGTTTGGGATAAGATTTTTACAAATTTCACTATATAAGCCCTTTGTGAAACTTGTGACATCCCGGAATGGGCTAATTCTGTCTCTTGGGCCATGATTTATACAATCTTGATAGAAATTCACCAGATGATACTACATACAAAATATAAAAGCTCTAGGCCCTCTAGTTTGGGAGAAGAAGATTTATGAAATTTTAACTATATAAGCCTATGTTAAACGTGTGACGTCCGGGAATGGGCTAATTTTGACCCTGAGGTTATAATTTATACAATATTAATAGAGGTCCACTAGATGATGCCACATACTAAATATCAGAGCTGCAGGTCTTTTGGTTTGGTAGAAAAAGATTTTCAAAGTTGTCACTTTGTAAGCTTATACCCCCCCCCCCCCCCCAGCACGGCCATATCTTTACAGATTTTTTTTCCTTGTACAAACTTGATAGTCCTTGCCCTAAAGACTCTAAATACCAAATGTGAATTTTATCTGACAAGAAGATTTTAAAAGATGTACCCTTTTTGGCCCCTTATGGAGCCCAAAGGGGAGATAACTCCATGACGTGTACAAATCTACAGCACTTTCCCATAAGGATGCTTCCTGCCAAGTTCGGTTGAAATCCATCCACGGTTCTTAAGAAGAAGTTGAAAATGTTAAAAGTTATCGCACGATGCACAACGCACAATGACGGACAAAACACGATCACAATAGGTCATCATGACCTTTGGTCAGGTGACCTAAAATATATTCATGCTTTCAGATGCAAAACAAAGGTTTTTTAAAATTTTTATTCTCATTAATCACTTCAACTTTGACAAAAAATTGTGGATTTTAAGCTAAAACAGACATGTTTAAATTTGTCTTATTTGTACATGGGCAGATAATAAAGTATTATGCTTCCAAGGTTGATAACTTTAGTTATTTTTACATCACAGTCATTTAGACTACATTTGAAGAAGTTCAATCCCTGGTTTTTACATCCCTGTGATTCTATAATTGTAACAAGCAATTTCTTCTTTTTCCAAAATATTTTCTACCGTAATCAATGGTTATCTTTTAAATAAAATCAACTTTTAATTTTCGTCTGCAAAACCTTTGAATTTGGACAGCTGTAAAATTTTCCAAAACAGAAAAGTGTTTAACAAATTCCAACACAGTGGAATTTTAGACTGGTTCAAATTGAAAGGAGTTGCAGACGACAATTTCAAGTTAATGGAATTTTAAATTTTTTCGTCTTTTTGGATAGAAAACATTGTGGATAATGAAGAAATTGCTTGATCCAAGCAATTTCTTCATTTTCCACAATGTTTTCCAAAGCTTTTTCGTTGAGGGGCGTAAAAAGGAGGGATGAGTGGGAATGGGTTAAGAAATCACAAGCAGCAAGCAGGAAATTTTACATGAATAGATGACTTGTCACAACCCCAAATCAAAACAAGATATAATTCTAAATTCAATCTTAAAAGATCAAAATATGCATGCCTTTGTTAGGTTATTAGTATTAATTGTACTTCTTCAACTCATAACCAAACATAACTGCTTTTAGACGCCCTAAAGAATTAGAGTTAAAAAAAATTTTGTGGATAGAGGAGAAATCGCCTATAAAAAGCAATTTTTATTTTCCTTAAAACATCTTCTACCTTTGCTGGTCCTTTTTTTTTTTCAATTTTAGATCACTTTGAAATGGTGTCTGTAACTTCTATTAATTCGACCAGTCCAAATTTTATCATCTGCTAATAGGTGAAGCTGTGGTTATGAGGTTTGGAAGCCTGCTGACAAAATATCAATTTTATTCCCCAACAATCCCTTTTTTTAAAGTCCTTCAGGAAAAAAGCTTTGGAGAACAATGAGGAAATGCAGAAATCACTTGTTACAAGCAATTTCTTAATTTTCCACAATTTTTTTGTTCCTACCAAGAAGACAAAGGTCTTAAAAATTTCATCAATAAAAAATTGTTGACAGCAACTTCTTCAAATTATGATCAGGCCTAAAATTTAATTTGCCTCTTAACCCACACAGTGACACTTATAAATACCTCCTCAATAAAAAGCTTTAGAAAACATTGTGGAAATGAAGAAATTGCTTGTTACAAGCAATTTCTTCATTTTCAACAATATTTTCCAAGATTTCATCAGCTTACAATTATTGACGTTTGCAGCTTCTTTTAACCCTTGTCATGCTGAACTCGGAATATTCCGGTTTGGGCAGGAGGTATAGACAAAGATCAGCCTGCACATAAGTGCAGTCTGATTTTGGTCTACATCTCCTGTTTGTACTTTTCCTGCCAGAGAAGTTATGAAATTGGTTTTCAAAAGAAAAATTGATTATTGAAAAAATACTATCAGTGCTCTCAGTCCTTTAATTTTAATGCAATTCCGTAAGGGATTTTATACAGCATGACAAGGGTTAATATGGACTGTTATGAAATTTCATTGTGTATATTTTACAGCATGCATGCTAAAATTTTGGAACTGTATTATTTATCTCTGCTCACGTTTACTTGAGCATGCATAGCCCTAAAGTGGACTTTTGACCCATTGAATGCGCCATAGTTTAATCTATTTGTAACAAATCCATACTAGCAAGCAACCTGTAAATGTAATATATAATATGGTATGATAATAATTTCCCGAATGTAACTCCATAAAATTGTCACAAAAACCTTTTTTCTAATTAACCCATTACCACACAATAAATTTTGAGACTGGTACAAGTTGAATTCTTTCCTATTCAGTCCCTGGTTTTCATATCCCTATGAATTTATAAATGAAAAAACCTTGTTTCCACAATATTTTCTACCTAACTGAATGTTGAAATCCTATTTGAATTTTCGTCTGCAAAATATTTGAATTTGGACAGGTCTAAAATTTTGCAAAACAGGAAAGGGCATGAGTATACCAGCTCAATTGAGTGGATATGGGTTAGGGTACTTGATGCTAGTCTAATCATAACCAATTCAACCTGTTGCCATGTATAACTCTTTGTTTTGAAAGCCTCAGGAACAATATTAGGCAAAACATTCGGAAAAAAGGAAAGTTTTGCTTGTTATCAGCAATTTCTCTTATTTTGCCACATTTTCTATTCTATACTGTTCTTATGTCTGAGACTACTTTCAAATTATCTTAAAATCTTAAAATATTGTTATCTGGTAACGGGATAAACCTGTTCCCACACAATTCCGCTTTCTGACGCCCCTCAAGAAAAAAAGCTTTGGAAAAGATTGTGGAGAATCATAAAATTGCTTGTTCCAAGCAATTTCTTCATTTTCCATGTTTTCTTCCCAAAAAGACACAGATTTTTAAAGTTCATCAATTAATAATTGTCATCTACCACTTATTTGAACTTGGACCAGTCTAAAACTGTTTTGTGTGGAAATGGGTTAATACTTTAGCTTGAAATAGGATTCCATCGTAATATATTAAATAAAAATCCAAAGAAACAAAAGAATACAGGATTAATCATGCTTAAATAAACAGAATTGTTAGCATAAAAAGTAGACTGGCATATAAATAGACATAACATAGGGCTGAAAATGACTGTCTTGTTTGAATCTTGCTGAAATACTTGTGGACCTATATTTTCTATCAACCATTGTCATGCTGACCCTTGAATAATTCCAATTGGGTAGGAGGTATTAATAAATATTAGCCTGCACACATGATCTTAGTTTTCACAACCTACTTGTTATTTTTAAGACAGAAATGTTCATGAAATAAGTTTTCAAAAGAAATATTGACCTGCATCTGGTGCTACCAGCGATTTCAGTCCATTGATTTTAGTAAAATTCTAAACAGGATTTCATTCAGCATGACAAGGGTTAATTTTGAAGATATATTCAATGCTTATCATTCTAAATTTTTTATCAGAATGACTCAGTAATTTCCAGGTAAATCCTATTTACAGGCTTTCCAAAAGCATGATATGGTAAAGTTGAAATAATTAGATTAGAGCTAATGCACGGTATGACTAGTAATGTATTTGTGAAAAAGCCCAATATCTGTTGGGAGTCATTCCAACCATATATACATAGGGCAAGATCAATTTGTTTCATTGTTTCATCTACAATAGAAGAAAAGATATCAAATGTGATATATTTCAATAATTTTAAAACTTTCTGGGGTCTCCTAATCGTCAAATTCCAGCAAAATTACAATAGTGGTGATCATAACAGTTTGTGCTCTAGCGTGCACACAAGATACATCGGCAAGTTTCAAACAAGTTCATTTTCATGTTAGCGGAAATAAAAGACAGGGTGCACAGTTAAAGAGTGTAGAATGGCAGATTACCTCGTGTTCGGGTGGGGAGGGGTCATCGTCCTTAAATATATAGAAGTAAAGATTGCTGTGTGCCATGCAACACTTACACAACACAAACAATACACAAACTGTATTAAACACAAAACATCAAAGAGCACCACATGCAAACGCTGGGCTGTTCAAGTGCTTGATAGAGGGTATATTTTCTAAATTAACCCTTGTCATGCTGAACCCTGATTATTCCGGCTTAGGCAAGAGGTCTAGACTAAGATCAGCCTGCACATAAGTGCATTCTGATCTTGGTCTACACCTCCTGCTGGTAATTTTCTTGCCAGAGAAGTTATGAAATTGATTTTCAAAAGAAATACATGTATTGATTATTGAACAACAAGTACTATCAGTGCTTTCAGCCCTTTGATATTAATATAATTCCGTAAGGGATTTTATACAGCAAGACAAGGGTTAACAAGAGCCATGTCGGACATGGCAATCCCCCGCCTTAAAAGCTTGATAGTAAACTGAAGCCAGTTAGATTAAAGCACTGAATTTCTTCTCAATTAGTTTGATGATAGCTATTATTCATTCAGAGATATGCTCAGGACAAATCTAAGACTTTAAAACAACAAAGGGCAATAACTCCAAAATTATGCAAGCAAGAATTGTGGTTCTTGTGCACTACACTTTTCAACAACGAGATCTATCCACCTATGAAGTTTCAAGTTAATAGCTATTATACTTTCAGAGATATGCCCTGGACAAAATCTTAGTCTTTAAAACAACAAAGGGCAATAACTCCAAAATTATGCAAGCAAGAATTGTGGTTCTTGTGCACTACACTTCTCCACAAGATCTATCCACCTATGAAGTTTCAAATAAATAGCTATTATACTTTCAGAGATATGCCCTGGACAAAATCTTAGTCTTTAAAACAACAAAGGGCAATAACTCCAAAATTATGCAAGCAAGAGTTGTTAATCTTAGGCACTGCACTTCTCCTCAATGACATCTATTCACCTATGAAGTTTAAAGTCAATAGCTCTTATACTTTCAGCGATATGGCCCGGGCAAAATCTTAGTCTTTAAAACAACAAAGGGCAATAACTCCAAAATTATGCAAGCAAGAGTTGTGGTTAAACGTAGTTAAAGTCATGTTGCTGGATAGCACCTCTTTACATTCTATATTCATGTTTTCGCATTCAGGTATCTAAGGATTTGGTTTATATATCATTAACCCATACCCACTCAGTGACGCTTTTAGACGCCCCAAAGAAAAAAAGTTTTAGAAAACATTGAGGAAAATGAAGAAATTGTTTGTTACAAGCAATTTCTTCATTTTCTACAATCTTTTCTACCCAGGAAGTTGAAAAAATTGAAAATTTCATAATGTTTGAATTGTCATCTGCAACTTCTTTCAACTTGGACCAGTCTAAAAATTTCTTGTGTGGTAATGGGTTAAACATCTTTTAATCGATCACTAGATATCACAATTTTAGACTGGTCCAAATTCAAGGAAGTGCAGACAAATTATATTTGATGAAATTTTAAAATGCTTTGTCTTTAGAGGTAAAAACATTGTGGATAATGAAGAAAAGTCTGTTTCTTCATTTTCTACAATGTTTTCCAAAGTTTTTTTAAGTGTGTGTGTGTGGGGGGGGGGTGTCAAAAGACGTCATTCTGTTGGAATGGGGTTTAGTCCATTGTAAGAAAGCAAAAGTTTAGACTGGTCCAAATTGAAAGGAGTTGCAGACGACAATTAAAAGTTCATGAAATATTAGAATTTTTAACTCTCCAGGTTGAAAATATTGCAGAAAATGAAGAAATTGCTTAGTTAAAGCAATTTCTTTATTTTTCATGTTTTTTCCATTTGTTTTTCTTGAGGGGGTCAAAAAGCCTCATTGTGTTGGAATAGGTTAAAGGTTCTGTAGCATGGTTTAACCAATTGGTTAAGTTTTGGTAGGGTGAAAATATTTTGTGATTTTTGCTTTTTGTCAGCCAAGGGAGGTAGCTCTTGTACATTTTTCAAGGATTATGGAGGAGTGATGTCCCTTACAATACTAACCCTTTGCTTTGTCTACAAAAGAGAGAATATGACTAATTTTTTTTAGCCTCTATATTCCTTTTCAACTTCAGAAGGAAAAATGCCTTTTTGTTGTTAAGATCAAAGATCCAGATAAGACTAGTTCACCATTACTAGACGACAAAGTATTACATTGTTCCAAATTCAAAGATTTCAAATTGTAGTTAAATTAGATTATAAGTGTTGTAAAGGGTAGAACACACTGTGAGAAAAGGATAAATTGTCACCCCATAGTGAGGCTTATTGATGCCCTTCGAGAGAAAATGCTCTTGAAAACATTCACAATGTTTTCTAACCCAAGATACAAATTCTTTTTACAATTTTGTCACTTATAGATTTTCGTCTACAATTTTGTTAGGGTTAATGGACCAAGTTCTTTTTAAACAGTTTGGAAAAAGGATATGACTTTTTCTTCTAACCCATTCCCACACAATCCTTCCTCTCTACTTCCCTCAAGCAATTGGATTGAGCAATTTCTTCATTACCTTTATTACCTTATATGTTTTCTTTCCCCAAAAGACAAAAAAATTTGAAATTCCATCACCTTGAAATTGTCATCAGGAGCTTCTTTCAATTTGGACCAGTCTAAAAACTTTGTTGTGTGGGAATGGGATTATATTTCTCTTTCTTTTCTTTATGACATTTATCTTTTCTGATATATAAAATTATCAAAATCTTTTCTTATACATTTCATGTTTTCCTCAATATAATTTCTTAAGGACATAAAATGTTTGGGATAATGTGATAATGGATAAACTTATTTTCCTTTCCAAAATGAAAGATAAGTTTTGTATGTCTATGTGAAATTAACCCTTGTCATGCTGAACCCGGATTATTCCGGTTTTGGCAGGAGGTGTAGACTAAGATCAGACTGCACTTATGTGCAGGCTGATCTTAGTCTAAACCTCCTGCTCATAGTTTTCCTTCCCGAGTTGTTTATGAGGTTGATTTCTAAAAGAAATATTGATTTTTGAACAACAAGTTCTATCAGTGCTTTCAGTCCTTTGATTTGACAGCAAATCAGTAAGGTAATTTATACAGCATGACAAGGGTTAAGTTGTTTGAACAAGGGATCACTGTTATAACAAAAGAGAGTTGAACTCAAATACATCAAACATGCACCTTTATGCGAAATCAAATGATTGAATTCAGTTTTCCCTATACCATTTAGTTATGAACAACATTCAATTCAGAATAGGCATAGCAAATTAGTTATTTAAGACACCTCAAGCTCATTTGTGGAAAGAAAAAAAATGGATAAATTTAAGCTATTTTAGTTGAAGTGGTTCTTTCAATGCCTTTATTTGCATCAATGTTGCAATGAACTACCTTCTTATGGTATTACTTGGGTACAAAGCTGCTTTGCTTTTTAACAAAGGTTCAACTACATGTATCTATTCTACACTAGAATATTTCTAAATTCATACCTTTCTACTAAATGAAGCTTGTGACTGTTCATCCTCCTTGGCCTTTTCTTGTATTGCTTTGAATCGCTCTAACATACTGGCGGTGGTATTTTTGGCAGGAAGTTCATGTTCCAAGTCTGTGTCTGATTCCCGATACACATCTTTTCTCTGTTCAGAATTGCCCTCAAAAATCCCAGGTGATGTCTGTTCCTGGTATTGTTCTGGAAGATCAGATGGATGGACACCATTTTGTTGTCCGGCTGGAGATTTGGGACTAAGTATGGTTCGTGTATCTCTTGGTGGAGTGAACTCTTTGAATTTTGATGGACTTGTAGATTTTGAATTTTTGGCACTTTCATTTTCAAGCTGTTTAAACTTGGATACCAGATTTCTAGCCATGCCTTTCTCTGGTAATTCCTGTTCTGGACTCAAAGTCTCTCTCTCTTGTCTAGGAATATCAGCTGCAGATTTTTCTGGTGTACTTTCTAGAACACCTGATTCAGACTGGATTTGTTCAATAATCATTTGTTCTTTTGGTGGATTTTCATTTACACGCGATTCTGAGGTTGAAGTTAACACTTTGTGTTGTTTTGTTAGAGAACTTGACGAAGAATTATCTGCTGACTGGATCTTGTTGAACTTCTCCATTATATTTCTAGCCATTCCATGTTCTGGCATTTCATCATCAGTTTTGTCAACATTTTGTTCAACATTTGGTCTGTTTACCGGTTCATTCTCCGAAACCCGAGAGACAGTTTTACCAGAAGTCTTGGAAATACTCTGTAAACCCTAGAAATTTTAGTCCAATGTCCCAGTATTGCTTGAAAGAATTATGGCATGCCTAAATTTACTTATTTTTTATTATAAGAATTCTACATGCACGTTTTAAGTTGCTTTGGAAAAAAGGCTGATGTCTTAAAAAAATAATTGAATGCAATTCAAATTTAAAAACATCAAATATGCAGCTTTATGCAAAACAAAAGATTGACTGCAGCATCCCCATACCATTTCATTCATGATTGAAAGAAAAATAGACTAGTGTAGAATACTTTGCTGAATGATTTCTGTTCAGATTTTAATATGCTTTCGAAATGAACTTCTTTACCAAGAAATATCAAAGGTATGGAGACACTTGTGTTCAAACAAAAGCTCAACTATCTAACATGGCTGATATTTGTAATCCTACCTTTCTACTGATTGGGGCTTGTGACTGTTCATCCTCCTTGGCCTTATCTTGTATCGCTTTGAATCGCTCTAACATACTGGCGGTGGTATTTTTGGCAGGAAGACCTTGCTCCCAGTCTGTATCTGCTTCTCGGAACACATCTTTTCTCTGTTCAGGATTGCTCTCAAAAATCCCAGGTGATGTCTGTTCCTGGTATTGTTCTGGAAGATCAGATGGATGGACACCATTTTGTTGTCCGGCTGGAGATTTGGGACTAAGTATGGTTCGAGTATCTCTTGGTGGAGTGAACTCTTTGAATTTTGATGGACTTGTAGACTTTGAAGTTTTGGCACTTTCATTTTCAAGCTGTTTAAACTTGGATACTAGATTTTTAGCCATCCCTTTCTCTGGCAATTCTTGTTCTGGACTCAAAGTCTCTCTCTGTTGTCTAGGAACATCAGCAACAGATTTTTCAGGTGTACTTTCTAGAACACCAGATTCAGACTGGATTTGTTCAATAACTATATGTTCCTTTGGTGCGTTTTCATATACACCTGATTCTGGGGGTGGAGTAAACTCTTTGTATTTTTTTGTTGGAGAACTTGATGGAGAGTTTTCTGCTGACTGAATCTGTTTGAATTTCTCCATAATATTTCTTGCTGTTCCTTGTTCTGGCAATTCATCAACAGTTTTGTCAGCATTTCGTACAACATCTGGTCTGTTTACTGGCTCATTCTCCAATACCCCAGCAACAGTTTTACCAGGTGAGGCCTCTCTTGGTGGTGTAAACTCCTTTCTATAGTCAGGTGCCTTGGGTGAACCTCCTGTCTTTTCATATTCTTTAAACAGCTCCATCGTCTTCTTGGCAGCACCGGATTCTGGTTTAAAATCTTCCTGTTGGTCACCACTCCTGATTACTTCCTTTGGTACAACTGGCTCGTTTTCAAACTCTCCTTCCTCTAATTTTGGTGAAAATCGTTCCAAATAACCCTTCTGCTCTCTTGGTTTTGGTTCATACGATGTTGTTCTCTTTGGAGAAGGTGGGGGCTGGTTGACTGTTTCAGACTCTAATTGTTTAAATTTAGAAAGTAGATTTTTGGCCATTCCACTTTCTGGCAAGACTTCTTCCGCTTTATCACCAGAACGCACAATATCTTCCTCCTCTTTCGGGACATTTTCATATACTCCAGTTTCCACTTTAGTTTCACCATATGTTATATGTTCTCCACGTGGCTCACTTACATATTCTACTTTACCAGATGTATCAGGAGTTAGTTCACGTTTTTCACGAGCTTTATAAACACTTGATTCAGTCTCGATTTCCTTAAGCTTACTAAGTACATTTTTAGTATAACCTTTTTCTACTTGAACATCTTCTGATTTGTCCCCACAACGCACAACATCTTCCTTTGATTCAGGTGTGCTTTCAAACACTCCTTCATCCGACTTATTTTCATACACTAGATTTCTTTGTTCAGGCTCATTTTCATATTCAACTTTTTCATCTCTGGGTGGCGACACACGTTTTTGACTTGTCTTCACTTGGGAGGATTCCTCTTGTAATGATTTGAACTTGTTCAAGAGATTTTTTGCCATTCCGACTTCAGGTAATTCCTCTTTTTGTTGGTCAGTTTCCTTGACCACATCTTCGTTAACTGTTGGTGTATTTTCAAACTCCCCACCTTCATCGTATTCATCTTTAACAGAGGTTTTCTTCAGTGTTGGTTCACCATCACTTATAGCACCAGTTTCAAACTTCTCTCGGAAACTGTTCAACTCCACAAATTTAACCTGAATTGTTCAAAATAGAAAAGTATTCAATAATGTTATAATCTATCTTCAAATATTTTTGAAATTATATGACGTTAGGAATGTTTTAAAGTAATTAACCCATTTCCACACAAACAAGCTTTTTGATGTGCCTTGCTATAAATAAAATTTTCTCTATACACAAGGTTTTCTACCCCAAAAGAAAAATATTTTTGAAATTTCATCAACTGAAAATACTTGTCTGCAACTTCTTTGAATTTGGACCAGTCTAAAATTTGTGTGGTAATAGGTTAAATATAAAACCATAAATCAGTAAGTATCATTTCCATAAATGAGCCTCTTTAAGTGTTTTTCTTTGGTTAATGTTTTTTTTTTTCAGAAAAAAAAATTACTTGTGCTCTGAGTAGACTCGGGTCAGCCAGTGCAGTCTGAGTAGAATCTTCAATATTAATTTATAGACACTGACTCAAAATTTCTCCAGACAATGAGCAAAAATTCTGAATACTAGAGGCGCATGAGCACCTGATTTGCTCCACTGGCCTGAATTTACCTATCATTCCTGAGAAATTTGGTTGAAACCCATCCTGCAGTTTGCAAGAATAAGATTTTTAAAAATTTCACTATATACCCAAGCCCCCTACAAAAGCCATAATTTTCATCTGAGCCATATTTTATAAAGAGTCACCAAAGGATTATTTTGCGAAATTTTGTTGAAAACTTAAAATCGTTTGTAATCTCCGAAGTCGCAGGTTTTTAAATTTTTAAAGATTTTTAAAGAATTCACCATATATGAGTAAGCCCCGCCCATTAAAGCCATGTTTGTCATCTGATCAAATTGCTGAGAAGGAATCTGATAAAGAGTCACAAAATGATCAATCCTGTGAAATTTGGTTGAAACCCATCAATTGGTTTCTGAGAAGAAATTTTTAAAGGTTTTACCATATATGGAAATTAGCCCCGCCAATAAAAGCAATGTTTTTCACGTAAGCACGCACCAACAGATGAACGCTTGACAGACACAAAGCCATGACAATACCTTGCTGGCTTTCAGCCAGCGGAGCTAAAAATTAGTTGCTGTCTAGGCTATACATGATCCGCCTTTAGCAGATGAAAATAACAGACTGCAGCTGTCAATTAATGAATCAATCTACCAATCAAATCATTGGTTTAGACCAGAAGTGAACTGTGAACTATGACATTTTCTGAACTTTAATGTGAAGGCTTTTTGTTGGTTTGGCAACTTTAACATCTTTAACTAGAGCTTATTCAAGCTGTATTTTTTACATTTAGGTTGCCAAATTACCACCATACTTTTTTACATGTTACTGGCCATAGATTTTGCAGAATAACACAATGCAATATCAAAGTAGACTTCCTGTCAAAATCAGTGGGTGTGGCTAGCAGAGTTAATGGGCAGGGCCAGCTGTCTGTCAATTGTTGGAATTGTCACATACATGGTAAAATATCAAAGTGCTGCTAATTATTATGTAAATTAGTTAAATATTAAAGTTTTAAAGAGTGGTCATAAGCTAATTACATATTCTCCCAGGTGCCGGCATTCAACCACCCCTACAAAGCCACCAATTTCATTACGCTACCATTATCAAAATTTCCTTTCCAAGAGCAATAGTTCTTTAACCTTTTCCCATTTTTTGAAATTTTAGGCTGGTCCAAATTGAAAGAGGATGACAATGAAAATTTGATGCAATTTGAAATGGTAGAAAAAAGGAGAAATTGCTTGTTACAAGCAATTTCTTCTTTTTTTCCATAATGTTTTCAAGTATAAAATCACAGTGAAGTAAAATCACAGGTTTGTATAGGAAAGGGTTCAACAAAATTGATATTTGTTCTGAATATTACATTGACTAAGACCTCTTTTGCTGGAACTAATTACAAATATCTCATTGAGATATTCTAATGAGTTCAAACAACATCAGATTAAATGACCATTAAGTAAAATCATAAATAGGCAAACAAATCCACATTTCTTAGTTGCCACAAAAATGTGCCCTAACCCATTACCAGACTATTCAATTCTAGACTGGTCCAAAATGAAAGAAGTAGCAGATGACATATCATTTTTGATGAAATTTTAAAATTCTTTTTCTTTTGGGGTAGAAAGCATTGTGTAACATGCAATTTCTTCAATGTCCACAATGTTTTCCAAGAGCTTTTTTCCTTGGAGGCATCTAAAAGCGTCATTGGGTTGGAATGGGTTACTAGGTTCTCAGATTGCTTGGATGATTGTCTAAACAATATCAATTCTTTATCTTGAACTTCTTACCATGAAAAAACATTCTTGGCTAGAGTTACATTGACTTGGCATGTCCACTAACAGTCTGATGAAAATTTGAAAATAAGTGGTTACTTTTATAAAAGTATTCCCTAGAGTAAACAATCATTTTCTAACAATGTCACTTTTAGACCCGATAAGAAGAAAAAAGTTTTGGAAGAATTGTGGAAAATGAAAATTGCTTGTTACTCTTTATCCACATTGGTTTCTACCAAAAAACCCCAAACATTTCTTAAACAAAATATTCTTGTCAGCAAAACACCTTTCAAATTAGATGAGTCTAAACTTTTGTTGTTTGGAAATTGCTTAAATAGAAGCGTTTAGTTTTATGTCTATGAGTTAAAGAAGTAAAATACAATGAAATGGCAAAAATATATATTGGATAGAAAACATTGTGGATAATGAAGAAATTGCTTGATACAAGCAATTTCTTCATTTTCCACAATGTTTTCCAAAGAATTTTTCTTGAGGGGCGTAAAAAGGAGGGATTGAGTTGGAATGGGTTTAGTATCTACAATGAAGTGTTTTTGTGAAATCTTGAAGAAGAGCAACAGTGATTTAATCCAGTACCACTCTTTCTGACGCCCTAAAGAAATACAATCATGGAAAACTTTCTCCTTTTCTCACAATGTTTTCTATCCTATTTGGCACTTATTTTAGGAAAATTTGAAATGTGGTCTGCTAATTCTTTCAATTTGGATCAGTCTAATTTTTCTCAAAAAGAGATCTATGAACATCCATGTAAAATATAAAAATATCCATTTGCTACTGTCTAAGGAGTCTACCTTATGTTAATTTGCTGTATTTCATATATGGTAAAAAGCTCCCTAAAAGCTAGGTTTTTCATCCGATCAAAATCCTTTGAAGGAATCTGAGTGAGAGTCACCCAAGGATCATTTCTGTGAAATTAAGGTGAATTCCAATCAGTAGTTTCTGAGAAGATTTTTAAAGTAAAAGTTTACGGACGGACAGACAACTGGACAAACAGACGCACAACGGACACCACGCCATGACAATAGCCTTCTGGCTTTCAGCCAGTGGAGCTAAAAATTGGTGCCTGCAACTTCTTTGAACTTAGACCAGTCTAACATTGTGTGGGAATGGGTTAAAGAATAAACTAAGACTGCTCTACATGCTATGATTTTAAAAATAGTTTGTGAGAAAATGTAGTTTGAGACATATTACAGGCTAGATGCCTCAACACTCCATGATTTAAGGTGAAGAATACTAGATTCATTTTGTACAGCAATGACAGAATTATGGAGTAGATCACTCTAGGATCTGGGATTTAAATTTTTCAATATTGTACAGTGAATCTGAATCTTGTGATACAATTCTAATAAGATAAAGATTTAGGTACAATGTAACAAGATCATTTAGTACAACATAAAAAAGATTAAGGACTAGATACCTCTACAAGCAAAAGATTTAGGGGAAGAGTTATCGAGTCATATAGTTCAGCATGGAATAGATTTAGGACCAGACAACTCTACAAGCCACTATTTCAAGGGCAGTGCAATCTAGTCATATAGTACAGCATTGAATAGATTTAGGACTAGACAACTGTACAAGAAAACATTTTAAGGGCAGTGTAATCAAGTCATAAAGTTCAGCATGGATTCAATTTAGGACTAGACAGCTCTGAAAGCAAACATTTTAAGGGCAGTATAATCAAGTCATAAAGTTCAGCATGGATTCGATTTAGGACTAGACAGCTCTGTAAGCAAACATTTCAAGGGCAGTATAATGGAGTCATATAGTACAACATGGAATGGATTTAGAACAAGACAGCTCTACAAGCAAACATTTTAAGGGCATTGTAATCCAGTCATATAGTCAGCATGGATTTAATTTAGGACTAGACATCTCTAGAAGCAAATATTTTAACGGCGATGTTATCAAGTTATATAGTACAGCAAGGAACAGATTAAGCACTAGACGTCTCTACAGGCAAACATTTTAAGGGCAGTGTAATCCAGTCATATAGTCAGCATTGATTAGATTTAGGACTAGATATCTCTAGAAGCAAATATTTTAACGGCAGTGTAATCAAGTTATATAGTACAGCAAGGAATAGATTAAGAACAAGACAGCTCTACAAGCAAACATTTAAGGAGCAGTATAATCAAGTCATATAGTTCAGCATGGAATAGATTAAAAAACTAGACAGCTCTACAAGCAAACATTTTAAGCGCAGTGTAATTGAGGCATACAGAACACCATGGGATAGATTAACCCTTGTCATGCTACATAAATTACTTTACTAAATTGCTGTGAAATCAAAGGGCTAAAAGCACTGATAGAACTTTTTATCTAAAGATCATGTTTCTTTTAGAAATCAATTTCATGAACAACTCTGGCAGGAAAACTACAAGCAGGAGGTGTAGACAAAGATCAG
Source organism: Fragum fragum (assembly GCA_946902895.1). Classification (NCBI taxonomy): domain Eukaryota; kingdom Metazoa; phylum Mollusca; class Bivalvia; order Cardiida; family Cardiidae; genus Fragum; species Fragum fragum. The sequence continues at coordinate 20,851,653 of OX336375.1, forward strand.
ACTGCACTTATGTGCAGGCTGATCTTGGTCTACATCTCTTGCCAAAACCGGAATATTCCGGGCTCAGACAAGGGTTAAGGACTAGACAGCCCTTACCAGCATTAGGGGTGTAAGGATAGATCGATAGGTCGATGTATTGTGATAGTGACAGTCACGATATCGATGTATCGATTGCAATTCCCTGACATTCATAACTATCGTGATTGTTTGTTCAAATATCGATAGTTTCGATAGTAAATATTCAGAGCTTGCTTACCCCGAAATTCATTTTTTTCCTGGTCTCTTGGGTTAAAAAGAGAGAGAGTTCTGTGTAACTTATCCTACTTTCACTTTCTAAAACCACGTGATAGGCACGTATGATTTATGTTTCTTCCGTACTCCGTTTTAGTTTAGGAATTGATTTTCAACTTTCAATTTACGAAGTGAAAAGGTCCTCAAAAATTCAAAAGCAAGTTTAGTTAAAGCTTGTTATCAATGTTTTATTAATTCACAATGCTAAAATTGCCGAAAAATGAAAATAAGTCATTCATAAATGATATTCAATTAATTACGATAATTAATTACTTATTTCGAGCACACTAATCAAGTTATTTTGTTTTACGTATTTTTGGCGTCTGACATGGCTGCAAATTTCGAGATTGTGAAAAAAACAAAGTCGCTTAGGCCGTGTTGGGACCATTTTGGCTTCTTAAAGAAAGGTGAAAACATAGATAACAAGAGGCCCAGTGGGCCTTAACGGTCACCTGAGTAAAAGAGCACCAAGACAAGTGATTTTGTTTGAAAGAATTAGAAAAAGGTTTGGTTGAAATCCCCTCAGTAGTTCGTGAGAAGAAGATGAAAATGTTTAAAAGTTACCAAAAATGACCCCCTTTTGGTCCCCATTTTAGGCACCCCTGACCTCCAGCCTTTTAATTTTCACGAATCTGTATAATCAGTACCCAATGATGCTTTTCACCAAGTTAGTTTGAAATTGGCTTAGTACTTCATCAGAAGAAGGTGAAAATGTGAATTTTTTAACATGATGAACTTTGACCTCTGGGTGTGGCCCCATACATGACCCCAGGGACATGAATTTCACAATTTATAATATACCTGTCCTAGTTGTCATGCACACAGAATATTTAAGCTCTGGCATTAACGGTTTATTAGAAGATTTTTTAAGAAGTACCAAAAATTACCCCTTTTTGCCCCCGATTTGGGCCCCTTTGACCCCCAGAACCCCTATTTTCACAAACTTGAATTGGCATCCCCCAATGATGCTTTCTACCAAGTTTGGTTGAAAACAGCCCAGTAGTTCTTGAGAAGAAGATGAAAATATTTAAAAATTACCAAAAATTACCCCCTTTTGGTCCCCATTTTAGGGCCCCCTGACCCCCCAGCCTTTTTATTTTCACAAATCCAAATAACCATTACCAAATGATGCTTTTCACCAAGTTTGTTTGAAATTGGCTTTGTACTTCATCATCAGAAGATGAAAATGTGAATTTTTTAACATGATGAACTTTGACCTCTGGGTGTGGCCCCATACATGACCCCAGGGGCATGAATTTCACAATTTATAATATACCTGTCCTAGTTGTCATGCACACAAATATTTAAGCTCTGGCATTAGCGGTTTATTAGAAGAAGATTTTTAAAGAAGTACCAAAAATTACCCCTTTTTGGCCCCTATTTGGGCCCCTATGACCCCCAGAACCCCTATTTTCACAAACTTGAATTGGCATCTCCCAATGATGCTTTCTACCAAGTTTGGTTGAAATCCGCCCAGTAGTTCTTGAGAAGAAGATGAAATATTTAAAAGTTACCAAAAATTACCCCCTTTTGGTCCCCATTTTAGGGCCCCCTGACCCCCCAGCCTTTTTATTTTCACAAATCCAAATAACCATTACCAAATGATGCTTTTCACCAAGTTTGTTTGAAATTGGCTTTGTACTTCATCATCAGAAGATGAAAATGTGAATTTTTTAACATGATGAACTTTGACCTCTGGGTGTGGCCCCATACATGACCCCAGGGGCATGAATTTCACAATTTATAATATACCTGTCCTAGTTGTCATGCACACAAAATATTTAAGCTCTGGCATTAGCGGTTTATTAGAAGAAGATTTTTAAAGAAGTACCAAAAATTACCCCTTTTTGGCCCCTATTTGGGCCCCTATGACCCCCAGAACCCCTATTTTCACAAACTTGAATTGGCATCCCCCAATGATGCTTTCTACCAAGTTTGGTTGAAATCCCCCCAGTAGTTCTTGAGAAGAAGATGAAAATGTTTAAAAGTTAACGGACGACGCACGACGGACGACGGATGACGCACGACGACGGACAAACGATGATTGCAATAGGTCACCATGACCATTCGGTCAGGTGACCTAAAAAGAGAGTCGCCTACAGACTATGCTAACTATAGAGATTAAGATAGAAAATAAACAAAGTAACATATACCAATAGTATCGTGATATATCGCGATTGATTTCTGACAATAGTGATAGTATCACGATATCAAAACTGCGATTGTAAAACTATCGCGATAGTGATTTTCTAAGCCGATAGTCAGCCCTAACCAGCATGGGATAGATTGAGGACTAGAAAGCTCATAAATAGATTTAGGACTAGACAGCCCTACCAGCATGCAATGTAATTGAGTAATAACACTACCAGGTGCAGTGTGATTATGCAATATAGCACAGATAGTGAGAGATTAAGGACTAGACAGCTCTACCAGAACAAGTTTTAGGAGGAGTGTTATTGACTCATACAGTACAACATGGGATAGATTCAGAACTAGATTGATCTACGAGCAAAAATTTTAGGGGCATGGTAATCGAGTCATATAGTACAGCATTGGATAGATTAAGAACTAGACAGTTCTACCAGCAATGATTTTGGGTGCTTTGTTTCGGTCACAGCTCACAAGGGATAAGAAAAGCAGTAGAAACTACAAGCCAAGATTTAAGGTGAATGTAGTAAAGTTTAGAAGGTAGTCATAGATGTCTATACAAGCCTTAATTTAGGTGTAGAGTAAAAATGTCTGTGACATGCACTACAACATGGAAAAGAGTTAGGACTAAAGTGGTCTAAAAGCCTCATCAAAGTGCAAATTTTGATGTGCCACACAACATGGAGGTGCAAATACAGGCAAGATTGAGAGGTATACATACTGATTGTCTGTTTATGTACTCGGAAATCATGAATTACAAATGTTTTTGTGAGTTCTGTTATTTCAAAGTTGTATTGAACATAATATTCTGTAAAAACACACCAACATAAACTATTTTGTAGAGTAAACATTTTCCAAATTAAAGGGAAACCAAATACATGTAAAACCAAATTTTAAAAAGAGGGAAAATGAAAATAAATAAAATTCATCTTTTCAGAATTATTAATTATTAAACTTTGTAGGGGAGAAATGTTAATTTAAAATGTAAAATGTTAGAATGCTAAAATAAAGAGCAAGTAGAAGTAAAAAAATATGAACCTTTGAAAGATTTTTTGATTTTATGAAGCTTCAAGTTATTTTTGCTATTTAGAGTTTATTATCTTTTGATGATTTTGAATATTTATATATCTATTCAATAATTATGTTCTTTTTTTCCATTTAGATATGTTCCAGGAATGTTTGACAATCCAGTATGTACCTCCTCCTTCTCTCGTGTTTCACGATACACATTAGGGTCTCGTATCACCTCATCTTCTGGAACACCGTTCTCTTTCACATCACTGAAAGAAGACAAAAAGTAAAATGTTAATCATAAATGATAGGACCACCTATAACAAACATAATCCAGTCTGTAGAGTAAAGTAAAATCATTTTTATGCCAATTCAAGCAATATTACACTTATATTTAACCCATTCCCACACAGTGACGCTATTAAACGCCTCTCAATATAATGGTTTTGAAAAACATTGCGGAAAATGAAGTAATTGCTTGTGACAAGCAATTTCTTCATTATCCACAGTGTTTTCTACCACAACAGACAAAGATTTCAACGATTTCATCAACTTTAAATTGTCGTTTGCAACTTCTTTAAATTCGGACTGGTCTAAAATTTTATGAAATTTTATTGTGTAGGAATGGATTAACCCGTTCCCACATGATAAAATTTTAGACCAGTCAAAATTCAAAGAAGATGCAGACGAAAGTATAAGAATGATGAAACCTTTAAAACTTCTTCCTTTTGGGGTAGAAAACAAAGTGGATAATGAAGAAATTGATTGTAACAAGCAATTTCTTCATTATCCACAATATTTTCCAAAGATTTCATATTGAGGGGCGTTTAAAAGCGTCATTGTGTGGGAATGGGTTAAGAGGCTATTCCTCCAACCATCAGTATGTGTATACTTGTAAATATCTAAGGAATATCGCTCATGCTTGACAATTCATTTTCAAAAATCAACTGCTTTTTGCTCATGAACTGACACTGCTCCTATAGTTAGAGGAAAAATAAACTTAAAAGAAATAACATTTAAGTAATTTTTAAAATTCTATTCATGATTCATTGACTTCAGGTCAGTGGGACAGGTGCTAATCTGGTTCACCTAACCAATGGACGAATTACAGCTGTTAATCAAAAAATTGATCCACCAACCAAAAGTGAACTTTGAACTCCGGCATTTGTATTAAATTTATACATTTTTCATTGGTTAGGCAACTCAAACGTCATAATTACAGCTTTAATAATCTGTAGTTACGATGTTAAGGTAGTAAACTGACCATTTTCCTTGCTTGTTACATGTTAACCCTTGTCAAGCTGTATAATTTACCTTACTGAATTGTAGTAAAATCAAAGGGCTGAAAGCACTGAAGGAACTTGTTGTTACAAAAATAAATATTTCTTTTAGAAATCAATTTCATAAACGACTCTGACAGGAAAAGTACAAGCAGGAGGTGTAGACCAAGATCAGACTGCACTTATGTGCAGGCTGATCTTGATCTACACCTCTTGCCATATCCAGAATATTCCAGGTTCAGCATGACAAGGGTTAATTGCCCTAAATTTTGCATAACACTAATTGATGTCCAGGTCAAACTTCCTGAAGGTTGGCGGGGCCAGTAATCCATCAAATTTGGTCCAGTTGTATCTCAGCTTAGTTCAACGAGAACAGTCAGTCCAAACAAGATTGGTTATAGTTCAATAACAGTCATGATATTACATAATATCAGGGGGTGAATCCTGGATTTTGAAACTATATTAATGTAAAAGGCATTCATGAGAGTTGAAATCGTGAGGGAAGGCAAAAATGGGATAACCCCTACTCCTGCATATTTGCGTGCCCTTGTGATTGAAGAGCTCTTTAGCAACATTGTTGAGTTACTAGAACATTGTAATAACCATTTGAATAAACTGTAGGTCTAGCTATGATATTTTTATTACACAGCAATATTGTATTTTTAACATTCTGCAATGATTTTTACATATACATAAACATCACATTTGCTAATTGTGCATATGGAGCTATGCCCTTGCATGTAATAAGTGATTTTGTTGAAATGCCTTCTTTCCTAAAATTAAAATACCTTTTCATGTATTCAAATTCATTTTAACTATGTTTCAAAATATGTGTGTACATTCAGACAAATGACTAACATAGAAAGTGAGCATAAGAGTTTTTGACAGACAACAAAGCTAGCACTAATGGCTGTTTGCTACGTATTGGTTCCAGAGGCTGCTACTTCGGTGCCAAATAATTAATCTCGTTCCTGATAGTCAGTACAGTGGTAGAATTTAAAATGTATGAATAAGTACATGAAATGGCCATGCGAAAACACCAAAGAGGTAAAGAAGAAAATGCTTGTCATCTATCATAATTTTCATATTGAAAATATATGCAAAACACATATAATGAATTGTTTATCAGGAGCATTGTATGATTAAAAGTAACGGAAATGGCTCTATTCATCTGTCAAATTCTGAAAATTTTCTCTTTGTGTGAAGGCACACCCCCTATCACCCTCCAAAATGTCGAAAATCATGTGACAAACCTGAGGCCTATCAGTTGATGAGTGTATATTATATAATTTGGTAGTCTTAGGTGTAAAGAATGAGAAAATACTTCCTAGGGTATGACAATTTCATTGCTCTTAACCCATTCCCACACAATGACACTTTTAAACACCTCTCTACATGAAAGCTTTGTAAACATTGTGGAAAATGAAGAAATTGCTTGTTACAAGCAATTTCTTCATTATCCACTATGTTTCTACCCCAGTAGATAAAGATTTTAAAGATTTCATAAACTTAAAATCGTTGTCTGCAATTTCTTAAAATTTTGGACTGGTCTAAATTTTTACTTTGTGGGAATGGGTTAAGAATTGTTTGTCTCTTGTGAGCCAAAAGAAGAAATTTTCTACTTTTCTTATAATCTTTTCCTTAATGATTTTCAATAGAAGCATCAAAACAAGGAATTGTTTAAAACTGGGTTTTAACATAGCAAACCATCAATCAAAATCACTTTTTAATACAAACCTGTTATTATCTAAAGTAATCCATCAGTCTTTATCAAGGAAGTTTCAATTGAATAATGACTTTAGTACACAAGGTTTTTATAAGAGAAAAAAGCCCAAAAGATCTATAGGTCTTGAAGAGCTCATTGGAGATAGTTATACAACTAATATATACATGTACAAAATAGTTCAGCTAAAACTTGTATGTGCCATGTGCATTATAGAAGAGTTTTTATACCTTTTGACCTTCATCTCTTTTTTCTTAACCAATTACCATACAACAAACGAGAAATCTGTGATGCAAAACTCACTAAGTATACCAATGCTAAATGCACACAGTGATAATGCACTTCTCCTTAAACAGAACATATTCAGGAAGAACCATGGAGAACACCTGGCTGAACCTGCACATCAAGTTTCCTGTCAAGTCAAGTCAATGCTATCAATAGTTGCTGAGAATTACATGTATAACACAATCCCAGGCAATGTAAAAACAAGAGGACCATGATGGTCCTAAATAGCTCCCCTGAGTATGATGGTTCATGGCTTTATGATATAAACAAAATGGCAAAGCCCTCTGTCTAATTATTTTGGAGAAGATGTTTACAGATTTCTCTTTTAATCCTAGGTATATTGATGATCCCACCATATAGCACTAATTTCCTGAATATGGTAATGCTTTGAAGTATAGACATCAATACATACCAGTATAAAAGCTGTAAGCCTAATGGTTAAGGAGAAGAAGGTTTTCAAAGATATCATTATTTATTCCAAACTAAAATTAGGGATTGCACAGAAAAGGGCTAATTTTTTAAGTAATCTGGTAGAGGGTCAATGGCTGATGATATGTACCAAATATCAAAGCTCTAGGCTTTATGGTTTGGGAGAAGAAGATTTTCAAAGATTTCCTTCTTTATTCCTTTGTTAAAACAGGAATCGCACAGAAAAGGGCTAATTTTCAGAGTATGATAATTCTTTGAAGTTTTTTGGTAGACAGTCAATATATTATGATATGTACAAAATATCAAAGCTCTAGGCCTTATGGTTTGGGAGAGGAAGATTTTTAAAGATTTCCTGCTTTATTTCTATGTAAAATCAGGGATCGCCCAGAAGAGGGCTAATTTTAAGAATAGGGTAATTCTTTGAAGTATTTTGGTAGAGGGTCAATAGATGATGATTTGTACTAAATATCAAAGCTCTAGGCTTTATGGTTTGGGAGTAGAAGATTTTAAAAGATTTCCTTCTTTATTTCTATGTAAAATCAGGGATCACAAAGAAAAGGGCTAATTTTCAGAATATGGTAATTCTTTGAAGTATTTTGTAAGAGGGTCAACAGATGATGATTTGTACCAAATATCAAAGCTCTAGGCCGTATGGTTTGGGAGAAGATTTTTAAAGATTTCCTTCTTTATTTCTATGTAAAAGCAGAGATCGCCCAGAAAAGGGCTAATTTTCAGAATGTGGTAATTCTTTGAAGTATTTTGGTAGAGGGTCATTAGATGATGATGTATACCAAATATCAAAGCCTTATGGTTTGGGAGAAGAAGATTTTTAAAGATTTCCTTCTTTATTTCTATGTAAAATCAGGGATCGCCCAGAAAAGGACTAATTTTCAGAATACGGTAATACTTTGAAGTATTTTGGTAGAGGGTCAATAGATGTTGATATATACCAAATATCAAAGCTCTAGGCCTTACCGTTTGGGAGGAGAAGATTTTTTAAGTTTTTTCACTCCAATGCCATGGCAACCAGAGTTCTTCATGGATTTCAATTCTTTGAAGTATTTTGAAAGAGCATGACCTAAGGATCATTTCTGTGAAGTTTTGTTGAAATTCCATGGTTAGTTTAGGAGGAGAAGATTTTTTTGTAATTGTGAATGGAGGGACGACGGATGATGGCCGATCACAATAGCTCCCCCAGAGCACTTCGTGCTCACGGGCGCTAAAAAATAAACTAAGCCGTAAAACAGGAAGTAGTTTACTTGCAATCCTAAACTCTGTTAACATCCACATTAAGTCTCAAGTCGTTACTATCGATAGTTGCTGAGAAAAATGCCACGAAAATATACCACTATTCCAGGCAATGTCCAAAATAAACCAAGTCTTAAACTTACAGACCAAAATTAAGTAAGCATCATGTAAGACTCCTAGATGAAGCTCCACATCATGTCTCAAGTTGATACTATCAATAGTTGCTGAGAAAAATGCGATGAAATATACCACTACACCAGATGATGTCCGAAATAAAAACCAAGTCATAAAACAGGAATTAACTAACTTGTGGACCTAAATTTGGTAAGCAGCATGTAGGACTACTGAACCACTGCAGCCAATTTTTAAGTCACTGCTATGAATAGTTGCCGAGAAAAATGTGACAAAAAATATTAGTTACAGAAGGATGGACAAGGGTAAACCATTTTACCCCCCTCTTCATCAAATGGGTGGTATAAATATTAGTGAGGTTCAAATTCAAAGAAGTTGCAGATGACACACTGTGAGAAATCGAGAAATTACTTGCTATAAAATTGAAGAAATTAAAATCTACTCACTTAGCCCCATTGAGTTTAACAGCATTTTCTGAAAATAGAAAGAATTATAATCTAATTTAATCAACCCCATTCATAAACAGAGTATCAGAAAACATTTCTGACAACCTTCCTTAACCCATTACCACATTCTAAACTTTTAGACGGGTCCAAATTGAAAGGAGTTGCGACAATTTTAAGTTTATGATTTTCTTAATTTTTCTCAACTTTCTAGGTGGAAAACACTGTTAAATGAAGAAATTGCTTGAAACTATAAATTTCTTCATTGTACACAATGTTTTCCCAATTGTTTTATTTGAGGGGCGTCAAAAAGCTACATTGTTGGGAATAGGTTATGACAAGAAGTTACAACAAAACTCATTGTAAACTTATTTACAGAAGAAAACATTACAACAACAAGAAAAAAAATCTTGTTTTCACTGAATGTAGTCTCTCACAGATCTAAGGTTGGTTGAAATGCAGAGATAAGCTGTGACTAGGTAAACCCATTTCAATCCGCCAAAACTTTAGACTGGTCCAAGTTGAAAGGAGTTGTAGACAACATTTTAAAGTTTATGAAATTTTAGATTTTTCAACCCTCTTGATAGACAACATTGTGTAAAATAAAGAAATTGCTTGCTTTTCTTGAGGGGCATGAAAAAGTGACATTGTTGAGAATGGATTATGACAAGAAGTTACGACAAAACTCATTGTAACATTATTACATAATTGTACAAATTATTTACGGTAGAAAACATTATAGCAATAGGAAAAGTTTCTTGTGAGAAAAAAATAACTTGTTTTCACTAAATGTATTTTCTCTCACAGATCATACGGTGGTTGAAATGCAGAGATTAGCTGTGACTAAGTTAAGGCTAAACTATGGAATGTTAAGAGGGGCTGATAACCCCATGATAAGCTTTTTTATGAAATTCCACTAAATCCATTGAAGACTACAGATCACAGGGAAGTATCCCCTCATGCCCTGAGAAACATTCTTTCTTTAAATCATAACTATGTTGGCCAAGAATTGTTCAACAGCTACCAAAATATTTCTTAACTCTGTCATGCTTAGCCTGGAATATTCATGTTTTGGCAGGAGGTAGAGACAAAGATAAACCTGCACATATGTGCAGTCTGCTCTTAATGTATACCATCTGTTTAACCTTTTGAAGCTAGAGTTGTTCATAAAATCATTCTTCTACAGAAATATTAACCAACAGCTAGTGACTCCAGTACTTTCAGTCTTTGATTTTAATGCATTTCTGAACAAGAGCTTTGTCCACAGGACACAGATGCCCCCACTGGTAGCTTTGATAATAACAAAGGACAATAACTCCAAAATTATGCAAGCAAGAGTTGTGGTTCTTGTGCACTGCACTTCTCCTCAATGAGGTCTATCCACCTATGAAGTTTCAAGTTGATAGCTATTATACTTTCAGAGATATGCCCCGGACAAAATGCAAGTCTTTAAAATAACAAAGGGCAATAACTCCAAAATTATGCAAGCAAGAGTTGTGGTTCTTGTGCACTGCACTTCTCTTCAATGAGGTCTATCCACCTGTGAAGTTTCAAGTTGATAGCTATTATACTTTCAGAGATATGCCCTGGACAAAATATAAGTATTTGAAATAACAAAGGGCAATAACTCCAAAATTATGCAAGCAAGAGTTGTGGTTCTTGTGCACTGCACTTCTCCTCAATGAGGTCTATCCACCTATGAAGTTTCAAGTTGATAGCTATTATACTTTCAGAGATATGCCCCAGACAATTCAGGAACGGATGGAAGTACGGGCAGACGGACAAAGGCAAATCTATATGCCCCCCCACATTAAGTGATGGGGGCATAAAAAGGATTTATTTCAGCATATCAAGGGTTAACTCTTATCATGCTGAATAATATCCTTTTCAAAATTGGATGAAAATCAAAGGACTTAAAGCACTGAAAGTACTAGTTGTAGGTAACTATTTTTTGAAATTAGACTTCATAAACCACTCTGGCTAGAAAAAGACAAACAGGTGGTACGGACTAAGATTAGACTGCACATATGTGCAGGCTGATTTTTGTTCATAGCTCCTGCTAAAACAGGAATATTCCGGGTTCAGCATGACAAGGGTTAAGTTCAAAAATCTTTTCTAGAACACCAGTATGACGACTGCTCTTAGACAAGTACATGTATCTACAAAGTTTCAACAGATTTTCATGATGAAAACTGTAGAAGTTTGCAGTACTAATACAAACACTAAAGTACTGGCAGATTTAGAGGGGATTTAGGAATTTCATTTAACCCCTCTCATTTGATGAAATTCAATCTTCCCTTCCGTGATAACTTTGAACTCTCTTTACAGAAAATCATGGAAATACTATTGTCAAGGCACCCTAAACTTCCGTTTGTTTCACCAACAAACAGACAACAAAGTTTGAAGACTAGTCTAAAGTGGAAGATTTGTTATTTATAGGGTTAAACCCTGCTTTTAACAATTTTCAGTCATATCACGGCAGCTGGAGCACCTAACAATGGATTCCTGGTATATCTCGCACTAGTACAACCATTACATCCTTTCCTAGCCTCCAGCTGCTATCCCACTTAGGTTTATGATTATCCATTGGTGAGAGACAAATGTCGGAAAAGAATATATGCGGATGCCTGGGATCAAACCCATGACACCCCATAATTGATGATTGGGAGTCTGATGCGCTACCAACTGCACTATGATGACGACCCTCCAGAGTGGAAGAAGATGCAGGGGATGCTTCAAAGAAGATAAACTAGAGGCCCTAGAGGGCCTGTATCACTCCAGTCTGGCTGAACTATGTCCACCCATATGATGAAGTTCATTTTCTCTGGTGATCTTTACCCATTAAGACAAACATCTCCAAAGTTTGATAAACTTGAAATTGCACTCAATAAAATCTCTCACTTCCAAAATTTCAATTATAAGCTTTTGTTGTCTATTCATGGGTAAAATAAGCTTTCCTCTGTTTCTTCTAAGAACCGAATATCTTTTAATTTTTTGCATCTGTGCTTGTCCTATGAACAAAAATAGTGTATATGAAAAATAATCCATTTACGAAACTTTAAGTTGTCTCTCTTACATCAGGAATCAAACATAACCCAATGATCACATGAAATTGACATATATGGAAAGGAAGCCAGGTGCCAATTATAGCCCCTGATATTTTACCCCGCTGGCTATTGTCATGGTGCTGTGTCCATCATGTTTCCTTTGGCCAGAGGCGCTAAAAATGAAAAATCTTTGTCTTCCTGGGTAGAAAACATTTTTGGAAATGAAGAAATTACTTGTCACAAGCAACATCTTCCTTTTTCACAATAATTTCCTACCTTTTTTATTTCTTAGAGCCGTAAAAAAGATTATTTTTAATACCACTTTTTTTACAATCCTAAAGAAGTGTTCAGGAGAATGATACCAAAAACTAGAGTTGTCGCCCTCAAGGGCTGACGAGAATACCCCCCACACCGCTAAAAAGGCTTTTCTATGAAGGAGTGGAATTTGAAGCTGTTTAATCACATGCATGTCATGGTGGATGAACATTGCCAACCCTCCACCTCTTTCTGATTTTGTATTTGTTGCTAGAGCTGACTGATTAGGAAAGGTTGGTCAATATGAGCCTATGTTAAAGAAAACTGTGTGAGGAGATGATGACACAAAATTATATCCATGAAAAGTCAATATGAGCCTATGTTAAATTTTTGACTCCAGGGGGGCTGGGTCAAATTTGACCTCAGGAAATAAACCGTTCGATATTTTGTAAAGGTCAACAAGATGATGTTACTTACCAAATTTGATAACTCCCCTTATGGTTACTGAGTTTTGCAATTTTAAATTTTGACTACTCCCCCCCCCCCCCCTTAAAAAGTTCAAAATGGCATAACTCTGAAACTAACGACTGGATCAAGATGAAAATTGCAGGTGCACAACTTCATATGATAGGAAACAACCTGATAAAATTTCAGCAAAATTGGTCAAAAAATGTGGGAGGAGAAGAGGACACAAAATTATGTCCACGGACGGACAGACGGACGGACGGACAACCTGATTCCAGTATACCCCCCCATAACTTTGTTGTGGGGGGTATAATTACATGTCTATTAGAAATGGCTTTTGCTGGAAACTGTGGTCTAGACATAAATATAAAGAGAGCTGGATGGCTATGAGGTTTTAGTCACCCACTTAGGATAATATCAGTCTATTCAGTTTTAATACAGTTGAATAGTTGGATATTCCTTAAAACAGTGGAAGGGGTGGGGGAATAATGAACGCCCTCCGTCTAAGTCAGAACATTCAACCTTTTTTTTAAAATCAAAAATATACCTTCTATCTAAACAGTCTATTTAGAAGATGTAAGAAGCGAATACAAAATGATGGGAGATGCATAGCTGTGTGAGATCCTCCAACAGCTGGTGTTGATCAGATGTGTTCTATCAGGAATAACATTGTCATTTATAAACACAGAAGAGAAATTACTAGCTTGTTGTCCAAGGGAAACCAAAACCATGTAACTACAGCTTATTCAAGATTCAGTTACAATGCTTTGGCAGACCATTAATGTTATCTATTTATCTATTTTGTGGGCATATATTTTGAGTAACTAATTCTTTACTTGAAGTCATTATAACATGGCGATGGGTCTGAGCATGAAACAGATGTAACTGCCTATATATTCATAGGCAGTTACGACTCTTTCACACAGACCCATCGACACACTGCACTTGGGAACCAAATCTAGTTAGACAAATTTAGATAATTTTTCTTCTCTCACTCCACATCTTTTCAAAAGTGAAAAGATTATTTGTAAATAATTCTGATTTTGTGCTAAAAAAAGTCCCAAAATTTATTCTTGAACTATTGAAAATGCCCAAGGAGATTATTATCAATCAGTAATTTTTCATTCAGTTTGCAGTCATTTCTTCTAGAGCAGTTCAAGTACCATACTCTATGGAACCATTCAGGTATCTACTTTGGGGTCAGGCCTTAGGTGACTGCAAATCCAGAAGTTCAATATATGATACTCCTTAAACATTGTTTCCACTCGTGGAGAGAAAAAACCCTTTCATTCTAATAAGAGTTTTCATACTGAATTACCAAATAATGTGCACACTTTATCATGGGTGTTGGGCAGGCACACCTTTTCCCTGTGACATGGCAATGGCATTTCTTGGGGACTTTCCACCACTTTTTGTACTAATGAAAATTGCTCCATGGGCATTCAGTTTGCCACATCTTTCTTTCCAATAGGCTAAGTTTGTATGGCCAAGGATAGACAGGGTCATGTAAACAATCAACTTCAGTCATTAATCATACTTTTGCTGGTCAAAAGTACAACTATCTAGACAGTTTATTGCATCGTAATCAAATCACTGAAAGCACCAGTAAGACGATTGTCTTTAAAAATTCTTTAAACCCAGTTTATGAAAGCCTTGTTTGTGGAACACAAGGCCATACAAACAATATTAACTCTCATTGTGCTGAACTCAGAATATTCCTGTTTTGGCATGAGAAAGAGACCAAGATCAGTCTGCACATATGTGCAATCTGACCTTAGTCTACACCACCTGTTTGTCCCTTAAGCCAGGACTGTTTAAAAGCTGAAAAGTTCAAAATGAATATTTACCACAACAAGTGCTTCAATGGGCCCCTACCGATATCCAGAGTTACTCCGCTTAGTTTTAGTATTAGAGTGACCTCCCTTAAATCTTTGGGTAGTTCCGGTGAAAAAATCGATGATATCGGTATCGAAAACATTAACAGGCTTTTGCCAGCTCTAATACTACGTGTCATTATTGTTGAAACCCTAGATGATCTGGAGGCTACTTTATTTTAACAGCTGAGCTTAATTTTTAAAGCTAAGTGACGTTTTATGTGTTTATAATCGTAAATGAGCCGGTATGAAAGTGTATTTTTCGGATATACCCTAATTCCGGATATACGTATTAATTACCATAAAAAGAGCTTTTTTGATCGAAATAAATACAATGATACTCACGGAAATACATTCCGTTATTTCCTTTTTTAAAAATGGTTTCACATGTCAAGCGGGGCTTTGGATTTATAAGATATCTGTCATTTCACAAACGGGAACTGTTACAAAGAAGCTCTCCATACGTCTTCGTTTCATGACCCTGGGAATTTACGAAATACCCTTTTCAATGATGAATATGAAATAAATTTAATCAGAATTCACTGCATGATCCTAAAAAAGCTTTGATAAGTGTCTGGAGGCTTGTGGAAATGATCGCTGCCTCTGTAGGTCCTCCCAAGATATATCATTCGTTTCTTACCAATGGCAAGTAAGATATATAATTAATTTCTTACCAATCGGCAAATGATAAGGTCATTGTGTGTGAATGGGTAAACCAAACTAATTCAATCAACCTGCACAAGCTTAAGCATCTGATATTAGATGTGTGCACAAATTTATATTTTTCATATAAAATGTATTCTGGTTAACCCTGGTTTATACGTCCCTGTGGCTTTCAAATTGAGAATGCATTGTAGAAAAAGAATATGCTTGTTGCAATTTTTCCTTTTTCACAGTATTTCTACCCTGCTGAATTTTTTTTTAAAATTTATTGTTTTATATATCATTTCATGTATTTAAGTATTTGAGAACAAGGTGCCAAATTGTCACAAGATACGCCCGTCACACTGCTTAATATTAACTGGAGGTTTGAAGAGAACTGAGGTTATTTTGAATGAATATTTTTTCTCAAACAAAGTATGGAAAACAACAAAGGACAAAAACTCAAATTATACGCTAGGTTGAGTTATGGTTCTTGTACACTCCACCCCCCCCCCCCCCCTGGTGAGATCTATCCATCCATGACGTTTCATGTTTCTAGCTATTTTACTTTTAGAGATATACTCCGGACAAGATTCAAGTATGAAAAACAACAAAGGGCAATAACTCAAATAATAGGCCAGGTAGAGTTATGGTTCTTGTACACTGCACTCCCACTTGGTGAGCTCTATCAATCCATGAAATTTCATTATTCTAGCTATAATACTTTTAGAGATATACACCGGACAAGATTTAAGTATGAAAAACAACAAAGGGCAATAACTAAAAAAATAGGCCAGGTAGAGTTATGGTTTTTGTGCACTGCACTCCCACTTGGTGAGATCTATACACCCATAAAGTTTCATGATCCTAACTATAATACTTTTAGAGATATACTTCGGACAAGATTCAAGTATGAAAAAAAACAAAGGGCAATAACTCAAAAAATAGGCCAGGTAGAGTTATGGTTCTTGTACACTGCACTCCCACTTGGTGAGATCTATCCATCCATGAAATTTCATTATTCTAGCTATTTTACTTTTAGAGATATACTCCGGACACGATTCAAGTATGAAAAAAACCAAAGGGCAATAACTCAAAAAATTGGCTAGGTAGAGTTATGGTTCTTGTACACAGCACTCCCCCTTGGTAAGCTCTATCCATCCATGTAATTTCATGATTCTAGCTATTATACTTTTAGAGATATACTCCGGACAAGATTCAAGTATAAAAACAACAAAGGGCAATAACTCAAAAAATTGGCTAGGTAGAGTTATGGTTCTTGTACACTGCACTCCCACTTGGTGAGCTCTATCCATCAATGTAATTTCATGATTCTAGCTATTATACTTTTAGATATATACGTCGGACAAGATTCAAGTTTGAAAAAAAACAAAGGGCAATAACTCAAAAAATTGGCTAGGTAGAGTTATGGTTCTTGTACACAGCACTCCCCCTTGGTAAGCTCTATCCATCCATGTAATTTCATGATTCTAGCTATTATACTTTTAGAGATATACTCCGGACAAGATTCAAGTATGAAAAACAACAAAGGGCAATAACTAAAAAAATTGGCTAGGTAGAGTTATGGTTCTTGTACACTGCACTCCCCCTTGGTAAGCTCTATCCATCCATATAATTTCATGATTCTAGCTATCATACTTTTAGAGATATACTCCGGACAAGATTCAAGTATGAAAAACAACAAAGGGCAATAACTCAAAAAATAGACCAGGTAGAGTTATGGTTATTGAGCACTGCACTCCCCCTTGGTGAGATCTATACACCCATAAAGTTTCATGATCCTAGCTATAATACTTTTAGAGATATACTTCGGACAAGATTCAAGTATGAAAAACAACAAAGGGCAATAACTCAAAAAATAGGCCAGGTAGAGTTATGGTTCTTGTACACTGCACTCCCACTTGGTGAGATCTATCCATCCATGAAATTTCATTATTCTAGCTATTTTACTTTTAGAGATATACTCCGGACAAGATTCAAGTATGAAAAAAAACAAAGGGCAATAACTCAAAAAATTGGCTAGGTAGAGTTATGGTTCTTGTACACAGCACTCCCCCTTGGTAAGCTCTATCCATCCATGTAATTTCATTATTCTAGCTATAATACTTTTAGAGATATACTCCGGACAAGATTCAAGTATAAAAACAACAAAGGGCAATAACTCAAAAAATTGGCCAGGTAGAGTTATGGTTCTTGTACACTGCACTCCCACTTGGTGAGCTCTAGCCATCCATGTAATTTCATGATTCTAGCTATTATACTTTTAGAGATATACTTCGGACAAGATTCAAGTATTAAAAACAACAAAGGGCAATAACTAAAAAAATAGGCCAGGTTGAGTTATGGTTCTTGTACACTGCACTCCCACTTGGTGTGATCTATCCATCCATGAAATTTCATGATTCTAGCTATTATACTTTTAGATATATACTCAGGACAAGATTCAAGTATGAAAAACAACAAAGGGCAATAACTCAAAAAATTGGCTAGGTAGAGTTATGGTTCTTGTACACTGCACTCTCCCTTGGTAAGCTCTATCCATCCATATAATTTCATGATTCTAGCTATCATACTTTTAGAGATATACTCCGGACAAGATTCAAGTATGAAAAACAACAAAGGGCAATAACTAAAATAATAGGCCAGGTAGAGTTATGGTTCTTGTGCACTGCACTCCCCCTTTGTAAGATCTATACACCCATAAAGTATCATGATCCTAGCTATAATACTTTTAGAGATATACTCCGGACAAGATTCAAGTATGAAAAACAACAAAGGGCAATAACTCAAAAAATAGGCCAGGTAGAGTTATGGTTATTGAGCACTGCACTCCGTATTGATGAGAAGAATATAACTGCCAAGTTTAAAGTCAATCAGACTTACGGTGACAGAGTTATGCTCCGGACAAAGAAGTGGACACCGCCCGGACAACCGGACGCCCGGACGCCCGGACGACCGGACGCCCGGACGCCACGGGTGATCCCATAATACGTCCCGTCTTCGACGGGCGTATAAAAAGTGAGAAATAAAAAAGTGGAAATATAAAAGAGATGACCGTAAGAAGTGTTACAAAGATACTAAGACAATCTTTTTGAACGTATTAATCCATTTAGTTGATACTAAATTCTTATTACTATATTGAGATATATCATGCAATGACATATATGATACAATGTATATGTACTAAATATTCAAATCTTTTTGTTGTAAAAAAGTGATCTTAAGCAGTTTTTTCTTTCCTTCAGATTTTTCTTACTTAAACATTTTTTCTTAATTTTTCTAAATGAGAAACGTTTTAAAATTGATTTCCTTTACTTCTTGCATTTATAATCCTATTTAAAATGTAAAAACTCGTAATTTCCTTAGAATTGGAGGGAATAGCAAACGACTTTCTTTGTTACTTGTAATAAGGGGACATCGGGTGAAAATCAAAAGCAAATAACCGATCATTATGAGATATATCCAGTGTATATCCAAAATACCACCCGTGGTCTATTACGCAATCAGGGATACCGATCAGAAGCGTGTAAGTTACTTGGATTAAAACAGCAGATTATGAGAGGACATCGTTAACTTTTAAATTTGATTCACCATTTAACCCTTTACAGAAAAAAAATCTCAGAACGAAAGAGGATTCGAACGAAATTTTAATAGCCATGTGTACAGAAAATAATGGATCTTTCAGATGTGGAGAAAATCGGCGTAAAAAGTACTCTTTATCGCAATATTGTTATTCTTGGTTGTCGTTGTGTTGTTTCCTTGTTTTAATAAGTCTTTTCAAGTTAAAGAAGTAAACGCAATGATTTCCTACAATGGACGCCTTTGCTAATTTTTTTTTTTCGAAAATGAGAAGTAAAATATGAAAACTGCACGAGAATGAAACTGGTTCCTAGGTCGGGAGAGAAAAACGATTAAAACGTGTCAACGTTAATATAAACTACCACAACAATTCCATATTCTAAGAGTATTATAAGAGTATTCAACATTCCAATATATCAAATTCTATAAAAATATCTAATTCTACGCAAAATAGGAGCATTTAACCTCTGATAGTGTACTTTTACTTAGAGACCCAACCACATCATTTTGCATATAATATATGGACAGAAAGATAAAACATTAATCAATCTTTAGAACTAGATATATTCCAAATAATATAAGTCAACCGACTCCCTTGTAAATTAGTCAAAAGAAGGACATCTGGGCAGTCGTGTGAAAATCAAAGCGAATAGCCGATCGTTATGAGATATATCCGGATACCACCTGTGGACTATTGCGTAATCAAAGATATCGATTCAAAACGTGTAAGTTACTTGGATTAAAACAGGAGTTTATGGACGGACATCGATAATTCATAAGATTAACCTACCATTTAAACCTTTGTAGATAAAAAAAATATCAGAACGAAATAGGATACAGACGAAATATCAAAAAGCATTTGTATAAAAAATAATGGATCACTCAGATTTGGAGAAATTCCTTGTAAAAATACCCCTTTATCGCAATACTTTTGTTTCCCCCCCCCCCCCCCCCGTTGTTGTTTTGTCTGTTTGCATGTTTCAATAGATATTCTCAAGTCAAGCAAATAAAAGCAACAATTCACCATGAAGGACACTTTCGCTAATTTTGTTTCGAAAATGAGAAGTAGAATACGAAAACTGGATGAAACTCGGACGGGAAGACGATTATAACGTGTCAACGTAAATAAAAACTACCAAAACATTTTCATAATCTATAAGTATTACAAAAGTACTCAATATTCTTATGTGTGAAAAACCGAAAAAAATAATTAATTCTCTCCAAAACGGACGCTTTTAGTCTCAGCCCTTATATACTCTTTGTTGAAATTTAAACCAGAACTACCCAGTAGAATCAAGGGAGTTAATTAAAGGGCAATTTTCGGGAGAACTCCGTATATCGGTAGGGGCCCATTGTTTTCAGTTGAGACTTTTTATGCATTATACTGTACAGGAATTTATTCAGCATTTCAAAAGTTAATTTTGTTAACTATCATTTTATTATTGTACAAATCAATTTTTTAGGTAAAGCTACAATATAAAATATAGTATGTTGCAACATAAACTGATCAAAATTCTGAAAGCAGTGATTGTCAGAGAAAAACTATGAAATTATTTTGTCTTGGATCTGTTTTCTGCATGTGTAAAAATGGCTGGCTATACATGCAAAAGTAATATAAAAGATCAACATTATTTCCAATCTTACTCAGTATAATTTTAGCATCAATCAATAATATAACAAACATCTTTATAAGCTTAATAAATTAACCAATTCCCACACAATGCTACTTTATTCTCCCCTATTTAAAAAGGCTTGGGGAAAATGTTGAAAATGAAGAAAATGCTTATAACAAGCAATTTCTTCATTTCCCACAATATCTCATTTCCCAAAAGACAAAGATTTCATCAATTGAAAAAATATCATCTATACTTTCTTTCAATTTGGACAAGTTCAAAATTCTGTTGAGTGGGAATTAGTTGAATTTGTGTGTGACACACTATTGACAAATTGATTGAATGAGATTTAACAGCACTTTCAATATTATTTCAGTTAGATATATACATTGCACTTAGCCGTGATTTCCTGTTCTTTCTCACACCAATACAACCTTCTTTCTGAGCAGAGCAGATGCAAATGAAAATTTCAAGTCTAAATTTTGCATGTGTAAGAGCCAACAAAGGAGTTGTGTTAAAATCTAATGACAAAGGAGATGTCCAAATAACCATCCAATGAACCAATGATTGAACTTTGACATCGCTAAGAGAGTTTAAATATTTCTGAAATTATCAAAATGGTTTTGGTGTAAATTATCAGTAAAATGATGACATGAATGCCAGAAAAAATTTGAAAAACAAGTAGGTGCGGAAAATGGCTCAATTCTAAAACATGATCAGTTACAGCCATTAGAACAGCAACATACAAAACCAAAATTGATTGGTATTTTGTTCAGACACCATTAAGCCCCTGATGACTGATAGGCACAAACTTCTCTTTGTCTGCAGTGTAGGGTGTTGCATTCATACTAATCACCAAGCAGTAAATAAATCCCCGCCAGGTATGTAGCTTACTGCCAACACAGGGTAAATAAGTCACCTGAGGTTAATAAGTCTACTACATTCCTAATGCTAATTTTAGATGCAGCTCAACTTAAGTTAGACACACCAAGACAAAAACGAGGGCCATTATGACCCTAAATTGCTCACCTGCATTTACACACTAGACAACCAATCTTACTTATTTTCGGGTCATTTGGGCAGAAAATTTGATTAGTGTCGACATAGTGTTTGAATTGATCTAGCGTTGGACTCCAGGTGATCAAATTCCAAACTCATCCACGTTTTAATCAAGACATCTATATTGAATGATGTTTAAGTTGAATGACCCAGAAATATTGTCTAAAGAGAGTAACGATCAAGTTCTGAACTCATCTAAGATTTTTCCAAAACAATGATTTTGACAAGCAATGTCTTCGTTTTACAAAATGTTTTCCTAATTGTTTATCTTGAGGGGCATCAAAAAGCATCTTGAGAGGGAATGAACAAAGAACATATGAAACTGAAACCTCAATATTAGTCTTATTTGTGAAGAAACAAGCACTCCACAAGGCTTATAAAACTTGTTAACCATTGTCATGTAGAACTTGGAATATACCTGTTTTGGCACGAGTTATAGATAAAGATCGACCTGAACATAAGTGCATTCTGATCTTGGTCTACAACTCCTGTTTGTCCCTTTTAAGCCAGAGTTGTTTAAATAACCATTTTTTTTTAAAAAATAATGACCATCATTAAGACTTTCCAGTGCTGTCAGTCCTTTGATTTTAAAGCAAATCTTAGTAGGATCCAACAATTGAGACTCATCTTAAACTAAAGGAAAGAATTAAGGAATTTTAATCCAAGATAGATGCATGCTAATTACTTTACCACACTTCTACCTTTGCATTTAACCTTGTTAACCTTTCATGATGTCTATATCTGACAATGCATTAATGGACCTTTTCTGTTGATTCTATTTACCCATTCCCACTCAGTGGCACTTTTAAAGCTCCCTCAATATGAAAGCTTTGGATAACATAGTGGAGAATTAAAAAATTGCTTGTTACAAGCAATTTTTTCATTATCCACAATGTTTTCTACCCTAAAAGACAAAGAGTTTGAGGATTTCATCATTTTCAAATTGTTGTCTGAAACGTCTTTGATTTTGGACTGGTCCAAAATTCTGACATGTGAGAATTGGTTTACTAGTATTCAAGTTATGGATCAAACTTTCAAATAAACTTCAGTTGAGTAGATTAACATATGGTTCCAAAACATTTTAAGAAATAAAGCATAAGTAACCCAAAAATTCTAATTAGCCAAAATCAGTAATATTAAAGCCATTCTGTCCTCAGGGGAAGAAAAAATAGTTTAAACAATCTTTCACTTATTTTGTCACCAAAGCAAACATGGGCCTTCTTAATATCAATATACAAAAGGAAGGGATGAGCGAAGTTCTCTGGAAAGAGTATTTTGTGTTTTTCTTGTTATGGCTTTAATATTGTTCTACCTTTGCTTATCAAAATTTATTAAATACCCACAATATAGGCATCTATATTGATAATTTATGTCTGTTGAACCATTCCCACAAAATGACGCTTTTGGATCCCCCTAAAGAAAAAGAATTTAAAAAATATAGTGTAAGTGAAAAATTTATTCAACACAGTGTTTTATCCAGAAAGTTGAAAAAAAATCATAAACTTTAAATTGTCACCTGCAACTCCTTTAAAAAGAGCTGTGGAAATCATTGTGGACAATTAATGAAGAAATTGCTTGTACGCAATTTCTTCATTGTCTACAATGTTTTCTACCCAAAAAGACAAAGTTTATTGAAATTTCATCAACTAACAAGATGTGTTTGTGAAAAACTATGCCCCCGAAACAGGAATTCTTTAGAAACGGGAAAAAGGGGTTAAAACTTTGAACTTGACCTTGATGAAATGACCTTCCCCAGTTGCATCTTGTTGAGACCTATCTACATACCAAATATTAGCATTGTTACTTAATCAGGGCTGAAGTTATAGGAAAATGTTAAGTTGGCAGGTTAAGTTTTGCAGACAGACAGACAGACAGACGGACACCGGTAAAACAATATGCCCCGATCTTATCGATGGGGGGGTATAAAAATTGTCATCTGCAATTCCTTCCAATTTAGAGGAGTCTAAAACATTGTCACCTGGTAATTTTTTAATAAGCAGATTTAGACCTACCTGGAGATGAATAAGGATATAAGTCCATAACGTTCATTCCTTTCCCTGACTCATTACTTATACTAAACCGTCGCACATAATTCCCGTACCAGGACGACTTGGGTGTTACTTCTGTACGATTTATAGGCATCACTGTCTCAATAGCCTCCATTTTGTTTGATTTTGTTTAACAACAGTTTAAATCAAATTTTCTTTTTCAACTTTTCCGTCCCTCAATCATTTTAAGTCTATGAACAAAGCTAAGTAATAAATGTCTGTCTCTGTTGTAGGGTATAATAATTAAGTTCAAAAAAGAAAGTAAATCACAATATTCAATAAAGTCTTCAAAAACATCTGATTTTGTAAAACGAAAAAAATAAGAAATATCTTAAACAAACAAACAAAAAATCCTGTATGTCTAAAATCAATTACCTTGAGTGTCTATTTACTTTTAACAATACCATACTGTATCAGTAACATTTGAAGTAACTTGTTTTCATTCAGCTTGGGTTATAAATGTCACTTAATTTTCATGTGCCACCAAAGTCTTTCCTTCAATGGACAGAAGTTACAAACAAATTACTTGTTATGAGTATTTCTTACATAAATTACTTCCTTTCGTAAATTTTTTCCCCTTAAACGGAAATGTGAAAGATATCACTGTAACACATTAAATTATGCCACCACATAAGAAAATTGTAAAAGCTTAATTTCATATTTAATAAACTTATATCACCTTAATAGACAAAATAAAAAGGGTTTCATAAATATTCCAAACATTTTAATTTTCTAATTTTTTAATATGTATTTACATATATATTCAAATTGCATATAATTAATTAAGTTGCACTTTAAAATCATTAACTTAATCAATTAAAAATCAAACCTATTAAAACTAAAAATAAACTCCTTCAAAAACACAAAATTCCACAGAAAAATAAACAGCTGATCACTAAATGGGCTTATCAGTCAAAGGCTTTACACCAGAGTTCATTGTGATTGCATACCAAGTTGATTCACAGATCTATATAACCCCATATGTTCTTTGGCCACATGAAAGCAGCATGGGAGAAGCTTCACAGATTCAGATATAGATTAATTTTTTGAAAAACAATACCAAAATCTCCTATAAAACTAAGTCAGACTCTATGTTGCAGGTACACATTAAAATTGTATCATCGAGACGATTCTAATGAGTCCTCACAACATAGAGTTTTGAAGAGCATAGAATCATCCAATGGTTGACACATCACATCCTGAACCAGAATTATTTTTTATCTACCTTTCCAACGCATACCTCTCCCCTCACCTAGTACATAATAATTACCACTAAACTGATTCTTCTATTACCAACAGACTGCTATCAGGAACATGATAATTACTGGGGATCAAACAAATTACTTGTAGAATGTCAATCATTACAACCCAAAACATGAAAATATAAAATATGAAACCCTAGAAAATCTTTTTCTACAGTAATTTGTTATAACTATTACTTAGCATACCCCCGTATGATTCATTAACCCAATAACAAATAATCCTGCTTTCGGATGCCCTTCAAGAAAAAAGCTTTAGAAAAATTGTGGATATCACAGAAATTGCTTATGGCAAGCAATTTCTACATTGTCCACTTTATCAACTAAACGCTATTTTCAATTTGGACCAGTCTAAAATTTTGTCGATTGATAATGGGTTAATAGAGATAATGCAGACTCATTGCATTGGAAAGACTTATGATCCCTTTGTTTAATTGTGAATGGTTTACGAAGTTTGAATCATTATTTCAATTCTACCTCACTCCCAAGATCTTTGCTGCCATGAGGGTTGTTTCTGTATGATACCCTTGTTCATTCTTCACAGTTTTCATTTTGTATGTTTAACACCACTTTTTACAATATTTCTGTCATTTATAAGGTGACTGGAGCACCTAACAATGCATTCCTGGTATATCTCGCACCAGTACCAACATTACATTCTTCCCTAGTCTCCAGCTGCTATCCCACTTAGGTTTACGATTATCCACCCATTGGTGAGAGAAAAATATCTGAAAGGATTTGTGCCGCCTCTGGGATTGAACTGATAGTTTTTATGCAGAAGCTGTAAATTAACCCATTAACAGACAGAATTTCTTGTGAATAGCCCAAACTGAAAGGAGTTGGAGAAAACAATTTAAAGTTAATGAAATTTAAGATTCTTTTAACTTTATGGGAAGAAATCATTGTGCAAAATGAAGAAATTGATTGTTACAAGCAATTTCTTCATTATCAACAATACTTTCTACAATATACAACAAGGATTTTTCAAAACTTTGACAACCAAATATTGTCGTGCGCAGCAGCTTTCAACCCGTTCCCACACAATTCCACATTTTACGCACTGAAGAAATATAGCTATGTAAAATTTTGTGGGAAAAGAAGTATTGCTTGTTTCAAGCAATTTCTTCTCTTCCAACAATGTTTCTACCTTATGTGGCCCTCATTTGACATTTTATACCAACTTCGTTGTGTTGTCTGTAACCTCTTCCAATTTGGACCAGTCTAAAATTTTGTTGTGTAGTGGTAAACCCATTCCCAAACAACAAAATCTTAGCTTGGTCCAAATTGAAAGAAGCTGCAGATGACAATTTCAAGTTGATAGAATTCAATTTTTTTTTGTCTTTTTGGATAGAAAGCACTGTCGAAAATGAAGAAATTGCTTGACAGTGCAAGTCTTCATTATCTATAGTGTTTTCTACCCCAAAAGACAAAGATCAAAAGACCAAATCTGATAATTTAGAAAGAACTAAGGTCCCAGACTACAGTAGAGGGTGAAATATTCGAATTGGCCATGGTCAAAATCAGAAATATTAGGAAAAGTCAAGTTTTGAGCAGATATTTGATGGTAAAGAAAGAAAATGTTGCATTAAATGAATATAAAACATGAATTTGGGGTCGTTTCCGGATGCGAAACTAAAAGGTCATGAGCTTTACACTGTTTGCCTGCATCCAGTGACGCCAGAAACAGAAAGTGGTGGGGTTGCGGATTTTGGCTTGCTGCAAGGCGTTAAATTGACTGGTATGAGTTCCATGAAAAATTGTGAAAAAAGTAGATGGTAACCATATACTTTTTGGTGCATTTGCAGACTTTGCATGGTTTCTACTTTACACAAAGCAAGCTTATTATTGGCTATCATTTCCCTTGTGGCTACTACTAGGATTTGAATTTTGCGTAAAACGGCTCATTTTTCAGTGAATTTGGCGGCCATGTCAGATATCTGTGATTGGTAAATTTCACACTGATTTCATATTTGCAGTTTAATCATAGCATTTTCTTTCAAGCTTTACTCTTCATTCATGCTAGGAATTTGTTTCTTTCATTGCAGGTTATTGATTGAGGGACTTAATTTTGGTTGAAAAGTGATTGGTGTGTTGCCAACAGGGATTTTGACTATTTTACTACAGTCTGGGTCCTAAGGAATGACTTTGTTTATCTACATGATAATCTGACTGAAAGAAGATGGGTTAGGGTCAGTTTCCCTTTATACAGGTGAGGGTCGCTAGGTGGCCCTGATAACTATCTGTTTTACAGGGGTCTGGAATCTATCATTAATCTTTTTAAGTTGCTGGTCAACATTATTTTTACCCATTCTCACACTATCCCACATTTTAATGCCATCAAGAACGAAAGCTTTGGAAAAGTATTGTGGAAAATGAAGAAATTGCTTGTTACATTCAATTTCTTCATTATCTACAATTTTTTCTACCCAAAAAGACATAGATTTTAAAATTCCATCAGCTAAAGATTGTCTTCTGTAATTCTTTCATTTTCCAAACCGTCTGAATTTTTGTCGTCTGGTAATGGGTCAAGAGGAATTTCTGGAATTAGTATATAAAGCTAAATCATAACCCTTTGAATTTTATACAAGTCTGAAAAGGATTTTATTCAGCATGACAACCTTTTCAGACTTGTATAAAAATCAAAGGGCTGAAACCACTGGTAGTACTTGTTGTTCAGTTGTCAATACCTTTCTTGAAAATTCATTTCATAAATAACTCTGGTTTCAAAATAACAGACAATAGGTGTAGACTAAGATCAGACTACACTTATGTGCAGTCTGATCTTTGTCTATACCTGCTTAAACCTGATTATTCCTGGATCAGCATGACAAGGGATAATTTCATTTTTTTACAAAATTGTGTTTGTTTGAATGGGGTTTTATGCTGCTTTATCGTTTTTTCAGTCATATCACAGAAGCTGGAGCACACAATCATGATTCCTAGTATATCTCACACAAGTACCACCATTACATCCTTTCCTAGCCTCCAGTTGCTATCCCACTTAGGTTTATGATTATCCACCTATTGGTGAGAGACAAATCTCTGAAAGGAATGACACCCCATGATTGAATATTTGGAGTCTGATGCACTACCAACTGTGCTATGATGGTGGCTACAAAATAATTTGATTACTTCAGGATATTTATATATATATATACTTGAGAAAATATTTTTTGAGTACCTAAATTATACCATTGATTTGCTATAAACTTGCGTATGGACTTTAAACCCATTAGCAAACAACATATGTTAGGTAGGTCCAAATTAGATAAAGATGCAGAAAAAAATTCAAAGAGATATAACAAGGAATGTCTCCTTTTTTCACACAGTTTTCCTTTCTATAATTCCTTTCATAAGTAAAATTGAAACACAGGCTCTGTACCTGGGGATGACAAATCAAAAGGTTTTAGGACTATTATGAAAGGAGGTAAACTCTTTTTACTCCCTCTGGATCCATGTTCTTTTAGCTATTTTCATTCAGGGCCACGTAAGGAACATTTCTGCCAGATTTGGTTCAAATTGGCCTAATGGCGTGGGGGGAAATGTTGTTTAAACATCAGTTTATTTCAATATAAACCCTTCCCCATTTGGCTCACATCTTGATGACCAGAGATTGTTGATTTTAGCAATTTTAAGAGACTGATGTTTCATGCAAAATATCAAGGATCTACGCATTCTTGGTCAGGAGAAGATTTTTAAAGATTATTTCACATTTGTTGCAATGGCAACCAGAGTTTTTAAAGGATTTCAACTCTTAGCTATTTTCAAAGGGGACCATCTTAGGAACATTTCTGCCAATCTTGGTTCAAATTGGCCCAGCAGTTTGGAAAGAGATTTTGTTTAAAGAAATTGTTGATGGATGAC
Organism: Fragum fragum; assembly: GCA_946902895.1. Classification (NCBI taxonomy): domain Eukaryota; kingdom Metazoa; phylum Mollusca; class Bivalvia; order Cardiida; family Cardiidae; genus Fragum; species Fragum fragum. The sequence goes on from OX336375.1 coordinate 20,880,369, forward strand.
GCATGCCAGCCGGACGCCAGACAAAAGGTAATTACAATAGCTCACTGACCACTACATGCTTAGGTGAGCTAAAAAACAGTCAAAAAGGACCAAATGTCAGAAAACAAACATTATCACTGTGCTTATAAATAAATGAGGTCAAAATATTTACAATCATCTCTTCATCAGATTAATTGCTTTTGGTCCATTTCATTAAATTAATCTGTCATAATTTATTATTATATTTGAAATTTACCAGTTTCCATAATTCTTTCAAATACATAGTGATTCACAAATGACTGATAAGCTAATTCTGGCTGTTCACACCTGTATATTTACTAAGATTAATCCTAGATAACAACAAAGAATTCTGTGAGGTCATTGTCTGGTATGTTATGACTAAAACATTTCTTTATTTACAAAAACAGTTACCAGTTACAACTGGAAACATTTTCTGGAATATTCACTCATTTGACCAATTGTGGCTGTCAATCAAGGATCAAATCATTTATTCTGTCTGGACCTGGGCTTACAACTGCAACATTGGCCGCCTTTTATGTTAACTTTTTTGTTGGTTTGGCAACTTAAAGGTGGTAACTACAACTTATTCAAGCTGTAGTTACGATGTTTAGGTCACCAAACAACCATTTTACTTATTAGTTACAAGCTACTGGCCTTAAATTTAACACCACTAAAAATCAAAGTAGAACTTCCTGTCAGAGTTAATGGGCGGGGCGTAGGGAGTCAGTAGGTGGGGGCCAGTTGGTCAGTTGCTAAATTACTAAAAAAATATCCTAGGGAATCTCCTGTCTCAAATGCTTTTATCATATTTGGAAAAGTCTAACATCTACCAAATAATTTCAATATCCCAAAGAAGTACATAGCCATGTTACAATGAGAGGCCTATCTGAACAAAACCCTAGTTTTTACTTTCAAAGGTTTTATCAGATTTTAATTCAGCATGAAAAGAGTTAAAGGACAAAAATTTGAACTTAAATCCTATGGTACTTGGGTTATTTTCAATTAATGCTAATCTCAATTCTGTCATTTTGTCATCTGCCACAGGGTCGTTACTGTATGTCTCCATTTACACTCTGATTGATAACTTCCAAGACATTAATTACAGGTTTTCATAATCAAGATGGTAACACAATCATGCCATTCTTTATTTAACCCATTCCAACACAAGAAAATTTTAGACTGGTCCAAATTGAAAGAAGCTGCAGACGACAATTTAAATTTGATGGAATTTTAAATTTGCCAGTATTTTGGGGTAGAAAACATTGTGGATAATGAAGAAATTGCTTGATACAAGCAATTTCTTCATTTTCCACAATGTTTTCCAAAGCTTTTTTCTTGAGGGGCGTAAAAAGGAGGGCTTGAGTTGGAATGGGTTAAAACATCTTATAACCCATTACCAGACGATGAGATTGTAGACATGTCCAAATTGAAAGAAGTTGCAGACATAATTTGAAAGAGTACTTAACTTGAGAAGTAAGAGCGGAATAATATAGATAACGTTGTGAGAAAGGAGAAATTGCTTATTACAGGCGATCCTTTTCCAACAGAGTTTTCATAACCATAGGTTTTCAGGGCATAACAAAACAAGATTTTGAAGGTATGTGTTAAAACAAGCCGACTTTGACAGGATGTAATTAAAGAATAAACAGCCAATGAATATCAGTATAGACACACAACATTGACCTATTTCAAGATGACAAGATCTTGGACGGGTTCAAATTGAAAATGGTTAACAACGCACATGTATTAAAAGCAAATTTCTTCAGGGTATAAACATTGTAATAAAAGGTAAAGGTAATTCTTCTAGGCTGTAAAAACAAAGGATAATACATAAAGTGTAAATCTTAAGTACATAAATTGCAGCCATATTCTTCAGAGGAGTGACCAAGCAAACAAGAATGTTGTTAAGTTTGTATTGTGTTGTGTTTTAAGCTGATTTGAGCCATCTGTCAGTTATATCACAGTAAAATTTTCTTCATGAGCCTGCATCATTTTCCAAGTATGTGGCTGCATGGGGCTCAAAAGTCTTGCCAGGGGACATAACTACATTACGTGCAACACAGCTGTGATTCCAACCTTGAACTTAGACAATTCTTTCAGATCACAAGTGAAATACCCTAACCATTACATTAAGTGCAACCCCAAAGGTCAAGAGACATCAGAGACAGATTATGCTCCCCGAATTTAGCCATGTCACAAAAAGTATAATATAAACAGGGAAAAGGGTTCAGAGGGACTGACAGAAGCAAAAGCAGGTATATACTTGCTAAATTACAATGTACATCCTTGAGCTGTGACCTTGACCTTGGAGCTATCTTAAAATTTGTTTCAAATGGCACCTCTACTCACAGTAGTGTAAAATTATATTGAAATCCATCTATAATTAAAGTTGCTAATCTCTGGACATGCTAAATTTCAACTTTCGACCTTGAGCTGTAACCTTGACCTTGGACCTACATGATTGAATTTTGCAAATGGCACTTATTCTCTTGACAGAGAACAATTGTATAAATTGATTTCAAAATCCATCCATAAATGAAGCATCATTGCTTTGGAATTAATAAATTTTCAAATCCAACCTTGAGCTGTTACCTTGACCTAGGAGCTACCTTAAGATTTGTTTCAAATTTCAGATCTACACATGAGAGAGAACAATTGTGAAATTTTTATTGAATTCCATCCAAAATTTTAAAAGCTTTGCCCCAGACATGGTTATTTTCAATATTAGACCTTGAGCTGTGTTCTTGACCTTGGCGCTATCCATTTTTTTTTCAAAATGGCACATCTTCTCACAACAGAGAACAATTGTGCCAAGTTATATTGAAATCTTCAATAATTGAAGGAGCTACGCTTTCTAACGTGCTAAATCTTTATGTTTGACCTTAATCTGTGAGCTTTAAAAAAAAAAAAAATTCCAATAACATTTCTACATGTACTTATTAAAGAGATTGACCTTGGAGCTATCTGAATATTTGTTTCAAATTGTATATCAACTCATGCTACAGAACAATTGTGTTAAGATATTCCTAAATCCATTCATAATTGAAGGAGCTGTACTCTGCAATTGCCTAATTTAAAAGTTTGACAATGATCTGTGACCTTGACCTTGGAGCTATCTAAATTCTTTTACAAATGGTACATCTACTCATTACAGAGATAAATTGTGCAAAGTTATTTTGAAATCCATCGATAATTGAAGAAAAAATGCAGCATTGCAATATGAGGAATTCATAAATGCATTTAATCCAATTTGGCCCAAGAGTTATGGAGATATCTGGGCAGTACTAGAGGTCGTATGGACAGAAAACTAAAGGACAGACAGACAGACAAAGCTGCAGCTTTATTCTCGGCCTTCTGGAGCATAAAAACAAGAAACAATGTGCATTTAACATAAACATATAGAATTTGTGAGCTTTCATTTAGTTTACAGTCTTGCGAACATCTATTAGTAGTGCATGTCTTACTAGGTGCATGATTTTCAAATAATTACTTTTAACCTATTTAGTCAACAATCAACATGCTATTAACCCTTGTCATGCTGAATAAAATCCTTATCAAAAAAAAAATATATTAAAATCAAAGCACTGATGGCACTGTAGGTCAGGTTGTCAGGGTCAATATTTAGTTTTGAAAACAATCTTATGGACTATTATGTCTTAAAGAGGACAAACAGGTGGTGTAGACTAAGATCAGACTGCACTTATGTGCAGGCTTATCTTTGTCTATGACTCCTGCCAAAGCAGGAATATTCAGGGATCAGCATGACAAGGTTTAAGGCTTATCTTATCCAACTTTCAGCTGTCTTTAACAGTTAAAGCCACTTAAAATTCCAACCTACATTGGCAATTATCTTATATCACTTTTCATCCTTGTTGTATACAAAGTCAGCAAACAAACATTTCTGACCCAGCCCTCAAGATCTATAGACCTCCATCAACTCATTACCAGATGACATCTAAGTCAGGTGCAGATTGAAAATCTGTTGAAATGATGTCTAGCAGAAGAATTTGTATCACCAAAGGAAGAAATTATTACAGATAAAGGAGAAATTCCTAGTAACAAGCATTTTCTTATACTACGAAACTTTTTCGTAAGCTGTATCTTTTCATTCAAAATGAAGGATAATGCGGTAATTGATTAACCAATTCCCAAACAAAATTTCTTTAGACTGGTCCAAATTTAAAGAAGCTGCAGATGATAATTTCAAGTTGATGGAATTTTAAATCTTATCTTCCATTTGGATAAAAAAAAATCTGGATAATGAAGAAATTGCTTAATACAAGAAATTTCTTCATTTTCCACAATGTTTTCCATAGCTTTTTTCTTGAGGGGCATAAAAAGTAAGATATAAGTGGGAATGGTTTAAAATACACTGATTTGTTTCCCCTCCCAGAACTCTATTATTGTCTCTCATAGTCTGCAGTAACATCCCAGTGGGAGGTACACATTCCAAACTTAGAGATGTGCTTCTGCTCTACAACATTCTAGTACTGCTTTTAGTGACAGCTGTTTAACCCTTTCATGTTTTTTGAAATTTTAGACAGGTCCAAACTGAAAGCAGTTGCAGACAACAATGAAAATTGGATGCAATTTGAAATGAAACCGTATGTGGTAGGAATATTGTAAGAAAAGGAGAAAGTGCCTGTTACAAGCAATATCTTCTTTTTCCATAGTGTTTTCCTCAAGTATAAAAAATCCTGGATTTGAACAGATGAAGGTTTAGGGTCATTCAAGTTTTTGAGAAATAAGTACCTGCCACTGTCATGTATAGTTCTGAGGAAGTCGCAAATCATTGTTTACCCTTGTCATGCTGAACCCGGAATATTCCTATTTTGACAATGGCATTGGCAGGTGTATAGACTAAGATCAGCCTACACAGGTGTGCAGTCTCCTCTTAGCCTACACTATCTTCTTGTTCTTGTTGTCTAGAGTAAATCTTTGAGTGCAATATTGATAAATTCATGTAGGAGTTGTAGAATATAGTGAAAAAATGATAAATATTCAGCAGGACATTGGTTAATGACACTTTTAAACCGGATTTATCTTCAATAAAAATTATCATTGTTAAACACCTTTATAATTTGTAATAATACCCATTTTCAAATCCCACAAATCTACAATGCCTATGGTCAATAGAGCCATCTGTATACTTCAGAGTATTTGCTTTCTCCACCCCCCCTCTCTATCTCTGTCTCTCTCTCTCTACCTGTCTGTGTGTCTGTCTTTTTGAAATTTACCCTCCCTCTCCATCTTAAATTTCCCCCTCATAATCTTATAAACTGTTCTTATCAATAAGAGTGTACAAACAGTATCCTCAAATGCAATAAGAACCAATTAAATCATTGCATATTAAACAGCACATTAATCCACATACACCACATATAATTCATTTAAAATCATTTCATGCTAAATTGGGAGACTCAACAGACCTTCTCTTATCTGAGGACAGCCATAAAACTGTCCCACCTATCTTAATATCCTTTTTCTTAACTTTCTCTTTCCTTAATAATCCATTCCCACAAGGACACTTTTTGACACCCATTATAAAGAAGGCTTAGGAAAACATTGTGGAAAATGTAGAAATTGCTTGTTACTAGCAATTTCTTCATTATCCACAATGTTTTCTAACTAAAGAGGCAAATATTTTTAAATTTCATCAACCTGCAGCTTCTTTTAATTTGGACCAGTCTAAAATTTTGTATTGTGGTAATGGGTTGTAGGTGTTTAAACTCATTAACCCATTACCACTTATTTCCACATTTTTCAGCACTGAAGAAATAAACCTTGTGAAACATAGTGTTGCAAGCAATTTCTCTTTTTCTCAAAATGTTTTCTTCCCTATGAGACAGTTATTTAATCTATTTGCCCTTTCAAATGTAGCCTTTGGTATTGGTTTAAAAGGGTCTCATATTTAGACAAATTACTTAATCCATTCCCAAACAACAAAATTTTTGACTGGTACAAGTTGAAAGACACTGCAGGAAACAAAATAAATTATTGAAGGGTGACATAAGGTAGAAAACATCGTATGAAAAGAATAAATTGCTTGTTTACATGAAATTTCTTCTTTCTCATAATTTTTCTATAGTTATATTTCCTAAACACATAAAAATGCTGGTCTATGTGCTAATGTGTTAAGCTAAGAAACATTGAAAAGATTAAAGAAAAAGAGGATAATTACTTGTAACAAGTAATAAGTTATATTTGCAAATCCAACATAATGCTTGCATTAACCCTTGTCATGCTCGATTAAATTTTGTTCAAAACTGCATGAAAAATCAAAGTGCTGAAAGTTCTCAAAATGCTAGTTTTAGGTGAAAATTTGATTTGAAAATTTAATTTTAAAACTAGTTCTAACTTAACAGGGACACACAGGTGGTGTAGACTAAGATCAGACTGCACTTATGTTCAAGCTGATCTTTGTCTGTACATCCAGCCAAAACAGGAATTTTTTTTTTCCCATACAGTGACGCTTTCTGACGCCCCTCTGGAAAACATATGGGAAAACATTGTGGAAAATGAAGAAATTGCTTGTATAAGCAATTTCTTCATTTTCTACAATATTTTCTTCTAGGAAAGTTGAAAAAATCTAAACTTTCATCAACTTTAAATTGTTGTCTGCAACTCCTTTGAATTTGGACCAGTCTAAAATTTTGCCATCTTGTAATGGGTTAAGCATGACAAGCGTTAATATTTGATAGATCAACCAATTTTTTATTGACAACATCAATCTGCTGATTTTATTCAAATTTTGTTTTAAATTCTCCTTTGGCTAAGAAAGATTTGAGAAGACTTTTTGACAGAGCATTGAGCACTGAGACAGGTTCAGTTATGTAAAATAATATGACAGGTGAATAACATGACATCCAAGAATACCTTTCCAATGAGATAATCAATATATCCAGCCAAACAGGCTGATAAGCATCAGTTTATTCATTTCAAGACCTAACCTTGATGATGCCACAGTGCATTCTGATCTTGTGAGAACACAAGTCTCAAGACTTGTTGATTTGTTTGTGTGAAAAGGGATGAACGCAACTTTTAACCCTCGTTATGCTGAACCTGTTTAGACAGGAGGTATAGACTAAGATAAGCCTGTTGTTTTTAAAAAATTTAATTTTCAAAAGGAATATTGACCCTCAATTGGGCCTTCCAGTGGTGTCGGTTCTTTGATTTCAATGCCATTCTACATAAGATTTTAATTTAGCATGACAAGGGTTAACACTATTTCAGTCATCATGGCGGCTGGAGCACCTAACCATGGGTTTCTTGTATTTCTTGCACCAGTTCTACCACTACATCCTTTTTGAGCCTATAGCTGTTCATCCCAATAAGGTTTATAATAATCCACCAAGTGGTGGGAGACAAATATAAGAAAGGATACTTGTCGCAACCGAGATCAAACCCAGTCAAGACTGGTTGAAATGGAAGAGTAATGAAAACTAGATGGTTGTCCCAGGACAACTGCTTTCTAGCCCGCAAAGTTTTGTAGGTATCATGCTCCAGATAAGCACAATTTTAGTGTTTGACCTTGAACTTGAAGCTATCCAAAAAGTTCTTTCAAATGGCACATCTACTCATGTTTGAGAATGATTGTGCCAATTTATTTTGAAATCCATCCATAATTGTAGGAGAGATGCTCCGGACAAGCACAATTTTAGAGTTTGACCTTGAGCTGTGACCTTGAACTTGAAGCTGTCCAAAAGGTTGTTTCAAATGGCACATCTACTCATTATGGAGAATAATTATGCCAAGTTATTTTGAAATCCATCCATAAATGTAGGAGTAATTGGAGTAATTGTCCGGACAAATTCCAACGGACGGACGACCAGACTAACGCACTAACGCCCATACAAATGACTTGTAAAGACCTGATAATATGCATAGGGTCAGGTCACTTAGAACATTTTGTAGAAAATTCATGTAACTCCATCAAGAAATGGAAAAGGAGTTGCGTTAACAACACCTCTACAATCTAGGAAACGTCAATTAAAGTGCATAACTACTTTCATAAACTAAACGGTATACCAAAAATGACATGCAATTTGTACCTGTTTACAGGGAAAAAGTAAACAATTAAAATGTTATAATACAAATAAGATTACATAATGTATAAGGCATTCATAATAACAGATATCACTTTGTTTAACAAGTCTTCCTTAACCATTTACATGACAACAAAATTTTAGTCTAGTCCAAATTGAAGGAAGTTACCGACGAAAATTGATGAAGATACGTAGCAAGCCTTACCTGATCCCCTAAGTGATCTTTACTTGACGTAGTATGTTAATAAGTTTTTGAATTTTCTAGAATTGTTTTGATACAGTTTGGTGAAATTCTATCTAGACTTGAGCTTAGATTTTGCCCCCATGGTAAGTTTGGGTGTAAGTATGGGTTTTTCTCAGGGCTCTAAGAACAGTTTATTTCGGGGAGCATTTATAAGGTAGAGAGCTTTTATAAGTTGAAATAAGGTACAATATGCTTTATTTATTCTGCTGAGGGTTGAAACTGGTCATCAATAAAACATAATAAATCAGACTTACCAAAATAACTTATCACTTTATCCATAATTTTCACTGCCGGAGAGACAGAAATTCGAATGATTCTAACCAAGTTTGGTTGTAATCCAATCAGAAAGATTTCCAACATATTTTGTATCCTTCTACAGTAGGTTTTGTTTAGTAATTCAAATGACATTATAATTCAAAACTCTAACATTCTCAAATTTGAAAATAGAGCTTTGTTGGTAATTTGTTAAATGTCACCTCAGTTGAGTTCTGATAATTCAGATAATTCATGTAATTTTTCAAGCATTGTTTCTAATTCACCATTTTGATCACAATTTATCGTCTCTGTCCAATCCTGTCAGGATGTTTGACACCTTAAACAATGTTCATCAAATTTTAAATATACACTAGCATTTTTTGTTTTCAAGGGCTAAAGAAGTGTAATACTAATATGTATTGCCTACATTGGCATTTCTTTTCTTTCCTAAATTCTACTTTGAACAAACGTATCTCTCTTTTTTAACAATATTTCCTTAACCTATTACCAGACGACACAACAAATTGAAAGGAGGAGCAGAACATAATTTTAACGTTATAAAATTTCATATTTTTTCAACTTTCTGGAAATAAAACATTGTGTAAAATAAGAATTGCTTGTTACAAGCAACTTCTTCCATTTTACACAATGTTTTCCTAATCGTTTTTGTAGAGGGGTGTCAAAAAGTACCACTGTGTGGGAATGAGTTAATATGACAGCTGAGGATCTTGTATACAAAAAGCTAAGGACTGACAATACCATGATGTTTGTAATTGACAGATCGCTTGCAACGCCCACTGACCTCTACTAAGGCATCAGTTCAACTCAGATATCAAAAGACATCTGTATGCAAAACATATGGTCAAGAACTGAAAAAGTCAAAATTGTTGAATATGCTAAATTTACAGCCTTTAAACCCATTCCCAAACAGTGACGCTTTTGGATGCCCCTCAAGAATATCAATTAGGAAAACATTGTGTAAAATTAAGAAATTGCTTGTAACAAGCAATTTCTTCATTCTACACAATGTTTTCTACCCAAAAAGTTGAAGAGATCTAAAATTTCATACACTTTACATTGTTGTCTGCAACGCCTTTCAATTTGGACTAGTTTAAAAGTTTGCCATGTGGTAATTGGTTAAGAAATTACCAAACCAACAAAAGGGCTTGGCAAATAATGTCACAGTTTACATTCAATTCCAGTCTAAATGATTTCAATGGTCAATCCTTTTTTTTATTATCAACAGAGATCTTTTACTAGTCCACCTACAAAGCACACATTTTAATTATGAGAAGATCCGTCATAAATTTCAGAAAAGCCTATAGAATTACCAGAGACCATGTTCTGTTTCTATGGTGACATAATGTCAATCAATCTTGATCACAACATATACATGTAAGTTGCATGACAAGGATTGTTGGAGACAAATAAGGATGGCAAGAAACAGGTAATCCCATTAACCCATTCCAACTCAAGCCCTCCTTTTTACGCCCCCCAATTAAAGAGCTTGGGAAAACATTGTGGAAAATGAAGAAATTGCTTGTATCAAGCAATTTCTTCATTATTCACAATGTTTTCTACCAAAAAAGACAAAAAAAATTAAAATTCCACCAACTTGAAATTGTCGTCTGCAACATCTTTCAATTTGGGCGAGTCTAAAATTTTCTTGTTTGGGAATGGGTTAAAGATAATAACTTTTGCCTTTAACTAATCTTAACCCAATACAAGACCACAAACTTTTGGACTCATCCAATTCAAAAGAAGTTGCAGATGACAATATTCAGTTTATGAAATTCAAATTACAGAAGAGAACATTACAGAAAATAGAGGTATAACTTATTACAAGAAATTTCTTCATTTTCCATCAGTTTCCAATGATTTCTCTCTTGAGGGTTGTAAAAAAGCAGGATTGTTTGGGAATGGGTTATGTCATGTTTTTTCTAGTTTGCGAAAGTTCATCAACAGCATTCAAACTGGACCCACTAATGCTAACTCCCCAAGAGCTATGTTATGGCATCTATGCCTGCAAAACCAACAGCCCAGTTTACAGCTTCGAATTTTGAGTGAAAACTTTATACATAACTATGCTCTCTAATATTTCTTCATTAATTATTATTACTTTTTTTTATGATAAACCCCATTAAGGGATGGTTAACAGTGTATGACAGACCTCTGTTTAAGGGATGGTAAACAGGCTTATGACAAACCTCTGTTTAAGTGATGGTTACCTGTCTTATGACTGACCACTGTTGAAGGGATGGTTAACAGACCTCATTACAGGGATAGTTACCATTCTTATGACAGACCTCATTATAGGGATGGTTACCAGTCATGACAGACAACTACATAAGGGATGGCTACCAGTCTATCTATACCTCAATTTTTTCTCAAATTAAGATTCATATTCAATGGATATATATGTAAAGTTTGAAACAAAATCATCAAAACTCTTCTTTCCACGATTATTTGGCAATAAATTTCACCAGACTTAGAGGATATGATGATGCAGAAGAAATTTGTTTGAATGGGGTTGAATGTCACTTTTAACAATATTTCAGTCATATTGCAATGCTTGGAGCATCTAACCATGAATTCCTGGTATTTCTCACACCAGTACTACCACTCCTCCAGCTGCTCATCCTACTTATAATTATGATTTTCCACCCATTGTTGGGAGATAGGTTGGGTCAGAAAAGAAATTTTGCACAGACCACAGGGATCGAGCCCTGGACCTCTTGATTGAGAGTCTAAAGTGCTACCAACTGCTCTATGGCTGCTGCTTCTTACATGAAAAAGGGTCTGCCATGCCTTTTATAATACCATTGAAAGAATTGTGCATTACAAGAAATGTGTGAAACCATTTAATTTCTCCTCTAACAATCTCATCTAATTCTCAACCTTAAATTTTTTTAAAGAATATTTCTCCAATGTAAGAGGTGTGGTCATTCCTTCATGAGACCAATGAAATATTGTGCAAAACAAGAAATGTGTGAAACCAGTGGATTTCTCCTTTAACACTCACATTAAACTCTCAAATTCCAACCTTAACTCATTCCCAGACAATCCTGCTTTTTACGCTCCTCTTGAAGAGGCTGAAAATGAAGAACTAATTTCTTAACTTTCAATCTTGTTTTCTACCTTAAAAGAAATTAAACTCAAAATTTTCTACACTTGAAATTGTTCATTGTGTGCAATTTCTTTGAATTTGGACCAGTCTTAATTTTCGATGAGTAAAAATGGTTAACCCATTCCCACTCAGTGATGCTTTTAGACGCCCCCAAGAAAAAGAGCTTTGGAAAACCTGTTCCACAATGTTTTCTTCCCAGAAAGTTGAAAAAATCCAGAATTTGATAAACTTAAAATTATCGTCTGCAACTTCTTTCAATTTGGGCCAGTCTAAAATATTGCCATCTGGTAATGGGTTAAAGCAAGTTTAACAATTATAAATGCCACAATACTATACACACATTATCCACTTATATTCTTTTTGGAATGGAGTAGCTCCTATATACAATCTTGCAAACTGGTTACATATTCTTATGGACAATAAGTCCATGTATGGGCATATTAAAAACTGGTTTGTCAACATATCTTAATATGACCTTGATCTTTCCCTCTTTTCCTCACATAAATTACTCTGCAAACAAAAGTGGAAAACAAAGTGATTAACAAGTCCCAACAAAACCAGAATTTAGGACCATATTCATTACTGTATGATTCAGTTTATATATATGAATTTGTTTGAATGGGGTTTTACGCCCCTTTCAACAATCTTTCAGTTATATTGCGGCGGCTGGAGCTCCTAACAATGGATTCCTGGTATTTCTCACACCAGTACCGCCATCACATTCTTTCCTAGCCTCCAGCTGCTATCCCACATAGGTCTACGATTATCGACCCAATATGGTGGGAGACAAATACATGTAGTCGGAAAGGATGAGTGCCGCCGTCGGGGATCGAACCCTGGACCTCTAGATTCACAGTCTGACGCGCTACCATCTGCGCTATGACGGCGGCTATATATATATGAATGCTGATTTTTTGCAGATGGGTTTCATCAAAGAATTAATCGAACTTGACACAAATATACAATGTGCTAGAAACAGAAATAAGTAAAAATACAAATAACATTTTCAAACAGTATTCAACAATTGTCATTTGAAAAAGTCTTGATCATTTTGCACTGTAGGTCATTATAATTCTGATTGAAAAGTTTGTAATAACCCTGCAATATACATATTATGTAACACTAAAATAACAAGTCTTTCAAAAACCAAGAATCTCATAGGATGACAGTATATGTATTATAGGATTGCAGTGGCATCTGTATGTCTTTTGCATCTCGAAGTGAGCAAAGTAAGTGTGAGATTTTAGTTTGTAGGTATGTGATATTAGCTTTATGAACCTATTCCCACACCCATTCAAGAAAACAGATTTGGAAAACATAGTGAAAAAAGAATGCTTGTAACAAGCAATTTCTTATTTTCCGACAAACAACAAGCAACAAATACAAACAAGATATCAATTTCATGGAATTGAAATTGTTGCCTGAACTGCTTTCAATTTGGAAAAGCCTAAGACATATTCATTTGGTAAGGGATAAACATCCTAAACTCAGCAACTAATATGACTTAAGGTAAGGATAAAATAGCTTTGTAGAGTAGCAACATCAAACAAAGTTTGAACATTGGGTTGTAAAATTTTAGTTAACCTCATAAACAACTTCCTTGGGCTCCTCTCCATGTTTGACAAACACTGTCTATACCTGTTAAACTGCTTAAATCAAAGCATTGAAGGTGCTTAACTGATTACTAGATCACAATATTTTAGACTGGTACAAGTTGAATGGAGTTTAAGACAGATATTTAAAGTTTATGAAATCTAAAATTTTCAACTTTCTGGGTAAAACATTGTGCAGAATGATGAAACTGTTTGTTGCAAACAATTTCTTCATTAAACACTATGTTTTCCCTATTGTTTTACTTGATTGATTAATTGAAAGGGGTTTAACACCACTTTTAACAGTATTTCAGTCATATCACAGAAGCTGTAGCATCTAACCATAGATTTCTGGTATTTCTCGCACCAGGTCATGTACTACCACAACTGCCAAAGCATAATTCAGTTTGAAAGTGCCACAGTATGTTTTTCATCACAGGTGTATATAGAAAACATAGAATGATTCCACTAAGCTGAAAGATTTATCTGATAAGCCCAACCTTTCAGCAGATAACAGAGAAACAGACACACATGTATTGAAGAACATGGTATAATCTTAATTTGATCTTAATCTTCTGGTACTATTCTCTCTCTCTCTTCATTATCTTCAATCCTCATTTATCTCAATCTTTATCTTATGAATTACATATTTTCCTTTTTTTGGTCTTCAGCGTAGTCCCATTACCTTATGATTTCATTAACCCATTCCCACAAATGTAAGCTTTTTATGCCCCTCAAGACAAGGCTTGAAGAAAACAAGGTTGAAAATGAAGAAATTGCTTGTTACAAGAGTTTCTTCATTTTCCATCTTGTTTTTTCCCCAAAGACAGGGAAACTCAATATTCTCTCAACTTGAAAATGTCATCTGCAACTTTTTAAAATTTGTACCAGTCTAATATTTTCACATGTTGGAATGGGTTAAGCAAATAGAAGATAATCTTTTTTTGTAATATTAGCCTTGTATCAATTAGTAACAGTTTTTTGTTGAAAAGCTTCTATAACCTCTGTTTTGCTGTCTGTTTGAGAGACATAAGGGAGCAATTTCAAGATACAAATGGCAAAATTGCACAATGTAACTAAAATGCTTTTGGAGTTCCATACAAAAATTAAAATTTCAGGTAGAACTCCACACAAAGGCTAAAAAAATGAGAAATAGGTTGTCCAGGGACAACATGTCGGTTGATTGATTGTATGGGGTTTAACTCCGTGTTTAACAGTATTTCAGTCATATCGCGGCAGCTGGAGCACCTAACAATGGATTCCTGGTATTTCTCGTACTAGTACCACCAATATATCCTTTCCTAGCCTCCAGCTGGTATCCCACTTAGGTTTACGATTACCCACCCATTGGTGAGAGACAAAGGCAAAATGTCCAGCTGATTTATACAGTGAACATGGTGCACAGAATGCTTTTTTTAAAGATCCGACCTAGTATCATACTTTCTGAACACACATGACCCATATTTGAATTCGGCCGAGGTATCAATAAGGAAACATTCTGACCAAGTATGATTAACATTGGACAAAAATGTGGCTTACAGAGAGCACCACTAAGATTAAATTTTGACCTCATGACCTTCAACATGGAAATGAACCTTATTGAAACTTGACCCAGATATCATCAACAGAAACATTCTGACCAACTTGCATGAATAACTGACAGAAAATGTGGTACAAAGAGTGCACAAAGGGTTTTTGTAAATATTCGACTTAGTGACCTACTTTCAGGACAGATGTGACCCAGTTTTGCACTTGACCCACATATCATTGAGATGAATATTCTGACCAAGTATCATGCACATAGGTTAGAAAATAAGATTGCTTAGCCCATTACCACTCAAGCATTTTTTCAAATGAAAAGGATTTGCAAATGAAACAAGAGGGCCAGAATGGCCCTAAAATCGCTCACCTGACTAATGTAAGATGATTCAAAATTTTGCCAACACTTTTGGAAAGGGTCATCCAATGAATATTCATTTAAATTTAGCTGAAATTGGCCCAATGGTTACTTAGGAGATGTTTAAAAATTTCAAAGTAAAAAAACTGCCCTGCCCTGCCACGCCCATATTTGGGCATAAATCAAAATTCTGCAAACACCTTTTGAATAGGGTCACCAAAGGAACATTCATGCCAAGTTTGGTTGAATTGGCCAAATGATTACTGAGGAGAAGATATTTAAAGATTTATAAATAAAAAACTGCCCCAACCTGCCATGCCCATATTTGGGCATCAATCAAATTTCACAAACAACTTTTGAAAAAGGTTCACCAAAGGAACATTCATGCCAAGTTTTGTTGAAATTGGCCCAATGCTTACTTAGGAGAAGATATTTAAAGATTTCTAAATAAAAAACGGCCATGCCCATGTTTAGGCGTCAATCAAATTTCCTAAACACGATTTGAAAAGGGTCACCCAAGGAACATTCATGTCAAGTTTGGTTGAAATTGGCCCAGTGGTTACTGAGGAGAAGATGTTTAAAGATTTCAAAGTCAAAAACTGCTTTACCCTTCCAAGCCCTTATTTGGTCATCAATCAAAATTCTAGAACAACTTTTGAAAAGGGTCACTCAAGGAACATTCATACCAAATTTGGTTGAAATTGGCCCAATAGTTACTGAGGAGAAGATGTTTAAAGATTTCAAAGTCAAAAACTGCCACGCCCATATTTGGGCGTGAAACCAAATTCTGCAAACAACTTTTGAAAAGGGTCACCCAAAGAACAATCATGCCAAGTTTGGTTGAAATTGATCCAATGCTTACTGAGGAGAAGATGTTTAAAGATTTCAAAGTCAAAAAAGTGCCTGACCCTGCCAGGCCCATATTTGGGCATAAATCAAAATTCCAGGAACAACTTTTGAAAAGGGTCACCAAAGGAAGATTCATGCAAAGTTTGGTTGAAATTGACCCAACTGTTACTGAGGATAAGATGTTTAAAGATTTCAAAGTAAAAAAACTGCCAAGCCCATATTTTGGCATAAATCAAAATTCTGCGAACAACTTTTGAAAAGGGCCACCCAAGGAACATTCATACCAAATTTGGTTGTAATTGGCCCAATGGTTCCTGAGGTGAAGATGTTTAAAGATTTCAAAGTCAAAAACGGCCACGCCCATATTTGGGCATAAATCAAAATTCTGCGAACAACTTTTAAAAAGGGTCACCCAAGGAACATTCATGCCAAGTTTGGATGAAATTGGCCAAATGGTTACTGAGGAGAAGATGTTTAAAGATTTCTAAGTCAAAAACTGCCATGCCCTGCCACGCCCATATTTGGGCATAAATCAAAATTCCACGAACAACTTTTGAAAAGGGTCACCCAAGGAACATTCATGCAAAGTTTGGTTGAAATTGGCCCAATGGTTACTGAGGAGAAGATGTTTAAAGATTCCTAAGTCAAAACTGCCATGCCCTGCCACGCCCATATTTGGGCATAAATCAAAATTCCACGAACAACTTTTGAAAAGGGTCACCTAAGGAACATTCATGCCAAATTTGGTTGAAATTGGCCCAATGGTTACTGAGGAGAAGACGTTTTAAGATTCCTAAGTCAAAAACTGCCACGCCCTGCCACGCCCATATTTGGGCATAAATCAAAATTCCACGAACAACTTTTGAAAAGGGTGACCCAAGGAACATTCATACCAAATTTGGTTGAAATTGGCCCAATGGTTACTGAGGAGAAGATGTTTAAAGATTTCTAAGTCAAAAACTGCCACGCCCTGCCACGCCCATATTTGGGCATAAATCAAAAAAACCACGAACAACTTTTGAAAAGGGTGACCCAAGGAACATTCATACCAAATTTGGTTGAAATTGGTCCAATGGTTACTGAGGAGAAGATGTTTAAAGATTTCTAAGTTAAAAACTGCCACGCCCTGCCACGCCCATATTTTGGGCATAAATCAAAATTCTGCGAACAACTTTTGAGAAGGGTCACCCAAGGAACATTCCTACCAAGTTTGGTTGAATTCCGCCCAGTGGTTAATGAGGAGAAGATGTTTAAAGAATTGTTGACGACTTCCGACGCACGACGCACAACGCACGACAGACAAAAGGTGATACCAAAAGCTCACCTTGAGCACGTCGTGCTCAGGTGAGCTAAAAATCATAACTGTAAAATAATTGCCTGATTGTCTGATAGGATAGGAAACATTGTGGAAAAAGGAGAAATTGCATTTTCCTTGCAATTTCTCCTTTTGTCACAATGTTTTCCAAAAGTTTTCACTGTAGAGCCGTAAAAACAAGGGATTGAGTGGGAACGGGTTAAGTGTTAGCAAGGTGAAATATCGAATTGTTTTTCAAATTCAAGAGCGGATAAATCTAAGGTTACTGGTCTGATTAGGCTGAAAATCAATCTCATGAAAGATTTTATGATCATTTACATTTAGATGAAGCATTATTGGGATTAGTTTGAAACTGAAGCACTATAGTGTTAACAAGGTGAAATGTAGTATTTTTTAATTCAAAATTCAAGGGCAGATAACTCTGGACATACAGGTTCAATCAGGCTGAAAATTAGGTTTGTCTGAGATTTTAAGGTCATCCATTCATAAATGTAGAAGTTATACTCTGGACAAAATTCCAGACGGATGCACTCAATCACAGTAAAAACCACGAATTGGAAGTGAAATTGTGACAACTATGTCTCGCTAACCACATGCGGGCTCGACAAAAATGACCTTGAATTATACATGTGACCCTTATTGAATGCATATTGCCAACAGGTACCAGCCATAGTAAATGCAAAGTCAGTGAAAAAATATTCAACCCATTACCACACAATCATGCTTTCGAAACCCTGAAAAAAAAACAATTTTGGAAAACCTTGTGAGAAGAGACTGCTTGCAAAAAGCGATTTCTCCTTTTCTCATAATGTTTTCCACCCTATTTGCCTCTTTATTTTTCAAATTCTAGGGTAATTTGAAATATGGTCTGCAACTCCTTTTAATTTGGGAGAGTCTAAAATTTTGTCATCTGGTAATTGGTTGAATAATACATATATAATCCATCCAAACTCTGTGTGGAGTCTTTAGTCTAGTGTTAAGACGCAGGACTAGTGACTATAGGATCCTGATTTCGAATCCTGTCCGCACCAAGGGAATTTTTCTGGGTAAAATAATTTACTCCACTTTGCTCCTACCAACCCAAGTGTATAAATGGGTACACATGAGGGTTATGTTTAAGACAACATGCTGTGGCTCTGCTGGCACCATCTGTTAACAGCCATCTTAGAACTAAATGATCATGGGTTAAGTTGTAAAGTTGTTGAGCAATTTTCGGTTTGAAAACAGAATATAAAATAAACTTTAATTTCAGTTTCATGAATTTGATTTTATTGGAAATGAAATTAGGCATTTTTGCTGTATTATAGAAATACATTTATTTTTGGGTCAATTAATGAGAAAAAGTAGACAGAGTGAATGTTAAATAGACTTCATCTTACTAATATGACTATCATTAACCCATTCCCACTTTTTACAATGTAGTAGCTCTAACAAAAGAGATTGGGAAAATAAGGCAAGAAATGAAGAAATTGCTGGTTAACCCATGCCCATTCAATGACGCTTTTAGACGCCCCTAAGAAATAAAGCTTTGGAAAACATTGTGGAAATTTCTTCATTATCCACAATGTTTTCTATGCCAATTGTAAAAAAAATACAAAATTTAATAAGCTCTTAATTGTCGTCTGCAACTCCTTTCAATATAGACCATGGAGTCTACATTTTTCTTGTCTGGTAATGGGTAAAAAGACATTTCTTCATTTTCCTTTGATGTTGGCAACACTTTTTAATGAAGTTGTTGGGTAATGTGTGTGTTATTAGATCATTACCAAGATTTGTACCATTACTTAACCCTTTCCTGTTTTGCAGAATTTTAGACCTGCCCAAATTCAAAGGTTTTGTAGATGAAAATTTGAATTGGATTTAATTTGAAAGATAACTATTCAGTAGGGTAGAAAATATTGTGGAAAAAGAAGAAATTGCATGTTACAAGCAATTTCTTCTTTTTCCAAAATGTTTTCTCAATTATAAAATCACAGGGACGTAAAAACCAGTGATTGAACAGGAAAGGGTTAAACTATACTAGAAGAAAGGTAACTCTGCTTACACTTCCCTTTTAATTTAGAACAGTTGTTTCCCTCTATTAAAAAAGCATACATGAATACATTCCTTACAATTACTGAAAATTTTGGCACCTACCTTCTTCTACTGGCTCTGGTTCCTTGATTTCTGAAATGATAAATGATGAAGACTATAATATCAACTTTTGTCACAGTCTTGAGAGCTGATTATCCCTTCACCAAACAATTTCAATCACCAAGCAAAATATTTGAAAATGCCAACCCATTTTCAGATGACATAATTTTAGACTGGTCCAAATTGAAAGGAGTTACAGATGACAAATTAAAGTTTGTGAAATTTAAGAACTTTTCAATTTTGTTTTTAGAAAACATTGTGGAAAAAAAATTTGCTTGTTACAAGCAATTTCTTCATTTTGCACAGTGTTTTCCAAATTTTGTTTTGTATTTTTGAGGGGCATCCAATAACATAAATATGTGGGAAAGGGTTAAAAGTTGTCTGTTCATGTCAAATTTGTCTGACCATAACCTTATTTAGTATAAATCAGAAAGCATTTTAATCTGAATGAATGAAGACCAGTTTATAAATCTTATTAGAAGACAAAATTTTAGACTGGTCAAAATTGAAAGGAGTTACAGATGACAAATTAAAGTTTGTGAAATTTAAGAACTTTTCAATTTTGTTTTTAGAAAACATTGTGGAAAAAAAATTTGCTTGTTACAAGCAATTTCTTCATTTTGCACAGTGTTTTCCAAATTTTGTTTTGTATTTTTGAGGGGCATCCAATAACATAAATATGTGGGAAAGGGTTAAAAGTTGTCTGTTCATGTCACATTTGTCTGACCATAACCTTATTTAGTATAAATCAGAAAGCATTTTAATCTGAATGAATGAAGACCAGTTTATAAATCTTATTAGAAGACAAAATTTTAGACTGGTCAAAATAGACAGATGTTGTAGATGACAAATCAAACTGTGTGTAAAAAAATCACTTAAACAAGAGGACCATGATGGTCCTAAATCGCTCCCCTGAGTATGATGGTTCATGGCTTTATGATATAAACAAAATGACAAAGCCCTCTGTCTAATTATTTTGGAGAAGATGTTTACAGATGTCTCTTTTAATCCTAGGTATATTGATGATCCCACCATATAGCACTAATTTCCTGAATATGGTAATGCTTTGAAGTATAGACATCAATACATACCAAGTATAAAAGTTGTAAGCCTAATTGTTAAGGAGAAGAAGGTTTTCAAAGATATCATCATTTATTCCTAACTAAAATTAGGGATTGCACAGAAAAGGGCTAATTTTTTAAGTCATTTGGTAGAGGGTCAATGGCTGATGATATGTACCAAATATCAAAGCTCTATTCTTTATGGTTTGGGAGAAGAAGATTTTCAAAGATTTCCTTCTTTATTTCTATTTTAAATCAGGGATTGCCAAGAAGCGGGCTAATTTTCAGAATATGGTAATTCTTTGAAGTATTTTGGAAGAGGGTCAATAGATGATGATGTATACCAAATATCAAAGCTCTAGGCCTTATGGTTTGGGAGAAGAAGATTTTTAAAGATTTCCTTCTTTATTTCTATTTTAAATCAGGGATCACAAAGAAAAGGGCTAATTTTCAGAATATGGTAATTCTTTGAAGTATTTTAGAAGAGGGTCAATAGATGATGATATATACCAAATATAAAAGCTCTAGGCCTTATGGTTTGGGAGAAGAAGATTTTTAAAGATTACCTTCTTTATTTCTATGTAAAATCAGGGATCATTAAGAAAAGGGCTAATTTTCAGAATATGGTAATTCTTTGAAGTATTTTGGAAGAGGGTCAATAGATGATGATATATACCAAATATCAAAGCCTTAGGCCTAATGGTTCGGGAGAAGAAGATTTTTAAAGATTACATTCTTTATTTCTATGTAAAATCAGGGATCACAAAGAAAAGGGCTAATTTTCAGAATATGGTAATTCTTTGAAGTATTTTGGTAGAGGGTCAATAGATGATGATGTATACCAAATATCAAAGCTCTAGGCCTTATGGTTTGGGAGAAGAAGATTTTTAAAGATTATCTTCTTTATTTCTATGTAAAATCAGGGATCATTAAGAAAAGGGCTAATTTTCAGAATACTTTAATTCTTTGAAGTATTTTGGTAGAGGGTCAATAGATGATGATGTATACCAAATATCAAAGCTCTAGGCCTTATGGTTTGGGAGAAGAAGATTTTTTAAGTTTTTTCACTCTGCTGCCATGGCAACCAGAGTTCTCCATGGATTTGAATTCTTTGAAGTATTTTGAAAGAGCATGACCTAAGGATCATTTCTGTGAAGTTTTGTTGAAATTCCATGGTTAGTTTAGGAGGAGAAGATTTTTTGTAATTGTGAACGGACGGACGGACGGACGGACAGACGGACGGACGGACGGACGGACGACGGACGATGACTGATCACAATAGCTCCTCCAGAGCACTTCGTGCTCAGGGGAGCTAAAAACTTAAAGAGAAGAAAACATTGTATGGAAAGAAAAATTTGTCTGAAACAAGCAATTTTTACTTATACAACAATGTTTCACTCGCATAGCATCTAAGATTTGTTTCTTTGAATAAGGGGTTTAATGCCACCTATAGTAGTATTTCAGTCATACGGCTGTGGTTGGACCACCTGACCACAGATTCCCAGTACTTCTCACACCAGTACTACAACTATCTGTTACAAGCCTCTAGCTGCTCATCCCACTTAAGTTTACAATCATCCATCCATTGGTAAGAGACAAATGTTTGAAAGGATATTAGCCTCGACTGGGGATTGAACCCAGGACCTTATAATTGAGAGTCCTATGTGCTACCAACTGCACTATGGCCGCAGACCATAACATCTAAGAATCATGGAAACAAGTGATCATATAGGAAAGGGTTAAATATACGATATTTCTCCTTCATTATAGTGGCTGCCCCTGTGATATTTACAAAGATTTTCCACTAATTCAAATAATTTCCCTGAAACATTCATTTTGAAGATGATCATTGTTTACAGGAAATTATCTTCAAATTAAAGGAAAACAGAATGAAAATATTCATTTGACAGAACCGCATTAAAATGACAAACACATTCCTATATATCATTTGCAAACTGCTATTCAAAAGAGAGTGCTAAGTCAAGGGCAGATAAATCCAAATCAACTTGATGAATCATAATAATTTTTGTCTCATGCACAACTTTTCATCATAGAGAATCATTAGGGCAATTTAAAGAGTTATACATGGGGACAAACACTGCAAATCTAAGCCATTTAGTCGAGACAAAGGCAGACAAATAAAGAGGCTTTATCTCATTCATAGACATCAGAGATCCATTGTTGCAAGTTTCAGTTCATTCAAACTGAAACTTTAGGAGAAGTTGCGCCTATAGAAATTGCTTACAGATGAACGGACAGATAACTTGAACCAAAGCATAATACAACACTTTGCACATATAAAATGCAAAAATTCAGTTTTGAATGTAACCTGTTAACATCAAATTTCATTTCTTTGATCGCTGCATATTATGTGGGCACTCATAGTTTAGCTCTGCATTATCTTGTTCTGTAGAAAAGCCGGTAATTATCTTCACTTGATGTAAGTATTCACATCAAAGACATCTTATAGTTCCCCAAAATATCATCAGCCTTTAGAGAACTCTCATAATTAATGATGTTTTGTTTGTTTTGTCTGCTCTGTAGGGGTAAGCTTTAAAGTTCAAACTGATACCTCATTATACCTCATGGGGAAAAATTCTTTTTTGCCAAGCCAACCCTAACAAAGGCCTAAGCACAAAACACATCAGATGGTAACTTTTTACAAGAGAGAAATTAATGCCATTATTCATGCAAGTGTTTTTATTCTTCACCAGCTTCAGTGACCAAGTGGTTCAGGTATCCACTTTGGAAGCGGGAGGTCAAAGGTTCAAATCCAAATATCAGCCAGGTAACTGGGTTAGAACTAACACTTGCCTTAGTTTCAGGCGAGCCCCCATTTTGTAAGTCAATCGGTTACTGTAGGCCCATCCCTGCCAGGTGCCCAGCAACAATGAGAAAGGATTCGAGGTTGAGGCCCACACTAGGACAAAGTGTCTCATATTCAAAATATGTCTTCAAACTCTGTTATTTCTAAAATCTCATAACTGCAGCTTGATCTCATCAAGTACATAGGCATATTAGATCATTGTCCAATATCTTTAACAGTAAGTCATATTCCTCAAGAACTATGTTATAACCAATTCCACATCATAAGCCATAAAGGGTACCTGCCAAAGGGTATTTTTGCATAAAAACTCTATTTTAACCCATTCCCACACAGCAACGCTCTTCGACGCACCCCGAGAAAAATAACTGGGAAAACATTGGTAAAATGAAGAAATTGCTAAGCAATTTCTTCATTTAACACAATGTTTTCCTACCTAGAAAATTCTTAAAAATCTTAAATTTCATAAACTTTAAATTGTTGTCTGCAACTCCTTTCAATTTGGACCAGTCTAAAATTTTGTCGTCTGGAAATGGGTTACATAATCCTTCTCATGCTGGAAAAAAATTTCCTACAGAACTGAATTGAAATCAAAGGACTGACAGCACTTATTGTTGGTTAATATTTTTTGGAAAATGTATCCTGTTAATAACTTTGACTTAAAATGGAAGAGTAGGTGATAAAGGTCAGACTGCATGTACATGCTGGCTGATCTTTGTCTATATCTCAGGAATATAAAACAGGAATATTAGAGTTCAGCATGACAAGCAATAAGGAGACGAAAAAGGTATCATGCAGAAACACCTCTCTTTAAGGCTTAATGGCTCTTGTAGGGACAAAATTTCTAACAACAAGAGGCCCATGAGGGCCTGAGACGCTCTACTGGTTATCAAGTTTTCCGTTAAAGAAATCTGATATTTAAGGAAGTTAATTGCTCAAAGAAGAATGCATACAGAAAAAAAAGGGGCTTTATCCCCTTTATCATTTTAAGCAACAATCCTCAAGGCCCCTTTTCCCATGTTTCATGACGGATCCACTCCATTTCCAAAAGAAAGTTACCTTATGACCCTACAATCATTCTGTGAATATTTCATCAGAATCTGACAATAATTGTGGACTTAATCACATAAACAGGATTGCTTGAATGAAAATCAATAAGGCCCCTTTTCCTGTGTTTCCTGATGGATCAATTTCATTCCAAAAGGAACTTTCCTTACAACCCGACAATTGTCCTGTGAAATTTAAAAGACAACTTGATAATGATTGTGATCTCCATCACATACACAAGAATGTTTTGAATGATAATCTGTAAGGCCCCTTTTCCTGTGTTTCGAATGCCTCAATTATTCCATGCATCTTTGAAGAGAATCCAATAAAACTGTTGACTTTATTGTGTTAACAAAGATATTAAA
Source organism: Fragum fragum (assembly GCA_946902895.1). Lineage (NCBI taxonomy): Eukaryota > Metazoa > Mollusca > Bivalvia > Cardiida > Cardiidae > Fragum > Fragum fragum. The sequence goes on from OX336375.1 coordinate 20,905,123, forward strand.
TTCAAGTTCTCATAAGGCCCCTTTTCCCGTGATATTTTACTGTTGGTTTTATCATTCTATGAAAGTTAAAACGGAATCCGATGAAATATTGGGAATTCATTATGTTTACTAGAATATTTAAAAAAAAATCATATGTCCCCTTTTTACATGATACTTGATGGATTGTACCCAGTTCTGAAAAGAACCATCTAAGTATTTGTACAATCATTCTGTGAAATTTTGAAGTAAAACCGGTGAAATCAAGGGATATCATTGTGTTAACCAGAATATTTAAGAGAGTTTTTCAAAAGGCCCCTTTTTATGTGACCCCTGCTATAGTCAGATCCACTGTCAAAATCAACAATTGGAATGATGGTACAATCAATCTGTTTAATCTGTGGAATTTATTGTGTTAATGAGTTTATAGTGAAATATTCATAGGGCCCCTTTTCTCATGATACTTTACATAACAAACCAAATTTCAAAAGGAACAATTCTAATGAAGGTAGAATCATCCTTTAAAATTTAAAGAGAATCAATGAAAACAGTGGACTGAATTGTGTCAAGAATTTTTGTAACTAGATTTTCATAAGGCCCCTTTTTCCGTGAAACTTAACAAATCAGACCCAATGTACAAAGGAACAATACTAATGATAGTTTGAAGAAAATGATAAAGACTGAGGACTTTATTGTAATAATGATGTTTTGTAATAAAATTTTTATAAGGTCCCTTTTCTTGTGTCACTTAACCATTTACAAAGGAACAATCCAAATGATGGTACAATCATTCTATTAAAGTTTGAAGAGATTCTGATAAAGACTGAGGGCATTGTTGTATTTATGAGGATTTGGTAATAATTTTTCATACAGCCCCTTTTCCTATGATACTAGACAGATCAGGCCCAATTTGGAAAGAAACAATCCTTATGATGGTACAAACATTCTGTGAAAGTTTGAACAGAATCTGATGAAAACTGCAGACTTTATCTTGGTGCAAAACTTTTAAAATAAAATTTTCATAAGGCTCCTTTTCCTGTGATACTTGAAGGATCAGGTCTCATGTCAGCATCAACAATCGTGATTATTGTACAATGATTCTGTGAAGGTTTGAATAAAATCCAATGAAAGCTCTGGACTTGGTTACAAGGATTATAGATAAAATTCTCTAAAGGCCCCTTTTCCCATGATACTAGACAGATCACGCCTAATTTGAAAAGAAAGAATCCTCATGATGGAATAATCATTCTGTGAAAGTTTGAACAGAATCTGATGAAAACTGTTGACTTTATTGTGGTACAATGATTTTAAATTTAAATTTCATAACGCTCCTTTTCTTGTGATACTTGACGGATCAGGTCTAATGCAAACATCAACAATCATTATAATTTATTCTGTGAATGTTTGAAGAAAATCTGATGAAAGCTCTGGACTTGGTAATAAGGATTTATAAATGAAATTTTCATACGGCCCCTTTTCCTGTGCTTCTTTACAGTTCAAACCCTGTTATGAAAAGAATGATAGTTATGACCTTCCAATCATTCTGTGAAAGTTTCGACAAAATCTGATCAAAGCCGTGGGCTTTATTGTGTTAACAGGGTTTTATTAATTGAATTTTCATATAGCCCCTTTTCCCATGTTACTTGATGGATCTGAACCAATTCCAAAGGGAACTCTTCTTACAAAAGTATAATTATTCTGTTTGAGTATAAAGACAAGCCCATCTCATCTGTGGACTTATAAGCATTAATTAAGATTTTTTTAATTGAATTTTCCTAAGGCCCCTTTTCCTATGTTTCTCAATGGATCAGACCCAGTTTGAAAGGAACAATCCTTATGATGGTACAATCATTATGTGAAAGTTTGAAGTCAATCAGGTGAAAACTAGGGCCATTACGTGTGAGATTTTTTTTTATTAAATTTTCATAGGGCCCCTTTTCCCATGAAACTTGATGGATCAAACCTACTTCTGAAAGGAACAATCCATTTAATGTACTAATCATTCTAGGAATGTTTAAAGAGAATTTGTTGAAAACTATGGACTCTATTGTGTTTACGAGGACTTTTTCAATCCAGTTTTAATCAGGCCCCTTTTTCCCATGGTCCTTGACTGATCATACCAAATTTTGAAAGGAACAATTCTTATGATGGTACAATCATTCTGTGAAAGTTTGAAGTCAATCAGAAGAAAACTGTGGACTCTAGAGTGTTAACAAAGATCTTTGAATTAAATTTTAATAAGGCCCCTTTTCCTATGTTTCTTGAGGAATCATATCCGATTCCAAAAGGTACAATCCTTATGATGGTACAATCATTCTGTGAAAGTTTGAAGAGAATCCATTGTAAATTGTTGGCTCTAGATTATTAATGAGAATTTTTTATTAAACATTTCATAAGGCCCCTATTTCCTGTGTTTCAAAAGGAATATTCCTTATGATAGTACAATCATTCTGTGAAAGTTTGAAGGGAATCCGATGAAAACTATTGACTCCAGAGTGTTAAAGAGTATTTCTTAAAAGATTTTTCGAATAAATTTTCATAAGGCCCCTTTCCCCTGTTTCAAGACAAATCAGACCCATTTTCGAAAGGAACGATGCTTATGATTGTACAATCATTCTGAGAAAGTTTGAAGAGAATCCGATGAAAACTGTGGACTCTATTATGTAAACGAGGATTTAATGGAGTTTTTAATTGAATTTTCATAAGACCCCTTTTCCCATGTTTCTTGACGGATCTTACCCAATTTTGAAAGGAACGATCCTTATGTTGGTACAATCATTCTGAGAAAGTTTAAATACAATCTGATGAGACTTGTGGACTCTATCAGACTTGTGGACTCTATCTAGTAAATGAGAATTTTTTAATTAAATTTTCATAAGGCCCCTTTTCCCATGTTTCTTGACAGATCATACCAAATTTTGAAAGGAACGATCCTAATGCTGGTACAATCATTCTGAGAAAGTTTAAATACAATCTGATGAGACTTGTGGACTCTATCTCGTAAATGAGGATTTTTTAATTAAATTTTCATAAGGCCCCTTTTCCCGTGTTTCTTGACGGATCATACCCATTTTCGAAAGGAACGATCCTTATGTTGGTACAATCATTCTGAGAAAGTTTGAAGAGAATCAAATGAAAACTGTGGACTCTATCGCTTAAACGAGGATTTTTAATTGAATTTTTAGTGAATTTTCAAAAGGCCCTTTTTCCCGTGTTTCTTGACAGATCATACCCATTTTCGAAAGGAACGATCCTTATGATGGTACAATCATTCTGTGAAAGTTTGAAGAGAATCGGATGAAAACTGTGGACTTTATCGTGTAAACGAAGATTTTTTAATTAAGTTTTAATTAGGCCCCTTTTCCCGTGTTTCTTGACGGATCTGACCCAATTTCAAAAGGAACGATCCTTATGATAGTACAATCATTCTGTGAAAGTTTGAAGAGAATCCGATGAAAACTGTTGACTTTATCGCATAAGTGAAGCTTTTTTAATCAAGTTTTAATTAGGCCCCTTTTCCCGTGTTTCTTGACGGATCTGACCCAATTTCGAAAGGAACGATCCTTATGATGGTACAATCATTCTGTGAAAGTTTGAAGAGAATCCGATGAAAACTGTGGACTTTTATCGTGTAAACAAGGAAAAGTTTAACGGACGGACGACGGACGGCCTTCGGCCAGTAGAGCTAAAAAGGAATCCAGAAAACTTCATTAAATTGTTTACAGTCTCCCTTCTATAAATAATTTTTAGAATAGGTCACCAAGCTGCTGTGAAAAGGGTCACTGGACAGAAAATGAAAACAAATTTCAACATTATTTTCTGCCTGGCAATGATCTTAAATCATTAGGAGCAGGTCCGTAAGCAATTTTCATGAAGATTTCAGGATACCTTTTGGTGACAAAGTTTGTCCCAATGAGAGCCAATTAGGTACTTTAACAATGAAATTCTTTTCAGAATGTGGGAAGAAAGATCTTTTTATGCTGAGGTTGGCCAAAAATCTTTTTTTTTGTATGACATGCCCACAAACATATCAATAGATGACAATTGAAAAATCAGATAAACATGAGGTAACCTGATTAACATCTGGGGTTGTATTGGTCATTATCAGGGACACCAGAATATTCCTGTTTTGGTAGGAGGTATAGACAAAGATCAGCCTGCATGTATGTGCAGTCTGATCTTGATCTATACCTTCTGCTTGTCCCTTTCAGCCACAGTTGTTTAAATAACTAATTTTCAAAAGAAATACTGACCCTTATTAAGACCTTCCAGTGCTGTCTGCAGTCTTTTGATTTTAAAGCAAATCTGTATGGGATTTTGATTCAGAACAACAAGGGTTAATACAATTGATTATAAATTTAAAGATAGAATTATTTAATTCATTTATTGATTAATCCCACTTCTAACAGTATTTCAGCCATATCCCAGCAGCTGGAGCACCTAACCATGTGTTCCTTGTTTTTCTCACACCAGTACAACCTCTACATCCTTTCCAAGCCTCCAGCTGCTCATTCTACATAAGTTTAGGATGTCTGTAAGGACATTTGCGGCGGCCAGGGATTTCACCTAGGACCCCATGACTAGGAGTCCTACGCGCTACCACTGCGCTATGGTTGGGTCAGTTATTTAATACAGAGACCTTTTGAACTCAACTCCTTACAGTTCTAGATGTAGAAGATCTGATTACCCCCTGGCAGATACTATCAATCACTGCCCACACAGCAAAGGTTGTACTTAAGTCTCCAATTTAAGTTTGAATGACTGAAGGGAATGAAAAGCCAATAAACCTGCAAAAAAGCCCATGAACTTATCAAACTTTTCACATTCATAAATAGTTTATGAACTTCTTAATTAATTCATAAACTAAGCAAATTAACTTTACCTGCATTGTAACAAGAGAGCCAAGATGGCCCTAGATCACTCGCCTGAGTTCTCTATTTAACAAAGAGTCATGAAACTGAAGCTACAAAGGAGATCTTATTTGTGAAGAAAATTGTTTTTGTTGATCAAATTGTCATTAAGACCCCCTTTTCCAATTTTCCACTAAACAAGTACCAATTTCAAAAGCATTAAATTTTGTAGTTATGATCTGACAAACAAGTTTCATCAAGATTGGTCCAAAATATGGCTCAAATCATTGCATGACTCGAATTAGCATGAGCAGGCAAAATTGGCTTCCATGACAACATTTCAGTGCATGCTATGTGTTCTTATCCTTATGATTTAACAACTATTCTGACCAAGTTTCATCTACATTAAGCGAAACTTGTGTCCCCTAAAGTGCTAACAAAGGCTCCTTTTCTCAAGTTTTCCAATAGAACACTTCCATATTTGAACAGATTAATTCTTATGAGCTAATAATTATTCTGACCAAGTTTTATTAAAACTAAGCAAAAACTCTGTCCCCAAGATTGTAAAGAAAGAAGTAGTCATTAAGACTCCTTTTCCCATTTTTTCAAAAAGAATCTTCAAGTTTAGTGAAATGTTTCATCCTTATGACTAGGCTTAAAGATTGAGCCAAAAGTGTAGTCCCTAGTATGTATACAAAGATTTTATCATGAAGGCCCTTTGTCAAGTGTTTTTCTAAAGAGACTTTCCATTTTCAATAGGGTTCATTCATATGACCTAACAATCACTCTTGACTATATGCCATCAAAATTGCTCCAAAATTATGACTCCCAGAATGTATACAAATAAATTGTAGTGAAAGCCACTTGTCTTGTATATACCAATATAACTTTCCTGTATTCAATATGGCTCATCGATCATTCTGAACATGTTTCATTATGATTGAGCCAAAATTATGGCCCCTGAAATGTAAACAATGAAATTGCCATTAAGTCCTCTTTTCAAACTTTTCCACTAAAACCATTTAAGTCTCCATAGGATTCATCCTAATGGCATTACCATCATTCTGACCAAGTCTCATCAAGATTGAGCCAAAATTGTGGCCCTTACAGTTTGACAAGAAATTATCATTAAGTTCCCTTTTTCCATGTTTTCCATAGGGTTCATCCTAATGACCTAAGAATTGTTCTGACCAAGTTCCATCAAGATTGAGTGAAAATTGTGGCCCCTAATGTTAATAAAGAAATTGTCATTAAGGCTCCTTTCCTGTATTTTCCATAGAACTCCCATTTTTGAAAGGATCAAATCTTATGGCTTAATTATTCTGACCAAGTTTGATCAAGATTGAGCCAAAACTATGGCACCAAGATTGAAAAGAAAAAGAATGTCATTTAGGCTCTTCTTCCTTCCTTTGTATGTATGTTTTTCAATTATAAGAACCCTCACATTTTCGATAGGGTTCATCCACTTGACATAGCATTTATTCTGACCATGTTTCATCAATATTTGACTAAAACTTTGGCCTCTAAAGGGTAAACACTAAAATTGTTGACGATGCAAGAAGGATGACAGATGACAGACATTCAAGGATCACAAAAGCACATGAACTTTACCTTCATTTCAAGATTTTTCAAACACTGACCTATTACCACCCAATAACATCCTTTGACATCCTGCAAATTTATCTAAAGAAAATATTGTTTGAAGAGGAGAAATAACTTTTAACAAGCCATTTCTCCTTTTCTCAAAGAGTTTTTTTTTCCATTTTTTCTTCTTTAATTACACCCACTTTAACATGTTGTTTGCAACTTCTTTTAATTTGAACCAGTTCAAAAGTCTATCCATACAAATATCAAGTTTCTAGGCCTTCTGGTCCACAAGGTGAAGATTTTGAAATATTACGCTTTTGTTGCCATGCTTTGAAAATATATAGGCTGCGTTTCCCAACGCGACCTCCCTACCCATTCACACACACACACACACTTTGTGGCTCTGCCCCTGGTGATGTAAAGGTCATGATTTTAGCAATTTTCAAAGAGGATTATAAAAGATGCTCTTGCAAACACAAAGCTTTCTGGTTCAAGAGGTTTTCGAAGTTATATTTCATTTCTCACTTTAGTTGCTCTGGCAACTGGCTGAAAAGGGAATTCAATTCCTTAAATAATGATTTAGGGGCGGCACCCAAGGAACATTCCAGCCAAATTAACCCATTACCAGACGGCAAAATTTTAGACTAGTCCAAATTGAAAGTAGTTGAATACCACATTTATGATTATTTTTATTTTACTTTTGGGGTAGAAAACATTGTGGGTAATGAAGAAATTGCTTGAAACAAGCAATTTCTTCTTTTTCAAAAATGCGAAGCTTTATTTCTTTTTGCTTTTTTTCTTGGGGGGCGTCACTGAGTGGGAATGTTTTGGAAAAGTGCAGTTTACAGCTAATATAGACACACAGCACATACTAAACAGAAGGTGATCACATTAGCTCCTCTTGAGCATGTTGTGCTCAATTGAGCTAAGATGTGCAAGAATAAGTATAGGGACATAGCTATTGCTGTGCAACTAGAAGGTCATCAACTTTTCATGAACTATGTTGAAGTTCAAGAACAGTTCACAAGTTCATGTAATGAATACAATGGTTTAGGACTGGAAACTTTGTATCAGTTCCTGAACTTTAAAAAGTTAAATTCATGTATAAAAGGTACATTTTGTGTTTAATGAACTTTTATTGAAAATTTCACAGATTTCTTCACATGGGATACTCTAATTACATTTCTGTAGCAAAAATGGAGAAAAAAACGCATGAAATGTGAAAAGAACTTTACCTGATACAATCTGTAGTGAAATTTTCCGATTTTTCACAAAACTAGTTCCTGAAGGTTTCCACAAATCCTGTTCTATTTCCACTTCCATTGTAAAATTAAAGTTATGGCATTTTATAACTCTGAACTCAAAAGTTCATCACTAAATCCAGGGAGACATGGAATTCCAAAATATTATAACCGTTCACCCTTGTCATGCTGATTAAATTGCCTTACTGAATTGTTGTAAATCAAAGGGCTGAAAGCACTGATAAAACTTGTCTATTTCTTTCATAAATCAATTTCATAAACAAAAGTACAAGCAGGAGGTGTAGACCAAGATTAGACTGCACTTATGTACCTCCTGCCAAAACCTAAATATTCAGGTTTCGGCATGAAACCAGTTAAAATTGAAGTCGCAACTAAGGCGTACCATGTTAGTACCTAATATTTTACAAAATTAACCCATTCCCACACAATGGCACTTTTTAACACCCCTGAATATGAAAGCTTTGAAAACATTGAAGAAAATATAAAAAGTGATTTCTTCATTATCCACAATAATTTCTACCCCAAAAGACAAGGATTTTAAAGATTTCATCAACTTAAAATTATTCCGAGCAACTTCTTTTAAAATTTTGTAGTTTGGAAAAAACAGCTCTAATTTTAAAGGGATAAGTAGGTGGAGTAGACTAAGATTAGACTGCAGTTATGCGCAGGTTGATCTCTGTCTATACCTCCTGCCAAGACATAAATTTCAGGGCTCAGCATGACAAGGTTTAACAGCATCATAACATTAAGATGATCCAGCAAATGTTCCTGTCTTACCAAGCAGTATAGAGAGAGATCAGCTTGCACAGTTGTACTGTCTAACCATAGTCAACACTACCTACTTAACCCATTCCCACACAGTGACACTTTGGAAGCCCCTCAAGAAAAACAATCGGGAAAACATTGTGTAAAATTAAGAAATTGCTTGTAACATTTACATTTGAAGTAAGAAATAATTGCCAATTCACATAGAAAATATTGTGAGAAAAGACAAAAGAGAAATGGCTTAAGAGCAGTTTTTCACCAAAACTTTTTCAAATTTTATTCTTCAGTGCATGAAAAATGTGGGATTGTGTAGTAATTGGTTAAAGTCTGAAATTGAATCACAGACTTGATGGTAAATTAATACACCAAAACGTACTGTTTGTCCTTCCTATGCATTCCTATGCACTTTGATTTAATATCTAAATTACCTGTCATTTTAACCTATCACAAATTAATACAATGTCTCCACACTATCTCTGTTTTAATTAAAGGTAGCCACTTTTGCATTTGATTATCTGATAAGCAATTTTACCCTTTAAGTCTTATAACACAACTGCAAAATTGAGGAATATACCCGTTAAAACGCGATACATTTGCAAAATTAATGAATGGAAATGGTTGTCAAAGAAAGCTAAATATTCAACAGTTTGATATATAGAACAATTCTCAATTAATTTAATAACTTAGTACAGTAAAACCTCGGTAGTTCGTAGCGCAAGGGACCGAAGAAATTCGTACGAATTAAGCGTAGTACGAACAAAACGGAGGGCAAGTGGTCGGCTGTTTGAGATACACGGAATCTGACACGGTCTTGTTCTGTCCCCCATTCAGGAATTGATTTTATATTGGTTGTTTTTTCTAAACAAGATCGCAGATATTTATTGAGGAAAACATAAATTAAGAATAACTCATCTTCTGTTTTATACTATTATCTCTGTGTTGATTTTTGACATTGTTTAAACACAGTGTTTGTATCAAATTTCTACCTCCATCAGATTGGTTTCCCTTTACAATACATTGGATCAAATCACTGTAAATGTTCTATCATAACATCATAAAATTAAGGACCAACGATTGTGAAGAAAGCAACTGCAGATTAGATTAAAGTGGTTAGAATTTCTAAATGACCAATAACACTGATACTTATGGGGGTACGTCAATTTAAAGTATATTTTCGTCGATAATTACGAGAATCTTTATTAGATTAATTACCCACCTTACAAACCAAACAGCCCCTTTAAACTAAATGTGCATGTACATGATAAAACATAATTTTTCATATAGATCAGCAGGTGTGAAAATTAAGGTAAGTGGTGATTTTTGACAATTAGTTGATCACACCTACGAATTAAACATAGGAGTTTGTGCTATAATCATTCTTTCGGGACTTGAAATAGCCTACGAACTACGAACCACTGACGTTCGAATTAGACAGAGTTTTCTTACAAAGCTAAAGAAGGAAAAAGATCGGGACCGCGCAAAGTATACGGACTAATACATACCTACGAACCAGTGACGTTCGAATGAACGAGGTTTTACTGTATGTGTAATTTTTAACCCATTCCCTTACAATGACGCTTTCGTAAGCCCCAAGAAATAAAGATTTGGATAACATTGTGAAAAATGATTAAATTGCTTGTCACAAGCAGTTTCTTCATTATCCACAATGTTTCCTATATAAAAAGACCAAGATTTTTAAAATTTAATCAACTAAAACTTGTTGAATGCAACTTCTTTCAATTTGGACCACTGTCTAGAATTTTGTCTTCTGGTAATGGGTTAAGCATATGTACCTGTAGTAACTTCCAAAATATAAAGTTTTAACAAATTGTGTTTCAAATTATTTGAAAATTATGTCATGTTATTGTGGAAGCTTCAGATTATTTCGGGATCAAGTCATTAGGGTATTCAATTTTTCAGCCAATCAGAATACAGTCATTTCTTAACCCATTACCAGACGACAAAATTTTAGACTGGCCCAAATTGAAAGAAGTTGCAGATGGCAATTTAAAGTTTATGAAATTTTGGATTTTTCAACTTTCTCAGCAGAAAATAATGTGGATAATGAAGAAATTTCTTGATACAAGCAATTTCTTCATTTTTTACAATATTTCCCAAGCTTTCTTTCTTGGGGGCATCTGAAAGCATCTCTGAGTGGGAATGGGTTAAGACAAAGCTAAAATTACATTACTTGTTTTTGGAGATTTTCAGTAGGATAGTAGCTGGAGGACAGGAAAAGATGTAGTGGTACTACTTGAGTGAGAGTTACCAGGAATCAATTGTTAGGTGCGCCAGCCACTGTGATATGACTGCAATACTATTAAAAGTGGTGTTAAACCCCAATCAATCAATAAAATCAAAGGACTGACAGCACAGAAGGTCTTAATGAGGGTCAATATTTCTTTTGAAAATTGATTGTTTAAACAACTCTGGTTGAAGCTGACAAATAGGAGGTGTAGACCAAGATCGGACTGCACTTATGTGCATGTTGATCTCTGTCTATACTTCCTACCACAATAGGAATATACTGGGATCAGCATGACAAGGGTTAACATGGTTAAATCACAGCAAAGTATTTCATTCATTATGAAGTTTTTACCCATTCTTAATCTATCCCCATTCAATCCTGAATTCTTTAACCCCTAAAGAATTACAGTAAAGAAAACATGGTGAGACAAGAAGTCATTGTTTTGAAACAAGTAATTTCTCCCTAATCAAATTGTTTCTACCCTGTTTAGAACTAAGTTTTCAATTCATTTTTTATTATCACCTGCATTTTCTTTCAATGTAGACAAATTTAAGATTTTGTTGTCTGGTAATGAGTTAAAGTGCAAACTCTGTACATTTTTGGTAAAAGGGGAAGCAAATCTCAAGTCCCTTTATCACATATCAGACACCATTTGGGGAAAAAATGGAAAACTGAAGAAATTGCTTACAACAAATAATTACTTCATTTTCCACAATGTTTTCTAACCAGAAAGTTGAAAAAAATGTAAACTTTCATAAACTCATGACAAAATGTTAAATTAGACAAATTTTAAGTTGGAAACAATTTCAGGTTGATCAAAATTTCAAAAAAATCTTTATCCATTAGACTGGAAAAAATTGTAGTTAATGAGGAAAGCAATTTCTTCATTTTCAATAATATTTTCAAAAGCTTTTTTCTTCAGGAGCATAAGAAAGCGGAAATTTGTGGAAATGGGTTATAGATTTTTTTTATATTAACCCATTACCAGACTGCAAAATTTTAGACTGGCCCAAATTAAAAGAAGTTGCAGATGACAATTTAAAGTTTATCAAATTTTGGATATTTTCAACTTTCTTGGTAGAAAACATTGTCGATAATGAAGAAATTGCTTGTAACAAGCAGATTCTTCATTTTCCAAATTGTTTTTCTTAGGGGCGTCTAAAAGCGTCACTGAGTGGAAAAGAGTTAAGACCTTACTTGCCTGTAAAGGAATTCCAAATGTGTGTGTGTTGAGGGGGGTATTTCTGATGGATAGTCATCAAAGTATTCTGTAGCTTATCAGCCCCTCAACATAAATTAACCAAAATAAGCCAATCAATTCTACTGATAGGGCCTGACACAGACACTTTTCTATTTACTTGTGAGGGCCAAATGGAGCATTATCAGACTTCTATTCTCACTTTAGATAATTAGTTTTATCTTTAATCCCAGTTTAAGAGCAGCATTAGAACTTTTTTTTTGTGCTATCAGAGCAATACTCTACTTATTTCAAGTCTCTTAACTTTTAGAAAAAACATGCTGAATATAGCAATATTATTCAAAGGTCAAAGAAGGCAGTTATTTACCAAGGTTTTAGAAGCATTAGGGGACAATGGAATCAAAAGCTTAAACTTGAGGTGCTTGAGCACCTGTATCTCTCCACAGGCATGAATGTACTGATTGAGCAAATTTTTTGCATGAACTCAAAATACACTGAATATAAGGAAAATAAATCTAAGTCATTGAAATCTTTGAAATAGATCTAGAGAACCACTTCAAACTTTTCATTGTTTTTACAAAAGTCAATTTATGTAAAATTTTCACTGTATACCATATATGGACATAACCCACCACCGTTCAACCAATCAGTATTACTTATAGGTATGACAGTAATCTAGGAATCATTCATTTGAAACTTGGTTGAAATCCATCAACAGGTTTCTGAGAAATTTTCAAAGATTTCAGTATATACCATATATGGAAATTAGCCCTGCCCATTAATGCCATATTTTTCATCCAATCAAAATTCCTTTTCATAAACTGATAAAAGGTCACCCAAGGATTGATTCTGAGAAGAAGAATTTCAAAGCTTGTAACATGATGGGTGCCAGCACTGTAGTTATACAGTATTCTCGGTAAATATCACGCGTCGTGAAACGTGACTTGGCCACGTTCCAGGGGGCGTGCCCTGAGAGTGTTGTATAACCAGTGACTGAGCATAAAAGATGCTGTTAACCGCCGCAGCCGCAGACTGGAGACTGGAGACTGGAGACTGCAGACTGGAGACTGTAGTAGAGAGAGTTAGTTAGACAGGTTACTTGGTCGGGTGTAAATATGTAAATAAAATGTAGCTGATAGTAGCTGATAATGGACGTTGTGTTGCCTCTTTAATTATTCTACCTGTACCACCTCCTTCGCTCTCGCCGTCGCTGTACTACATGACGCTTTTGTGGTGCCGTGACCAGGATCTGGGTTGAATTGAACTGAACTGTTCCTGCTGTAGTTTTGCTGTGCTGAATTGTGATTGGTGGAATTCGAGAACCGTAAGTTGTCAATTTTGCATATTCTTTTGCGTAGGCATGGCAGAATTATTAGAGATCGCAAGATCTGTTGAGGGACAGATCAAGAACTTAACAACGGCAGTGGGGGCCCAGGGGGTGGCGAAGATAGTAAATATTTTCGATGGTTCTGATCCGAAGCAATTTAAACAATGGATCAAAAGCATAGAAAAATATGCAACACTTACAGGAGTAACAGAAGACTCTGTTAAGTACATTGCATATCAGGCATGCAGTGGCCCTGTCAGTGACTTTTTAAAACGTTATTACGAGCAGAATATAGGACATAATTGGGATCAAGCAAAGACAGAATTACGACTTAGGTTTGGGGAGGTTGTTGACCAGCAACATGCATTGTTACTTTTACGACGGGTTAAGCAAAAATCGGGAGAATCAATTCAAGTTTATGCTGAGAGATTGTTAACTCTCGCTGAGGACGCATTCGATGGACCTGATCAGATGCAACGACATCTGGTGGGATATTTTATTGATGGACTAGCACAGGACTACATGAAAATGAAAGTCATGCGTGATAATCCGCCGACGTTTAATGAGGCTGTGATAATCGCCACAGGTGAACAAAATTTGCGAAAAAGATTTACCCTTAGGTTAGGACAACAAAATGCGCAAGCTAGAGAAGAGACACCTATGGAAATAGGTCACTCACGATCTAAGTTGTTGAAATGCCATTATTGTAAGAAATTAGGGCACGTCATAAAAGACTGTCGACTGCGAAAAGCCAGTATAAATGCTACTTCCGAAAAGCCAAAATATCAAAATAATATGGAAAACGTTAAATGTTATGCGTGTGGGAAATTTGGACACATTGCTAGAAATTGTCCAGAGAAGCAAACACAAAATAACTCTTTAAACTCAAATGCTTCCCACATGTAGAAGCCGGTGTGGGAAGAAAATCAGAAGACAAACTGAAGGCAAAATTTGCGAAAAAGAATAAACATACTAAAAGGAAATGTATTCAAATTAATTCAGTTAACAAAGGACCTAATTCTCTTCTTCTCAAATTACAAAAACAAAAATATAGAGCTCTTTTGGATTCGGGCGCTGAGGTATCTTTGATTCATAGTCGTGTTTATAATGCATTAAAAATTAAACCTAGGTTACAAAAACATAAATTAGACTTAACAACTGCTGGAAATACTCCACTTCACATCGATGGTATAGCAGAAATTGAGTTTATGTTAGGAGGGCTAAAAATGACCCATAAATTTTATGTAGTACGAGACCTTAACCGAAATATTATAATAGGACTTGATTGGCTTCAATCACGAGGGGTTCGTGTGTATCATGATTTGGGATGTATCCGGGTCGATGAGTCATATGTTCCGCTTGTAGATGATATACATATATCTTCCGTTGCTAGGATGAAACATAAAACCAAGATTCCTCCACAGTCTGCCCATATTTGTCAATGTCAGGTGAGAAGGCACGTGGATCTTCCATCAGGTTATGAGTATGAGATTTCTCCCTTCGAAGTAGGTCAAATTGGCAGTGAGCCAGGCTTGTTAATGATGAATTCAATCTCTAAGCTTTCTGATAACAGGAGATTACCTGTTATGCTCGTTAACACCACTAATAAGACGTTATCTTTTAAAGCTGGAACACCTGTAGCACGTATCAGGCAAATTAAATCTACAGAAATAATGAGCATAGATAAGCAATCTTCGGGCGTGCCAATTAGTGAGAAAAGTCACGGAAACACTGATAAGAAAATTGACACTAATGAGTTAGATAAACTAGATGTTCCTCTTGAATTCAAGCCAAAAATAATCACAGTGCTGAACAAAAACTCTGACTTGTTTGCAAAAACTGATGCTGATTTGAGTCACACGGACACAGTTAAGATGAGAATAGATACTGGAACACATGAACCAATTAAACTTAGGCCTTATCGTACTCAACTGAATAATAGAAAAATTATCGATCAGGCAGTTGATGAAATGTTAGAATCTAAGATCATACAACGAAGTAGATCAGCATGGTCATTTCCAGTTGTAATCGTCGATAAGAAAGATGGAACAAAAAGGTTTTGCGTTGATTTTCGACAATTGAACAAAATTACAAAGACAAATTCTTACCCTCTCCCAGTAATAGATGACATATTAGCTCTGTTAGGCAAGGCTAGGTACTTCTCCTCTCTTGATCTGAAATCAGGGTATTGGCAAGTTAAGATGTCTGACTCCGACAAAGAAAAGACAGCATTTGCTTGTCACCGAGGTCTATTTGAATTTAACGTTATGCCGTTCGGGCTTACAAATGCGCCAGCTATCTTCCAAGAACTGATGAATAGAGTTTTGGAGGGCTTAAGTGATTTTACAACCGCTTACTTAGATGATATTTTGATATATTCAAGAACTTTAGAAGAGCACTTAAAGCACATACAACAAGTGTTTCAACGTCTTCGTGAACATGGTCTTCGTCTGAAACTCAAGAAATGTAGTTTCCTGAAGAAAGAAACAAATTACTTAGGATTTGTTATCAATGCTAATGGCATTCAGCCAGAAGAGAAAAAAGTTGATGTAATTAGATCTCTTTCACCTCCAACTAATGTGCGCGAGGTTAGAAGTTTTATAGGTATGTGTAGTTACTATCGAAGATTCATACCTCAATTTTCTAGCGTAGCTGAACCTATTATTTCTCTAACTCGGAAATACGCCAAGTTCAAATGGGACTCTAGTTGCCAATTAGCTTTTGATAAATTGAAGGACAAATTGTCAGAATTGCCCTTATTATGTTTCCCCGACGTCAGTTTACCATATAAATTGTACACTGACGCTAGCGACAAATGCATTGGTGCATGTCTTACCCAGACTGTTATTGAACAAGGACAAGAAATTGAGCGTCCTATATACTATTTATCACACCGACTGAGTGACACCCAGACTAGATGGGCTGTCATAGAGAAAGAAGCATATGCAATCTATTACAGTTTGCAAAAACTGGATCATTACCTCCATAATGCTAAGTTTACGGTGTACTGTGACCATAAACCTTTAAGATATTTATTGGAGTCTCCGATCCAGAATAAGAAAGTTTCGCTATGGTCCTTAAGTATTGCCGGTTACGACTGTCAGATTGAGTATCTGCCAGGCACGATGAATTCAGTAGCTGACCTGCTTTCGCGTGTACCGCCAAACTCACTTAAGAACCAGACAGATGATTCGCTTCTAAATGACCCAGATGTGAGTGGTCAAATGTACCAAATTAATGTTCTGAACTCTAACGAGTTCCAGCCAAAACGTTTCGCAAGATGTCAACCGAATCTTGAAGACGAGGTTGAAAAGCCCCTTTTCTATGAGCCACTTGATATGATTGTTGAACAAGACAAAGATGAAAATCTGAAACAAATTAAACAAGGATTACAAAACGATACGTTATCCCCCTCTCTTGCTAAAAAACATCTAGTTCTCGATGGAATTTTGTATTACATTTCATTTACTGACTCCGATCCAACTCTTCGTCTTTACATTCCTCAACATCTTCAAACTGATGTTTTGTCTGAATATCATAGATCTTTAGGACATATGGGGATATATAAAACATATGATGCAATTCGAGCAAAATACTTCGGGATTAATCTATTCATATTCAAAGACGTTGTTCAATATGTTACGTCCTGTTTAGTTTGTCAAACAAGGAGTAATAAAAAGACTAAACCAGCTGTTCAAGAAACTGACACGCCTCCTTTTGCGTGGGCAAAATGTGCTGTCGACGTAAGCGGGCCGTATCCTATTACATTGTCCGGAAACAAATACATAATCAGTTTCATTGACCTATTTTCTGGTTATCCCGAGGCGTTTGCGTGTCCTGACAAAAGTGCGCAAACGATGGCTCACCTCATTATAGATGAAATTGTACCTCGTTATTCCTGTCCTCTTGAAATATTGTCTGATAACGGTTCTGAGATCGTTAATCAGGTCATTAAAGAGACCTTGGCTGAATTAAATATACACCATGTAACAACGTCCTTTTACCATCCTCAAAGTAATGGTCTGATAGAACGATATCACAGAACACTAGTTGACGTTATGTCAAAGAAAATGCAGATTGAAAATGCTCAGTGGGATGCATTTCTACCTCACGTACTTTCAGCTATCCGGTTCGGTGTAAATGAATCAACAAAATGTTCGCCTTTCTACCTTTTGTTTAATAGAGAATGTGTATTACCAATCGACACAATTCTGAGGCCGCGTCGAAAATACCAAGGAGAAGACCCTCATAAAATTTCGTTAGAACAACAACATAAAGCATTTCTCTTAGTTCATCGAAATAGGAAAAAAGCCAAACAAAAACGAAATGAGTACAAAAACCGAAAAATTGATGACGTCAAACTTCAGGTTGGTGACCCCGTTTATCTCAAAAACCACACTCGTAAAAATAAATTGGACATTAAATGGCGTCCTTATTATCGGATAATTGAACAAACATCACCTGTTACTTTTATTATCAAGCATCAATTAGATGGAAGCACGACCAAAGCTCATGCTGAACACCTGCGTTTAGCTAATTTAGAGGAATGGCACGTACCTGTAGATAAGTCAGGCCGCCAATTAAGACCAAGTAATTACGTTGTTCCGCCTTTTTCGTCTGAAAGCGATAGTTCAGATAGTGAATCATCAACTGACACGATAATTTACGATAAGAGTAAATTAGTGCGTAGGCTGAAACGTCAGCGTTCACAAAGTTCTGATGAATCAGATATACCCCTAGCCGAATTGAGGCAGAGAATAAGGTCACGAAACAAACGTGATTCAGAATCCAATTAGGATAATAATGAGAAAATGATAAGAAATAATAGCCTTTCAGTTTGTAATCTGTAAGAGACGAGGCTTCCTTCAGTTATAGTTAAAACTGAGGCATGCGAAAAGGTACCTTCGCTTTGTTTGAACTTTGTTAAACTGTTGTTGTTTAACTTTGTTGTGCGTTAATTGTTCTTGTTTTCATTATAGGAAAGAACAATGGTTAACTTCACATTTACATTAAGCATTTTGGCAGCAATGTTATACATAAATGTCAGACAGCGTTCGTCGGCCGCGTTCGTTGCTGAAGCGATAGTCATTCGGGACAATGTTATATATTATAAGACAAATGAAGTAAGCACCACTAGGGCAAAATGGCTAGCAACAATTGTAATTGATTTTGAAAATATCCAGGATCTTCTGACAAGGTTAGCTGAAGATCTTAGACGAGTTAATCAGGCATTTAATGTCGTAGAATCAAGTCACTTGAAAGGGACAGAAAATTTCCAACGTACTTTTCAAGGGCTAAGGCAAAAAGTTAAGTACTTGCAAGAGGTTGAAAAAGAGATTAAGAGTGAATTGTTTCCTCTCATGTCACTTGCGAAAAAGACTCGAAATCGTAGGAGTCTATTACCATTTGTAGGAGATGCAATGTCATGGTTATTTGGAGTAGTCAGTGAATCTGACTTAAAGAATATTCGCAATCAGGTATCATCTCTGGAATCCAATCAAAAGCAGATAGTTCATATTGTTGAGCAAAGTCTGACAATTATAAATGAGTCAAGAACACTCATTCGCGAAAACCGAAGAACAATGTCGAAAATAATCAGAAGTCTTTACGCAATGGATATAAAAATTAATTCCATGGCTCAAGAACTTACCAAGCAAATCAATGAAAACCGTCGATTTCTTGAAATATACAGTTACCTGAATCTTCTAATTAGTGAAATAACTATTCTCACACAAAATGCAAAAACATATCTCACGCAGCTGAGAGCTGATTTAGATTATTTGGCGCTTGGAAAACTTCCTGTAACGATAATTAGTCCACCGAGATTACAAAGCTTGTTAGTTGAAATTCAGAAGGCGTTGCCTGATTTAATGTCACTAATTAACGACCCCAAAACTGAGATATGGGAGTTTTATAAGTACATGCGAACAGAAACAGCCTTCGTTAATGGCAAAATAATTATTATTTTATCAATCCCAGTGATAAGGCTAGATAACAGCTATGAAGTTTTTGAGGCTATCTCAATCCCAGTACCACCACCTGTTGGTGTCAAACACCGAGGGAGAACAAAACGTACTGATTTATTGGCTAATTACAGATTAGAAAGTAACGCGTTCCTGATAGATAAAGCACGAACAAGCTATCGTTTACTTTCTGACACAGAAGTTCAGACTTGTAGTCACCATCGCACGAAATTTTGTACTTTAATAAGTCCTGAATTCCCGGTAAATGTAGACCATACCTGTTTGATTAATTTATTCATGGACGCAAGGAAAACAGACTACTGTACACCGCAAGTATCTCAAGAGAGATTGCCTATAGCTAAATACTTACTTGATACCACATGGTTGATTATTTCGCGGACGAACTTAAGTTTTGCATTGGTATGTAATGGCCTACATACTGAGGTTCATACTAGGTCGCCTGTTGACGTAATTAAGATAGACAGTGGTTGTATTGCTTCCAATAAATTCTTTACTTTATCACAACCCTACGTTGTGGGTAAAACAAATATGACTCATGAACAATACACGCAGTTAAAAATTGCAAATTTTACCGATGACGTGGTTTGGAAACCTTTTAAAGAACAATTTCCTAATGTCTCGAACATTGACATACCAGAACAACTGACGACTATAAACGACATGCCCTTGGACTTGTTACTACGTCAACTACATAATGTGCACTATGTAGACGGACATGCAAGGTTTAGTTTCTGGTATATTGCTAGTCTTGTGCTAACTCTGGTGGCTGCCTTTGCTGTTGTAGTTCGCTATTGTATTATGCCTAGAATTAGAAAATTTCTGCCAGATTGCTTATGTAAAAGGTGTGTGAAGCGACAACGACAGGCCGAGGATTCGACGGGAGTTGAACTCCAAACCATGGAGATCGATGGGAAAGAACCATCCACTGAGGCAGTGTCGAGCACCGACCAAAGGATACCTACACTGTATCCATACCTGTTGACCGCCCATGAAAGGGTTAATTAACATACAGAACTGTAGATAGATGGCTGATAGAATGTCGTAGTAAATCGTAGTAATTATGTGGAAACAATTAAATTGGGCACAAGCAAGTTAATAAGAATAATTGGGAGAACTATAAAAAATAATTGCCTTGATAAACTTTGATAACTTACCTATATATCCAGAAAATTAGAATATCTCTCACTTGTGCTTTAATCTTCATCCTATTTAGACGAACACCGAAAATTGGAAACTTTAAAGATGGCTTACGAAAACATGGAACACTTTCACAAAGTATCAGAAATAATTGAGCGTGTAATACGTGACAATAATTATAACCAGATGCCGGACAGATATATTGGACACCTGTCCGTGCAAGTAACTGCCGCTGTGTTAGACCACTTTAAATTGGAGAATTTTACCGGTGACGATGACGACGACGATTGCGTCCTCGTCAACACGGAAACCGATGAGGACGACGATGACTGCGTGGTCGTTCGTGTAGAGCAACCACATGCCAGTGACTGTGGGAGCTGTCTACATCTCGGAGACGATGATGGACACGAGACCGTGAACGACGATTGTGAGGACGAAAACGATTATCATGAGGAGGACGAGACTTATGATGAGGAGGACGAGACGGACGAACATTGTGAACATTGTAAATACACCGAAATGCAAGAATAATTAGCCGTGGACAAAGTGTAGTGTTAAAGCAATTATGTGCAATAAATAAGGACAATATTTCTATTTCAAGGTAGGGGTTGAGTTAAGTTTTACTTTGCTAGTTAAGGTTAAAAATAAATGTTCAATTGCCTTTGTTAATGTTCTCTTTTTAATTAAGTTAGGTGTCAATTAATTGTTATTGTCCTTTAATAATGTTACTTCTATTGATTATCCATGTAAGGTGTTAGGCTTCTATTTAAACTTTCAAGTATGGACATCACTCCTCTGTTGATATAGTATAGTCAAGATTCTAGTTAATTTAGCAAGTGATGTGGGTTACAACAGGAATGCCATACAGCTTTGTTTATTTCTTTTTCTTGTATCATGACGTAATTTTGATTAAAAAAAATTATGTTAAATTTGTAAACCAGGTTTTACAAATTTTAAAAAGAAAAGGGCGGATGTAACATGATGGGTGCCAGCACTGTAGTTATACAGTATTCTCGGTAAATATCACGCGTCGTGAAACGTGACTTGGCCACGTTCCAGGGGGCGTGCCCTGAGAGTGTTGTATAACCAGTGACTGAGCATAAAAGATGCTGTTAACCGCCGCAGCCGCAGACTGGAGACTGGAGACTGGAGACTGCAGACTGGAGACTGTAGTAGAGAGAGTTAGTTAGACAGGTTACTTGGTCGGGTGTAAATATGTAAATAAAATGTAGCTGATAGTAGCTGATAATGGACGTTGTGTTGCCTCTTTAATTATTCTACCTGTACCACCTCCTTCGCTCTCGCCGTCGCTGTACTACAAGCTTTTATCATATAATGGAAATTAGCCCCCCCCCCTTTAAACTATATTTTTCATACGATCAAAATAGTTTGAAGCAATTCGCTAAATGTTCATTCCAGGATCATTTCTGTGAAATTTGGTTGAAATCCATCAATTTGATTCTGGGAATTAGATTTTAAAAGCTTTCACCATCTATGGAAATTAGCCACCCGCATTCAGGCCATGTTTTTCATCTGATCAAAATTCTTTGAAGGAATCTGATAGAGGTTTACTATAGGATCATTTCTGTGAAATTTTATTGTTCAGTACTTTCTGAGGAGAAGATTTTCAAAGTAAAAGTCTATGCACGGATGGACGCACACACACAAGACAGACACCTCATCATGACAATAGCTCTCTGGCTTTCAGCCAGTTGAGCTAAAACTAAGGACATGTTTTATGATTTATTTGAGACAAAGGAGGGAAAACGCAGCCTTGGTTGCCTATGCAACAAGAGTACTCCATGAATTCAAATTTGATAAAATATTTTGAAAAAAGACAACCAAATGATCATTTCTGTGAAGTTTAAAGAATATCTGATAGTTGACTCTTGTCATGCTTAACCGAGAATATTTCTGCTTTGGCAGGTAATGTAGACTATAATCAGCCTGCACAATATCAAGGCATTCCAGTGCTGTCAGCTCTTTGTGTTGCAGTATTTAAGAAGGATTTTATTGAGCATGACAAGGGTTAATTTAGGAGAAGATATTTTTTGAAATTGTGTATGTTGAATGATCACAAAAGTGCTTCATTTAAAGGATTAACCCTTTACTGTTTTTCATAGTTTTTGACACAAGCAATGATCCTTCTTCTTCCATATAGATTTGCCCAAATATAGTTTTGGGGGTTATAAAAATTGGTATTTTATGCCATACATACAAATATAGTAAATACAAATGTCCGAGTTTCAAGTAAATCATAAGCTTGCCTAATTACACTGACATCATGTAAAATGTCTTTGCTTGATATAATAACAATGATGATACTCTGAAAACAACCAAGATAATGATTGCCCAATTAAATGAACTAATCTTCACTTTATTTATCCTTCCTTTGGAAGTGATAAAAATCATATCAGTTCTGAATTCTTAGTATGGAAAAGAGTTCAGCAATCCAGTTGCCACATAAAACAAATATCTTTAACAAATTCACACTGTTTTAACAATGAAGTATCCACAAAACCTTCGATTAAACTACTCAAAGTTTACACATGTACAAGCCATCAAATATTTGAACATATCGGCTATAAAACGACCATCTTGGCAACAGCTTTTAACAATAAAATTTCAATACTTCCATCTGGCTTTCATTATCTTAAGAGTTTCCCTATAAACACAACTACAAATGTATATACACCGAAACCTTTCCAAAATCATATTTTTAGCATTTGGAGGCTTTATCGCACTTTCAACCAATGCATTCTTTAGTATTATAATTATTGGTACTCAGTTTTTTGTTAATCCTTTACCAGACATCAAAATTTTAGACTGGTCCAAACTATTAGAAGTTGAAGATGACAAAATTTAAGCAGATGGAATTTTATTTTTTTTTGTCTTTTCTAGCGGGAATCCAAACGGAACACCTGCCATATAATTTGGGAGTCCTTTCTTGAAATGCGGAGTCCCTAAAAACAGTATGATGGCAGATTATGTAAAACAAGACAAGTTAAAACTTATACTGGTGTATAAAACACCAAATTAATAGTAAAAAGAAAAAAAAAATAATTGTGATAGCAAAAAAGATCAAGTATGACCTATTATAAATTCTTTATAAAGGGGCATTCCGGTTGATGTTTCTGATGTCCTGTTCATTCCAGGCTATGAACAGTCTGTAATATGCATAAAACAATTCATTACTGTAATTCAGTCACTGGTTTAGTCTAAAAATAGATCTGCATCACATGGTTACAGGGAACTATTCCGTTTTCCATAGGCGACCATTATAAGAAAATAGCAAATAGCTCATCCCCAAAAATTGCAAGGGAGTCAAACCATATATCAAATTCAAGAACAATCATTCATCCGTCAAAATAACTGAATTGTGATATGGCATGATCCCTTTTATCAATGAGTTATGACGTCATTTTTAAGATAACCCTCTTCGCGCAGCTAGTTTTACTTCATTTTTCGAAAACTACCCTAGGGTATAGAAACCGCCCCTCAAGGGCCGAAATACATTAAAATGTTATCCTTTTTGCTCCAAAGTTATTAAAAGAGTATCAATTGATCGGATCAAATCGTTAGATTTCGCCTTGATATTTTATGGACCAATCAGAGGTCACCTTGATCTTTGTTTACATGCCCGGACTTTCCCTATACAAAATGTGACAGATGGCGGGAAACTGTATTAGTTCCCTGTAACCACATCAAGAGACCCAAAGGGTGCAGTATACAGTTCCAGTCTACAAATATTCGAACTGGCCATGGTCAAAAAATGAACTAATTTAAAAAACAGCATTTTTAAGGCATCATTAGGGCTAAAAAATGTTTCTGGTGGCATAAATTTGAAAATTGTGGCAAAAGGTGCCATTTCAGATTTCATAGTCTTTCAATTTCTTCTTTGTTTCTACCACCTGGGCCAAAAATTCGAATGCATGGCTCTGTAAAGCTAGGTGTTAAATTGGACGCAGAATTTGTGGTGGGGTAATAGGATGCCAAATAGCTAAAAATCGGAATGGATGGGGTATGTCTCTAATAACTTTATCATGTTCTATGTAGTTTTTACTTTCTATTTAACATGGTATGATTTGTTAAGTCCCCTGCATAATTTCTGTGCAATATTGTGGAATTGGCGCAAAATTGCACGAATTTGGCGTGGCGTTTTGTTGTTGTTTGGCCAAAACTTTTTTAAATACTATGCATCCTAGAGTGTGTTGGTGAGAATTTTTGACCATTAGCTGAGGCTTTGGACCTAATGAAAGCTATAATGTGGTTTGTATCATTTCAGGTCGAATTTTGAGCAGCTTAGGATTTGATTTCCAAAGTACAGTGTGTCGGCTGCATGAAATACAGGTTGGAACTGTAGGCTGCACCCCAAAGGAACACCAAGTAATTTAGATTTTGGAGTCCCTGTTCAATTTTCCTGTCCTCTGGATCCCAGAACACTATTAGTGCTAATCTCTGAATGAAAAATTGTTTTTCAAAGCTTTTTTCCTAGGGACCTGTCAAAAAGCCATTTTGTGTGGGGATGAATTAATCTATCAGAGTATCACATGGAGTATAGAAAGCCTTTAACTGATTACCACACACTGACCCTTTCTGACATTTTGAGGAATTGGAATTAGAGAAAATGATTGTAATCTCTCCTTTTCCCACAAGATTTTCTATCCAATTTTAGCTAATTTGAAATGTCAGTAACTTCTTTCAATTTGGACCAGTCTAAAATTTTCTCAGGTGGTAATGGTTAAAAGGTAGCTAATAATACTTTGTCCAACGCATGTACCTGATATTACAGGGAGTTAAAAATCTGGAGTCCTTGCAAGTCTTGCAGTATCTCTAACCGCTGGGACTCCTTAATGTTGTTACAAGAAAGAGCAGAATAAGCACCAGGACTTATGTCTACTTGAAAATTATGCATGGAAATATTCACACTCAGATTGAATTGAAATAGATTGATGTCCTTGTTTAATATTTCTAGGCATAGATTTAGGTTCTTGAGCAATTTATTATAGACAGACAAAATTGTATGTGAGTGTATTTCTGTTTATTTATCGTCGCTACCGTAGCACATGCCCATATGAGCCAAGCCCCCAGAAGACGGTTAGTTGTTACTGGGGATAGTGCAAGGATACAGGACTAAACTGCTGAGATCTCAGCCTGGTTCTTTAACATGCTCACACGGTGCCTTGGTTTAACCCGTGATCTTGAGGTTTGAAGAGAAGTGCTCTACTAACCCATAATCTTGAGGTTTGAAGAGAGGTGCTCTACTAACCCATAATCTTGAGGTTTGAAGAGAGGTGCTCTACTAACCCATAATCTTGAGGTTTGAAGAGAGGTGCTCTACTAACCCATAATCTTGAGGTTTGAAGAGAGGTGCTCTAACAACTGAGCTAATAGGGCTGACCAAGTCAACTCAAAACCATTAGAGTCTAAAATTATCTTCCTTTTCTTATCTCAAACAATTTGCAAACAATTGAAATTTTTAAGAATTAGTACAAACTGTTGTAAAAATGTCATTATTTTTGGGCACTTAAAACAGCTTTGCACTTAGACCCTGTAATAGGCAATCAATAAGTGGGACTCCAACTACATAATGCTTTTTGAACTGCATGTTTACGAAATATAACCTAAATTTGCCTTCCAAATAAAGTCCTTGATAGAACCCCATTAACCCTTTCCTGTTTAATCCCTGGTTTTTACTTCCCTTTGTTTTTAAACGTGAGAAAACATTGTGGAAAAAGAAGAAATTGCTTGTAATAAGCAATTTCTTCTTTTCCACAACATTTTCTGCCCCGCTGAATGATTATTTTTCAAAAAAGATCAACTTGAAATGTTGTCTGCAAAACCTTTGAATTTGGACCAGTCTAGAATTTCTAAAAACAGGAATGGGTTAACCCATTACCAGACAACAAAATTTCAGACTAGTACAAATTGAAAGGAGTTGCAGACAACAATTAACGTTTATGAAATTGTGACAAGTAATTTATTTATCTTACACAATGTTTTCCAAAGTGCAATAAAAGTGTCACTGTGTGGCACTGGGTTAAACCAAGCCCACATATTGACACTTTTTGATGCCCCTCAAGAAAAACAATTTGGAAAACATGGTGTAAAATGAAGAAATTGCTTGTCACAAGCAATTTCTTCATTTTGTACAAATGTTTTCTACCTAGAAAGTTGAAAAAATCTGAAAGTTAGTGATCTTCAAATTGTTGTCTGCAAATCCTTTCATTTTGGACCAGCCTTAAATTTTGCCATCTGGTATTAGTTAATAACTTATCTTATGACAATCTCTTACTTAAAATTGGACTCCTATCAATGGGGTCCTTAGTCCGATCCACTACGTATTGGTGTGAGAAAACCCAGGAATCCATGGTTAGGTGCTCCAGCACTTCTAATATAACTGAAATACTTTCGAAAGTGGAGTTAAACCCCATTCAATCAATCAATCTGACTTAGAATGAACAAAACAGCTGGTGAAGACTGAGATTAGACTGGACAATTATGAGTAGGATGATCTTTGTCTAAACAGGAATTCTTGTGATTCAGCATGACAAGTGTTAAAATGGCAATATCAAAGGAATATTCAATGATTCATGGATAAAAAAATTGTCTCTCCCGATTCAAGGAATTTTCAGTTTCTTTCTTAGAAACAGTTATGTTTAAGCCATTTACCACACAATCCCTCATTTTAATGAGCCCAAGAATAAAAGCTTAGTAAATCATTGCAAGAAAAGAAGAAATTAATTGTACTAAACGAATTCTTCTTTTCTCACAATGTTTTCTAAGTCTTATGACTTCTTTATTTTCTTATCTGCAACCTCTTTCAATTTCTATCAGTCTAAAATTTGATGCGAATTCTAGCCATAAGGATGATTATGAATTTAAGTGCCTTGAAATGCAACAGTTTACCTAGTTTTTTACCCTTGTCATGTTGAATAAAATCCTTGTACAGAAATAGATTAAAATCAAAGTGCATATCGCACTGTAGGTCTTCTTGTCAGGTTCAATATTTAGTTTGGAAAACAATCTCATGGACAATTCTGGCTTAAAGAGGACGAGCAGGTGGTGTAGACTAAGATCAGACTCACTGCACTCATGTGCAGACTGATCTTTGTCTATGCCTCCTGCCAAAGCAGTAAAATTCCAGGATCAGCATGACCAGAGTTAACAATAAATCATCTAAGGCCACAGAAAAAATAGCATACTCCACAGATGAAATAACCTATAACTGGACCATTAATTTAATTACACCATATGTTAACCATTGTCATGCTGATTCCTGAATATTCCTGTGCTTTCAGCCCTATGAATTCAATGTTATTCTGAAGAGGATGTTATTCAGCATAGCAAGGGTTAAACTTAACCTCACTTTAAACCACATTGTAGATGTCAATAATTTTACACTCGTATTAAAGCTCCATCCCATAAATTTAAACAGAAAATAAAGTTTATAAACTGTAAAGCAAGAAAATATACAAGATAGATAACTACTATTTTACACAAATTATTCCAAATCAATTGTATTTTTGATCAAAATGATTGTATGTAATTATAGTTTGGATCATTTCCAGTCAGGTTTGATTGCCCCAGTGACTCATAGGAATTCATGTATCTAAAACAAACTGGATGGGGGGAGGATTATTTGTTCAATCTTTATGTCTGTCTGTTCTTTTTTTTTTTTTTTTTTTTGTCTGCCCAAAACTAATGTAAAGCGTTAAGACATTCTGATAAGGTCAAGGTCATTCATCAAGATAATGTTTTTAAAAGAATCCTTTACATTTTTAATGGTTTACAAATATTCATGAAACACAGTATTTATTCTAGGATTTTGAAAATGTGTTCGACTTCAGCGCAAAATCCAAATGTTTGGTATTTAATGCTCTTTAAGTTTATAGAAAAAATCCCCCACCAGTGTTGAAGATATTGGGGATCTGCCTAGAATAAACACTGAAACAACACGGCCTTTTAAAACTAACTTTATACTTTAATCATGTTAAACAATAAGGTCCCCACATTACGTGTAAGTGTCAAAGCTCAGCAATGGTTACAGAATAACAACCCTGATATTCTTGACTTCATGTATATAATGCATTCAGGCAACCAAGTTATATGGTAAAATTTGATGAACTTAACAGATGGCATTTTTTCTTAGTATGTAATAACTCACTTCCTGAACACATTGTCAGGAAAATGGTAGCATCTTATGATTATGACAGGTAAATATAGACATGCTAGCTGTATCACATGAACATTATTTGTATCTTGAACTGCAGACAGCTTATATTCACATTAACCCATTAACAGAAAAGAAAGTTTTGAATATGTATCTTTAGAGGCATCTAAAATGTGGGACTGTGGGATATTGGGGGAAAGGATTGATATTGTAAAAAACTGCTGTAGAACAGAAACTAACACCTCCCACTATCCCAAGAAGTATCCAATGCAACATACTACTTTTGAGTTACCCAAAATTCCCACATAATGACGCTTTTTTAGTCCCTTCAAAAAACACTTTGGCAATTGTATAAAATGAAAAAACTGCTTGAAACAACTTTAAATTGTCGTCTGCAACTCCTTTCAATTTGGACCAGTCTAAAATTTTGCCATCTGGTGATGGGTTAACCCATTTCAAAGACAAGACTTTCACAACACTAATAATCTTTGCAAACTTTTCATTGAAAATGACAAAATTTAAATCCAATTACTAAAAGTCAAATCCAATCATGTATAAAGTTATTCAACATGTTCCTTCAGCGAAGGCAATATTGATCTGCTTTAAATGGGCAAATATATTTGAATAAATATGATATGAAAGTGAAAGCTAAATAGCCACAGATAAGTAAAGTGATTCATAATATTGATACTTCATTCCCCAAATTCAAAAACACTTTGAGCAAAGTCAGCAATGTGCTGTGCTCTTAATTCATATCTTCCCTCCATGGAAGAAGAAGCAGTTTTAAACAATCTATTATTTATTTTGTTACTAAAGCTAAGAAGGGCTTTCTTAATTTCAATATGCAAAAGGAGGGTATGAATGAAATTCTCTGGAAAGAGTATTTTGTGTTTTTCGTGTCCATTTTAACCCATGTTAGTTTACATTTTCAGATTGAGACGAATGAACACAATTCTTCATTGGAAATGTTTGCAAATCTTTGGAATTGACTGATATATTCACAGGAGCCGATGACTAAATTTTACAGACAATTTCGTTAATATCCATGGCTGAGTATGTTGTCTGAATTGCTTAAAAGCGAAAGTTTAAAAGTCATCACTGACATCATGATTTTTTGTAAACAATTCTTAAATTGTGGTGGGTCACAATTTAAAATATCAAAACTTCTTTTGCAAGTTGTAGGCTAAGAACTATTTTGAATTTATAATTTCAGTTATGCGTTTGGGCCTATAGTACAGTATTTTTATTAGTTTAGTGAAGATATGGCCTTAATCCTTTGCCTGTAAGTTCAATCTCAGCTCCAGCAACAAAAAAAAATCCAATCCAATTTAAGTCATTGCAGCATATGTCTAAGTCTTTAACCAAAAGGCAAATGAAAAACTGTGCATCAAAATAGGTAAAGATAAGGCAACAAAGGGCTCAGATTAACCCTTTTCCTAGCAACAAAGTTTAAGACTAGTCAAAAGTTGTAGACAACAATTTTTTGTATATGTAATCTAATCATGATTGTCTTTGAGGTTGAAAACACTGTGGAACATGCAGAAATTGCTGTTTATGAGCAATTTCTTCTTTTTTCACAATGTTTACCACATCTTTCTTTCCTTTGGGGGTGTTTAACCCTTTCCTGTACAAACCCATAATTTTACTTCTCTTGCAGCAAGCAATTTCTTCTTTTCCCACCATGTTTTCTGCCAAAGAGTATGGTTTATTTTGAACTGAATCCAAATTTAATTGCTGTCAATATGGACAGTCTAAAATTTCCAAAAACGGGAGAGGGTTAAAAGCCAGATTGTGTGGGAATTGATCAATGGTTTTTGTTGTGCTGCTGAAGGAGTCATGGTTAGGTGCATCAGCCATCACAATGCAAATCAAAGTCAGATAAGTAGCTGGTGGCTAAGATTGAATCTTATGGTAAATGTATGCAGCTATGTGAAATGACAGGAAGCTATGGTTAGTTGCATAGACCTTATAACTGAAAAACTATTTAAAATAACAATATGATATGATTATATATGTTTAAAATTTTCCAACATATTATATATCGCCTTTCTTTCTTTCCATTCACTCGTCAAGTTTTGATAATTTTGCCAAATTAACAACACTCACACAAAAGTACTCTACATCAAGCCGACAGTTTTCAATGAGTCATATCTCGCCTTCGTCCTTCTCCCCTCAATCAGGCGTATTAAAATATGGTCAGATCCGATCTACTTTTCAAGCGATCGAAGATCACATTGATTGCGGTAGATGTTTTTACATTATGTTTTCACATTAAACTCTGCATGGGTTTGAATTTTTAGCATAGTAAATGTAGCCTCAGATTGCTTACGCAATCTCAGGCTAAAAACTACCCTCTGTGGAGAGATACTAATAGTAAATAGAGACTGTGAATACCTGTGTTGATAAGACATACTGGTAAATATCAACTGATACTAACCTGTTTCTATCACATGATAAAACAAATCGGAAATGCCACTAACAAGACAGTCTGGCTATAACATTTACTTAATTGTAACTTAACTTTAGTCATGCTGAACCCGTATTCCTGTTTTGGCAGGAGGTATAGACAAAGATCAGCCTGCACAGTCTACACCACCTGTTTGTCCTCTTATGACAGATCTTACACCTGTAAGATCAATTTCCAAACTAAATATTGATCCTGAGAACCAGACCTACAGTGCAATCAGGCCTTTGATTTTACAGAATAGGATTTTAATCAGCATGACAAGGGTTAATAGTACCTAAACCCGTGTCATTCTGAACCTGGAATATTTTTTGTTTTAGCAGGAGGTATGGACAAAGATCAGCCGGTACATATGTGCAGTCTGATCTTAGTCTACACTACCTGCCTGTCCCTCTAAAGTCAGAATTGTTTATAAAATGAATTTTCACAAGAAAAGATATTATCCCTCTATAATGTTTGCAATTTCCGTCTTTTGATTTCAATCCATTTTTGAACAAAGAATTTATTCAGCATGAAAAGGGTTATTTACAGTACATCATTACTATTAGATTAACTGAAGGGTATTTTTCTGCCATTTAATAATGCATATAGCATTTCACCTATTCCAACATCCTGCAGATTTTTAAGCCTTGTCATGCTGAATAAAGTCTTATCAGAATTTCATTAAAATCAAAGGACTGAAAGCACTGGTAGTACTTTTTCAATGGTCAATACATCTTTTGAAAATGAATTTCATGAACAACTCTGGTCTGAAAGGAAAACTCAGGAGGTGTAGACTAGGATCAGGCTGATCTTTTCTCGCCTCCTGCCATGACCGAAATATTCCAGATTCAGCATGACAAGGGTTTACAAAATGCTAAGGAAACTGGACGTAAACTGATAATAGAAATAAACAAACTACAGCATCATGACCAAGGATTTACTTTTTCAAATAATGGTATTTTATAGCCATCTAGAAAACTTGTAAAGCCCCCCCCCCCCCTGCTGAAACTGCATGATATCAAGCGGAAATAATTCCCCAAATATGCAAATGTATATATAAGACTGATTCATACAAATCATTTGAATTAAAGATTACATACATTTGAAAAATGGGTCTTGAAAATGATATTATGATACAAAAGCAAGAGTAAAAACTCAAATATAAAGCAACTGGCTAAGAGTTATAGTGCTTATGCACGGAATTTCTGATTAGCCAAGACCAGTTCTTGAGCATCAAGATTCAAGTTCTCAAAGTTCTAGAAAAATTCTAGGACCAAAATTAAGTTCTAGAACCTTTTTTAAAGGGGAGCTGATGGACAGCCAGAGACAGACAGTTAGACAGGGAAAGGTGTCTGTGAATTCTTGTTGGTGGGACTCTAATGAATGAAACAATTAATGGTGAGGTTCAATAAGACATTAAAGCCTTTTTATTACTATGTCCCAATGAGGTATACAGGATTTATTTCTGTAAAGGTGAGGTTCAAAATTATCAAGGGGGGTGGTGTTCTTTTCCCCATTTATTACTAAATTTAATGTGTTTCACCAAATATAGAGAGGGTTCAAACCTCCCTGAATACAACTAAATCTGCCAATGATATATCAGATTTTTAATATAGGCTGGCATAGCATTGTTATATAATGAACTAGATGGCCTGCTTTTGTAATTTAACCCTGCTCATAGAGATTAAGAACTAAAATCAGAGGGCAGAAAGGACCGGTAGAGCCAATTGTGGGTCAATATTTCATTTGAAACTTACATACAAATTTGACTTGAAAAGGACAAACAGATGGACAAGTAGACTAGGATAAGGTTGCATGTACGTGCATGGCTGCACAAATGTGCAGACTGATTTTTGTCCGTGCTACACTGCAGAAATATTCCAGGTTCAGCATGACAAGGATCTTACTGTTTTAAATAAGTTTTGAAATTTCTTGATTTGACAGTGCTCAACTGTCCTTAAAGGCAATTTAAATTTAGTTTCAAAACCCAGTGCATGAGTTAATTAAACCAATTCTAAATTTTATGTAATCATTCTGATCATAAGAACTTAAGAAAGGAATTTGAACTCACCATCAGGCTCTTGTTTCACAGCATCTTCTTTCTTCTTGTCGGATTCCTGTTTAGATTTAGAAGAAAGAGGTAAAGGTTTATTAGTCTTATTAACAGGTTTTAATCCATACTTTAATGAAGCCATTTTCAATTAACACTTTTCTGTAAGAATCACTTATTTCTAATTTTCACTGTACAAATTTCAAAAATTATGCAACACTGATTTTCAGGATACTTGGAAAGACTGGTTGAGTATTCATTAAATAGACTATAACAAACTTGACACAAAACTTTTGGAACTGATGCCAAGTTACTTTACATGCTTTATTTATAGAATAAAGGAGGGTAGACTAAATATCTATCGT
The DNA here is from genome assembly GCA_946902895.1 of Fragum fragum. Taxonomy (NCBI): domain Eukaryota; kingdom Metazoa; phylum Mollusca; class Bivalvia; order Cardiida; family Cardiidae; genus Fragum; species Fragum fragum. The sequence goes on from OX336375.1 coordinate 20,938,491, forward strand.
GCATACATCTATTTTTTTAATACTTTAGATATTCAGTGCCTGTAAAAATGTTTGTAAACAAGGTCCGAAAGTATGTCCAAATGGAAAACAAAATATCTACAGAATTCCGATAGCTATCAGGAACAAAACAAGGAAGTAAAGAACTTTTCCAAGACTACTCCTATACCAGCTAATAAGTAACCTGAAGCTTGATTTTAGCAAATTGTTTATTTTGTACAATAAAAATTCAAATTTCAGTTTGTATAAAACTTACAGAAGTATCGGCAGTATTTATTTGTATTGTGTTTGATGTGACTTTTGATGAATCATTCAGTAATATATATCTGAGGGTGATGAAAATAGTTCATTTGGACCCATTTCTACATAATGACCTTTTTTGATGCTCCTGAAGTAAAAAGGCTTTGGAAAACAGTGTGGAAAATGATGAAATTGCTTTATACAAGAAATTCTTTCATTGTTCACAATGTTTCTACCCAAAAAGATATAAAAAAAATCAAGTTCATCAACTAAAACTTGTCGTCTTTAGCTTCTTTCAAAATGGACCAATCTAAAATTGTATTGTCTGGTAATAAACAAAACAGCTTATGCATTTGTTACAAGAGAGAGTTTCTACCAGAGAGTAAGCAGTAACAGCTAATGCATTTTGTTAAAACAAGAGATTGTTTCTGCCAGAGTTTAATCAGTAACTGCTTATGCATATTGTTACAAGAGAAAGTTCCTGCCAAAGAGTAAAGACCCGTTTACACGATTCACCAAGATTTTCTCTATGATTCACCACGATTCACCCAGATTTCTCATGGTCAGAAAAATCAGGATGGATTGGGATGAATCATGGCGAAAAGTAGAAATATTCAGTGTCACTACGATTCCAGTAAGAATGTCCACGATATTAGTACAGTGTCTGTATGGTATCGCTACGAATCAATGAAGATTCATGACGGCAACGCTACGGTCAATGAGGATTGACCACGGTGGCACAACGAATGCTAACGGTGCTTGTACGGTTCGATACGGTACTAGTACAATTCACGGCGGTAGCCAGACGAGCCAATCGTGGAGCTCCTTAGCGAAACCATGGATGATTCGTGGGACAACCGTACACAATTCGTGGTGAATCGTGAGAATTCGTAATGTCACAGATTCCATGACTGGCTACAATCTCTCACAAATAGCCGCGAATATAGCTATGGTGTCAGTACGAACAAGCACGGTTGCGCTACAAATTAGGCCACGCCCAATAACCACCACAATTTGCCACGAATGTTTAGAACAGTTTAAAACTTCCATAGCGCTACCGTGGAGTTTCCTGAATCATCAGGGTTCATCAAGAGTCACCACTCTTCACCACGGTTCTACTACGAATCACCACGGTACACGACGATTTTACAAATTGTGGCGAATCGTAGCCGCACCGTAGCCAAAAATCGTGAATGTGTAAACAGGCCTTAAGATTGATTGAATGGAGTTTAACGCCACTTTTAACAGTATTTCAGTTATATCACGGAGGCTGGAGCACCTAACAATTGATTCCTGGTATTTCTCACACCAGTATTACCGCTATATCCTTTCCTAGCCTCCAGCTGCTATCCCACTTAGGTTAATGATTTTCCACCCATTAGTGAGAGACAAATGTCGGAAAGGATATGTGCCCCAGCCGGGGATAGAACCTAGCCAAAGAGTAAGCAGTAACAGCTAATGCATATTGTTACAACGAGAGAGTGTTTCTGCCAGAGTGTTATCAGTAACAGCTAATGCATATTGTTACAACAAGAGAGTGTTTCTGCCAGAGTGTTATCAGTAACAACTAATGCATATTGCTACAACAAGAGGGTGTTTCTTCCAGAGTGTTATCAGTAACAGATTCTGCTGGAAGACAACAAGACTCTGTATAAAAACACCTCTATGTACAAACTAGCTTTCTCAGGACCTCTTACAGAATTACCTTATTGACAGGTTAGTGCATCTATACAATTTTATGACACAATTTGTTTTAACTGACTTATCAATTTTTGAAAATGAGACAAATCTGAAAATGAGACTTAATCCATTCCCACACAATGACGCTTTTAAACCCCCCTCAATATATGCTTTGGAAAACATTTTGTAGCATGAAGAAATTGCTTGTTACAAGCAATTTCTTCATTTTCCTTAATGTTTTCTACCCAGAAACCTGAACAAATCTAGAAGTTTATATACTTTAAATTGTCGTCTGCAGCTCCTTCCAATTAAGACCAGTCTAATTTTTTATCGTGTGGGAAAGGGTTGAAGAAATGTGGCACTTTATACAAAAGAAAGAGTCAAATATTTGTATTTTAATTGGAAATTCATGCAACCATGCAACAAACCATTCTTGTGAACAAATTATTCTTGTGAACATATTATTCTTGTGTACAATTCTAGTTCAAAAACAGTTTATCATTCAATTAGTTTATCAAGCTATTAAAGCCAGTTAACCCATTCCCACACAATGACACTTTTTGACTCCCCTATGAAAATAACTTTAAAAAAGATTGCCACCAAAGTTTTCTACTCCAAAATTTCATCAACCTAAAGTTGCCATCTGCAACTTCTTCGAATTTGGATCAGTGTAAAATTTTGTTGTCTGGTAATGTTTTAACCCTTTCCTGTTTTTCAAACTTATAGACTTGTCTAATTTCAAAGAGGAAGCAGACAACAATGAAAATTGGATGCTATTTCAAATGAAACCATCTTATATGGTAGAAAATATTGTGGTAAAAGAAGAAATTGCTTGTCAAAAGCAATTTCTTCTTTTTGACAATGTTTACTCAAGTATAAAATCACAGCGACGTAAAATCCCGTGTTTGTACAGGAAAGGGTTAAGAGTACAATAATGTGCAATCATTTCATTTTTTATGTATAAAAAAATTGTCCTGAAGATGGCTTCTCACCACTTCATATCTATCAACATGTCAAATCATACACTGGCTGACACTAAATGATTTGATTGGTCAATCAATTTTTTGATTGACAGCTGCAATCACTCAGCTGTCAATAACCTCTATATGAGGAGTAGTCAAGTTGCTATGCTGGCTTACTGATTCCCGTGAGAGAAGGTATGTACAGCCATGCAGCCAGAACAAGTTTGGCATTTAGCTACCTGTTTTACCTGTAGAAAATGATAGTCTCCTGAGCTTACTTGATTGTAACTGAACACCCCACCTACATTTCCCTACAGAGGAATGTTCAATTATGTAACAGTCAGTTTATAACCAATATGCTTTTAGAAATATGGAGGTTACCACAATGAATTCTTAAACAAATTACTAATAGAACTAATACTATAGAACTAGAATTGTCAAACAACTTATACCTGCACCAGTATTTTGAGACTCAAGTAGCACAGTTGACCTTTGACCTATGTAACCCAAAAACTACAGGGCTTATCCTGGATATCATGGATAATATATTTGTATGTTTTAAAGTTTTAAGTCAAAGGGCTTTTGAGCTAGAGCATGGAACAAGTTTTTAATCAAAGTCCAATTGTGACCTAGACCAATGAACTATGTCAACAAAAGGGCAATACCATGTATCACTGGCAACAATTGTATGAAGTTTCATTGCTGTAGGTCAACAGGTTCTAGAGCAACAGCACGTAAACATAAATGTCTATGGACAGACTGATGGACACACAGACATTGTTAAGCCAAAATACCCCCCTTTTTTTAGGTGGCCAGGGGTGATAATCGTAAACCTAAGTGGGATAGCAGCTGGAGGCTAGGAAAGGATATAGTGGTAGTACTGGTGTGAGAAATACCAGGAATCTATTGTTAGGTGCTCCAGCCACCGCGAAATGACTGAAATATTGTTAAAAGCGGTGTTAAACCCCATTCAATCAAACAATCTTTGTAGGTGGCAGTATAATTATGTAAGATGTTGACACATTATTACATTTGCTATTCAATGTTCTTTGTTATCTTAATACTTATTATAATATATGATTTCTACACATTACCATTTTGGCTATTATGGTTCTTTCATTTCTCATCACAAGAATTTAGCTTCAGCTATTTTTGAGCAAAAGAGCAAGACAAACTCAATAAAGAATACAATAGAGAAATTGCTTGTGACAAGCAATTTTTCTGCATTATTCACAATATTTTCAACCCTAAAAGACAAAGATTTTCAACCCTTGTCATGCTGAACCCTGAACATTCCGGTTTTGGCAGGAAATGTAGACCAAGATCAGCCTACACATAAGTGCAGTCTGATCTTGGTCTAGACCTCCTCCTTGTATTTTTCCTGCCAGAGTTGTTTATGGGGTTGATTTCTATAAGAAATATTGATTTTTGAACAACAAGTTCTATCAGTGCTTTCAGCCCTTGATTTTATAGTTATTCAGCAAGGTAATTTATACAGCATGACAAGGGTTAAAATTCCACCATTCTCAAACTTTTGTCTGAAACTTCACTGAATTCAGACCATTCTAAAATTTTGTTGTGTGGGAAAGAGTTAATTCATGACACTCTAATACACACATGCTGGGATGCATTGAGAAAATAAGCTTTTAGAAACACTTGGTAGTTTCTTTACTTACAACAATGTTTTCTATTTGAAGTGACAAAGATTTTTAAGATTTCACAGATAAAATAATTATTATTGTCATTGCAAATTTCTATCAATCTGAATGTCTAAAATTTTTATGTCTTGTCATACAAGTGGAGGTTTTTTGAAATCCTTTCAAGTTCTTGCACGAAAATCAGTGTATAAAAAAAAAATAAAATGATTATCTTGTATTAAAAACCCCACTCTTACCTCAAGCTTACTTATGGATTATATCAGAACAAAAAATAATTGTTTGTTGGTATTAAAAACTCTTAGTCTGGTTAATTAAGCTATAGTGGCAATATTTAGGTCATCAAATAATAACCAGTAATTAAATAAGTAGTATTCTTTATGGATATAAGATATATAAGTTAGCTCCCTCATAATATCAGATAATGATTACCTGGTTATTTCCCTTTGTTATGTTCAGTACATTACAACGCAAGTGAGAATTGTGATATATTGTAACCCATTCTTTTTTGGATTTATGTTAACAAAATAAAGTTGTAAATGTCTATATAATGTACAGGCATTCACAATTTATTCAACTAGGAAATCTAAAGCAAATACCTCTTCAACAAGCTCTCTGAATTGATGCATTCATGAACAGAGGTATTAATGACCTACTACACACACAGTAATCTCAGGCTCCATCTCTTTTTGGAGAACAGTGCAAAAAGGAGACAATGATACTTCCGATATGGAGCCAAGTACCGGAACTGAACAGAAAAGGTGAATAAAACAGTGTACCTCGCGTACAATTTGATCTCCTATTAACCTATTATACATTTTCCCAAAACGTCCAGAGTTTCATACCACATAGAAATGATTATATTATCCGTTGGCGGTGATAGATTTCAAAAATGATTCTGTTTGTGAATAGAAACTTGAATCAAAGTTTGGACATCGGACCCGATCAAACACAAAAATGCGTGTTGAAATCGTTCAAATCCATGTAATCAACAGTTCTGAAAGATATAAGTGGCAAAGAGTGTGCAATGAATGATAACATGTTGATATAAAGTAATGTTACTTCAAAAACCTGCGTTTTCCTCCCCCTTTTGCGGATTTTCTTAGATGAGAAGGACGCCAGGGTGCGGTGCGAGAGACAAGATTCAGAGGGAGAGGTGATGTATATAAAAGAATACAGCTAATGATTTTTCTAGGACTGTAACTTCATGAATATTACAGGACACTTTTTCTTTCCCTTTTACACAGTAAATGTGTCTCTCAGACTCTCTAAAACAGCAAAATTTATATCTGGTCTATATTTTTCTCCTTTTTCCAAACTGACGTACCCAGCCACAATGGTGAATATAAAGTGAACGTGTAATAATTCTTGTAAATCTATTCTAACGAAACATTTTCAAAGAAAAACAAATAGCTAATTTGAGAATTCAGGTCATCACAAAATTAGAAAAATACGCCAGGTTCTAAGAAATATGTTACGCGGAAGGAGTTCAGATCTGCAATAAACTGACGTTCTGTGTCTTATACACAGTAAAAGCGCTATAACAACATCGGTGGTTTATTAGAATTTTCACAATTCTTTAAAAAGCATAGGGTGTTAATTGCAGGCTACAGATGTTAAGGCAGAAAAAGGGGGGAAGAAGATTTACTATGACTGCAAAGAGCAGATCAAAACCCAAGGTGGTTCATGAATGGAATGAATTTACAGTATACATAGTATACCGTTAGTAATATCGTGAAATTGACATTTACATCAACCAAAATCATTCAAATTCACTCACACAGCGCTCAAACCATTCATTCCAAACACTCACTCAAACCATTAAAAATCGCTCAAAATAGTTCAAAAACATTTAAAAACCGTCCAAAATGCACAGCATTTCATTCAAATCGATAACAATTTTCCACATTTTTTTATTGGCTGCTGTGGGTTCTAAAGCGTCTGATTGGTAAGCGAAGACACACGAACACAAAATCACGTATATTTTGATAAAGGGAGGTAATAATATCACAAATTTGGACGAAATTAGCGATCTTGGATTACATAATTATAATTTAATTCAAAACTCGCTTCTCCCACTCATTCAATTTCATCCCGAAATCATTCCCAAATCATCCAAAAATTGTCAATTTCACGGTGTTATTATCTGTAGCAGTGAATTTTTTTACCTTTTGACATAATATAGAATACAGCGCATTCTAAATATAAAGAAAAAAACTTAAAGCAAATCAATTATCTAAGCATTGAACCATCACAAAAGTTAGAACAGTTACATTTGCCCTCTATTGAATTCATTGTGGCATTGATTTGTTGGAGATTGGGGTTGATACAGGCTATAAGTTTTCCAAACGTCATACAAAAAGAGTCGGTTTTGACGTCCGAAGAGGGGGCTTGGGTTACATAAGAGTATGGGGTTCTATTAGAAGTTTTACAGTCCATTTATATATGCATCGCCCCTCCCTTTGAATCTTGTCTCTCTCACCGCATCCTGGTCTCCTTCTCATCTAAGATAATCAGTAAAAGGGTAGGAAAACGCAGGTCTTTGTGGTAACATTATTTTATATCAACACGTTATCATTCATTTCACAGTCATCGCCCTTTAAATCTTTCAGAACTGTTGATAACATGGATCTGAACGATTTCAACACGCATTTTCATGTTTAATCGGGTCCGGTGTCCAAACTTTGATTCAAGTCTCTATTCACAAACAGAATATTTTTTGAAATCTATCACCGCCAACGGATAATATAATCATTTCTATGTGGTATGAAACTCTGGACGTTTCGGGAAAATGCATAATAGGTTAATAGTAGATCAAGTTGTACGTGAGATGCACTGTTTTTCTTACCTTTTCTGTTCAGTTCCGGTCCTTGGCTCTATATCGGAAGTGTCATTGTCTCCTTTTTGCACTGTTCTCCAAAAAGAGATGGAGCCCGAGATTACCGGGTGTGTACTTATGATCAGAGAATGCAACATGAATGGATTGAAAGTAAGTATTTTCCTGAGTGACACAAAAAGTGATTATCATACTTGGCGATGATTTTAATGCAACTCCATGTCAAAACTTCCTTAGCCCTTGTCATGCTGAATAAATCCCTTTCAGAAATGTATAAAAATCAAAGGGCTGAAAGCACTGGTAGTGCTTGTTCAGTTTTCAATACTTCTTTTCAAAGTTAATTTCATTAACAACTCTGGTTTCAAGATGACAAACAGGAGGTGTAGACTAAGATAAGATTGTACTATACCTCCTGCTAAAACTAGAATATTCCGGGTTCAGCATGACAAGGGTTGAGTATCTACTGATGATTTTAGAAGTAAACTGAAAAGAATGTAACCATCAGGTTTGTTTTATTTTTTCAAATAGAAGATTTTGACCAACTATCTTTTAAGCATGCGAGAAAAATATCTGCCATATAAAAAACAGGTAGCACAAAACACCAATATTGGGAGTAATATCAGACTAAATAAATGCTTCTTATATTTCCATTTAAATGTCCATTAATTTTGTCCTGAAAGTTTTACATAATTATAAAGTTCAATATGGAGTGCTTCAATTTCATCGACATAAACACATCATTTGGTTTACCTCTGTAAAATTGTCAAAAGTTGAACTAGAGGATGGACTAAGAAGTACAAAACTAGTTGAAGTGTATGTCACCTGACAAAATAAATAATCAAACTGCAGAATGTCATTTTCACATTGAGAGGAAAAAAAAGTTAGTAAAATGCAACAAAAAAAATAACAACAAATTACATTCGTATAAAATTAAGACGTCCTAGACATGATCTTATTTGTCCCATCTGTTAATAAGAGGACAATGGTGGCCCTACATAACTCAACTGATCAATATAGCTTAATACTTTACATTGAATTACTAAAATATGCCATAAGGCATCATAAAACAAGCATTCTCACTTTCAAAAATAACGACCTCTTAAGGTTAAGCTACTTTTCCTTTGATATTGTTCAGAACATCACCATATTCCATAGGGTCTTCCTCATGACTATGCCCAAAAAATTTAGCAAGTTTGAGAAAGATTGAGCCAAGTTGTACCCCAAAGAATAGTAACAAAGAAATTGTCATTATGGCTCTTTTCCTGATATACTTGCCAGAATTTTACACTATTCAATGATGATTCTTCCTCTTTTGACTATACAAACATAATCAGCAAGTTTGAGAAAGATTGAGCCAAAATTGTGACGTCTAGAGTGATAGCACTGAATTGTTGATGGACAATGGATGACAGACAATCAGTTATCCAAAAACATTTCCATGAGCATGTTGTACTCAGGTGAACTAAAGAGTAATAACTAAACAACCCTCACTAGATGACCATTGTGAAATGAAGAAATTGCTTGTAACAAGTAATTTTTCATTGTCCATAATGTTTTCATATTAAAAGACAAGGACTTTTCAAATTTCACCATCTTGAAAGTGTCAATTGCATTTTTTTTCATTTTGGACCGGTCTAAACTTCTGTCATCATGTAATGGCCAATAATATGTTCATGTCATAAACAACAGAAAATGTTCTTTATCTGAAAAAATACTTGAAGTTCTTTATCTGAAAAATACTTGAAAATCAGATTGGTTCTTTAAGTTTACACTGGAATCATCAAATGTGAAATGCAGAAAATGTGCATGAATTCATTAAAACATTATTTTCTATGATCTATGATAAACTGTCTACTAGAAAGTTATTAATGTATTTATCAATATTTCAACATGATCCTGAAAAGAATTGGTGTTTTAGTCCTTCACAATTATTTGGGAAACAATCTCAGATTTATTATAGTCTTGTATTATTCTAACACAGCAGATATGAATTTATTGCATAAAATGGGAAGGATGATATTAACCCTTGTCATGCTGAGCCCGGAATATTCTATTTTGGCAGGAGGTGTTGACTAAGATCAGACTGCACTTATGTGCAGGCTGATCTTAGTCTACACCTCCTGCTTGTGTTTTTCCTGCCAGAGTTGTTTATGGAGTTGATTTCTAAAAGAAATATTGATTTTTGAACAACAAGTTCTATTAGTGCTTTCAGCCCTTTGATTTGACAGCATTTCAGTAAGGTAATTTATACAGCATGACAAGGGTTAAAATTCACAGAACCCACTTAAGACCTTGTCATATGACCTTCAACTGTGACCTTGAACTTGGATGCATTCAACATAACTTTACACATGACACCGGTACTCATCCAGGGAAGTTATTTTGAAATTCATGTTCTGGACAAGAAATGGACACATGCACCAACACACCCACGCACAAACTCACACAAAAATAGAATGATTGACTGTGAAATATGATTAATTCTCAACCAAAAAGTCATAAATGTAAATATCAATTGTTCATTGTGATCCTGAAAAGAATTAGAGTTTTATTACTTCATTATTTACAGAGACAGTATTATATTGTTTTCGTCATGTATTATTCTAACACTGCAGATATTATATTACACAAAGAAATGATGTGACAAGGATGCCTCCACTTAAGTGCATGTCACATGACCATCAGCTGTGACCTTCCACTTGGAAGTATTCAACAGAAATTTACTCATGACACTAATAAATTAAGGGGGAAAAATGTGCAAAGTTATTTTGAAACCATCAATCAATGTAGAAGATATGCTTGGGACAAGAAATTGACACATACACTAATGCATGCACTCACCCACCAACTCACTCGGCCACAGTCATAGTGCAGTCGGTAGCGTGTCAGACTCCTAATCTTCAATCATGGGATGTCATGGGTTCGATCCGGGGCCGCGGCACATATTCTTTCCGACATTTGTCTCTCACCAATGAGTGGATAATGGTAAACCTAAGTGGGATAGCAGCTGGAGGCTAGGAAAGGATGTAGTGGTAGTACTGGTGTGAGAAATACCAGGAATCCCTTGTTAGATGCTCCAGCCACAATAGGACTGAAATACTGTTAAAAACGGTGTTAAACTCAATTCAATCAATCAATCAAAACCAACTCACTCATGGACAGAGGTAACTCTCCCTGTTGCAAGCAATTTCTGCATTGTCCACAATGTTTTCCAAAGCTTTTTTTTCTTGATGTGCTTGAAAGGTGGATTTGGGTTAAATAGCATGTTCTCTAAAGGGAGCTCTGCAATTTGAATAGAGTTTGCAATATACCTGGAATACATCAGAACTACTTTTTATGGCGTAGGTATTCAATTGATTTAGTGGTTAAGCTTCCAGTGGCAGTTTGCTATCTATCTATCTATTTATACTGCCTAACTCCCCTTTCGGGTATTACTGGCAGGTGATACACTCACAATCAAGATGTTTTCACGTCCCGGAAAGAAAGGCAGTGGCTGAATCCCACTGCTACCCACTTTTACAGCTGGGTAGACTGGGGCTGGCTATTAAGTGTCTTGCCATGAACACACCCCTGTGACGTTGGGGCTCGAACCCGTGACCTTCAGATCACGAGTCAAGCACCTATACCACTCGACCCTCGAGGCAGTTTGCACTTGTTGAACTTTGAGAAGACCTCAAAATTTTGTCTGTTAACTAAAGCTATCAAAGCCGACACTTTGCTTGCTAGACATTAGTTGAGAGATGACTTTAATAAAGGAGAACCACAGAACACTAATTGATACAGCCAGATCACAGAAAACTAAAATGGAATGAAAATTATATACAGCATTTAAGATCACAGAAAGCCTATTGGGAGTTGAATTTTATACCAATGGAATTTTGCAGTTGATTTTCGGTAAAGTAGAATATAAGTTAACAGAACTACAGAAAACAAACTTCGAGTTCATAGAAAACTTTCTGGGCATTGACTTTTGGTAAATAGGACCAAGGATGGTTGCATGGGGTTTAACACCACTTTTACAAATTTTTCAGTCAAATCGCACCTAACCATGGATTACTTGTATTTTTCACACAAATACTACCACAAAATCCTTACCAAGCCTCCAGCTACTCATCCGACTTAAGCTTACAATTATCTACCAATTGGTGGCAGACAATGTTGGAAACGATATCACCACTGCCACAGATAGAACCCAGGACCCCATGATTAAATATGATCTGAGAAAATTAATTAAGCATCAAAATTATATTCAGAAGAACCACAGAAAATTTATTGCAAGTTGACATTAGCAAGGTTGGACCATATTGAAAATTTAATCTTAAACAGTATGCACAACCACAGAAAACCTAAAAATTGCCATTAAAACAGCTTGATCTCAAGAAAGTAATTGGGAGTTAATTTCTACATAGAAAAATAGTTAAAAGTTGAATTCTATTCATAAGAACCAAGACTAATGAAAGTAGAATTACCTGTTCATCTTCATCATTACAAGTTTCATCCATGTCAGAACTGGATTCCACTTTTTCTGTGGTCAAAACATTTCTAATTTCTGCATTTAATTCCCTAGCTTCTTCTTGAGATATCTCTTTTGATATACTTTTTCTTGTGTCAGCAATTACACTATCTATATTCTCTTTCTCTGATATACCTATTACCTTTATTGTATTATTCTCATTACATTCATAAGTATTTATAGTCTCAACAGGCTGCTTAATATCTGTAAAAGTATTTCTTAATTCTAACATAAATTGGCTAACATTTCTAGTCATTTTATCATCTATCTCATATTCATTTTGTTCAACATCTTTGAGATCATTTATAGAATGTGAGACATTTTCATAATTCCTATCACTGTCTGTAGTTCTCTCAAACACACTTGTATCAAAGCCTTCTGAATCTGTATCAGATTGCTCATTTAGCTTATCATCAAGTGCCGTTTCTAAACTACTTTCAAGCTCAGATTCCATCTGATCTTCGTAAACATCATTCTCTGGTTCTCTCTCTTGTACTTCTATTATCAAACTGTTCCTATGCACATCAGCTCCAGGATAACTTTCCTTTGACAGTTGTCTAACAATTGGATTCACTAGTTTAGCGCATCGTAAATGTTCATGGTGAGATACTGTATTTAGTTTAGCGATGCCAATTTCAACAAAGCTTACAATGCTATTGTTGTTGTTGTTAAATTTGTCACTATCTTGATCAAAATTATTTTCTGACATAACCTTCATTTGTGAAAATCTTTAGTTTAAACCTTCCTAAAATGAAGACCACATAAAATTGATGCAAGAGGAATTAAAGTATTTCAATTCACATGATGCACTAAAGCTACCTGAAGACACCAAGAATATTATAAACATTGTGCATTAAATTTACACCTTTGTGTCCATACATCTGAAAACCAGCCAGAATATGACAACACTGTCAAGAGTCATGTAATAGCACATCAAAAAAGAATTATAAACTATTTTAGAACAACCCTTATAGATGGAGCCTCAGTTTAAATATTCATAGAAGCAGTTGAAGGGTAAAACCTCTGGAACCTGTGATACTTAACTCAAGTAATTGTTACAACTAGACCTTATCCTTTCCTTCCTAAAATGGTCAAAAGGGTGAAATGAAATTTTAGCCATTTATACACTCAAAATGTACAGTTAAAATAGTATCACCTGAGCCATGAAACTGTATAACATTCCATTTATTGCATATTACACCATTACCCTTTACGTTAATTATCAAATGTATTCATTCATCTTTCAAGTCAGAGTAAAGGTATGATGCCTCTTTTAAATTATTCCCACACAAGCCGCCTTTATTATGCCCCTTGAGAAAGAGCTTTGGATAACAATGTGGAAAAATAAGTAATTGCTTGTTACAAGCAATTTGTTCATGTTCTACAAGGTTTTATACCCAAAAAAGTAAAGATTTTTTAAATTCCATCCTCTCTAAATTTCTATTTGCAACTTCTTTCAATTTGGACCAGACTTCATTTTTGTGGCTTGGTAATTGATTAATACAACAATAAAATGCAAAAGTGAATTCTGCTTGGTATGTTCTAGATTTGGATTTTAATGGCACTAATTAATTTTTATGCAAGTCTTAACCCTTGTCATGCTGTATAAATTACCTTACTGAAATGCTGTCAAATCAAAGGGCTGAAAGCACTGATAGAACTTGCTGCTCAAAAATCAATATTTCTTTTAGAAGTCAACTTCATAAACAACTCTGGCAGGATTCAGCATGACAAGGGTTAACAATGTATTGTGAGTGCTGTGGGTTTGTACTAGGGTAAACACGGCTATGAAGATCTATCATTTATAACGGAAAAAGCATCACAAGTACTTGGCTTTGGCTCTGAAATATATTGCCCAAAGACATTACCTCTCTTGTGAATGCAGTACTGTTCTTTGTTTTTGTTTTGTTTTGAATGGGGTTTTACGCCGCTTTCAACAATCTTTCAGTTATATCGCGGCGGCTGGAGCACCTTACAATGGAATCCTGGTATTTCTCACACCAGTACTACCATTACATCCCTTCCTAGCCTCCAGCTGCTACCTCACATAGGTCTACGATTATCGACCCATTGGTGAGAGACAAATAGTCGGAAAGGATGAGTGCCACCGTCGGGAATCGAACCCGGGACCTCTAGAATGATAGTCCGACGCGCTACCAACTGCGCTATGACGGCGGCCCGACTGTTCTTTGAGTAGTAGAAAACATTATACTCAGATGACCATAACAGACAGTGCTTTAACCCATTACTAGATGAAAACATTTTAGATTGGTCCAAATTGAAAGTAGTTACAGACGACAATTTCAAGTTTAAAAAAACAACTTTCTAGGGAGAAAACATTGTGTAAAATGAAGAAATTGCTTGTTACAAGCAATTTCTTCATTTTACATAATGTTTTCCCAATTGATTATCTTTAGGGGCGTCCAAAAGCACCATTGTGTGGGAAGGGGTTAAGTACAACAATCCAGGCGAAAAAGTCATACAGTACACCAAATTAGGAAAGATAATCAGCCCAACACATACCAGTCCTCAACAAACTGTCAATAAAAACATCATTACTCACAATCGATACGATAAATTAAACATATACAGGACTCCCTGGACATTTACAACATCAAATAATGCCCAAATAAAGTCTGACCTGCAACTTAGCCTCTCACAAGGATCTTATTAGTATTGACACGGAGATTCATTGCAAATCCAAATTTGACCCTACTAATCAACTACAAATCATTGAAATAGCACCAACAGAGAATGATTCCCAATACTTATGCCTTTTAATTTATGATTACATATTTTTATATTACTGAACTATTTGCATTTTTGGAACTATTATAACAGCAAGCAGTCTCTATTGCTGCATACTACAAGTTCTATTACACTGCTTGTTAACTTCTCTAGACTATCCCATTACCAGACAGCAAAATTTTAGACTCATCTAAATTTTAAGAAGTTGCAGACAATGTTTTTCTGTTCCAGACTACATTTTAAATTGTCTGAAATTTGGAAAATAAATGCCAATTAGGATAGACAACATTGTGAGAAAAGGAGAAAATGCAATTTCTCTTTTTCTTACAAAGTTTTCCATGATCGTATTTTTCATCAGGGTGTCAGCTGTCTTTGTGTGGTGATGAATTCAATCACTAGCATGAAATATTATAATTTATTGCCTCATTTAATGCCTTGGAAGAATAAATGTGTCCCCTTTGGTTTGCACAAATATATCAATTATAGATCCATATAAATTTGTCACTTTTCAGCTATTCCTACATAACAAAGCACTTGTGTTTATGCAAATATTCTGCATCTGCAGGACAGTTTCTACCATTATATATTAGATCTTGCAGATCCAAATTAGTGAATTACATGTATCAACATTTTATAAAAGCGTTCAAAACGATAAAAACATTCATACATCTTATAACAAATGTAACCTTGCGTGAAAATATGTGTACTTATTTATAGTTCCCTTTGAGCACTGTATAACCAAAAGTCAATATCAAAATTAATATTGTCAACATTTGCAGTAAGCTGTGAAGATTTTTAATATACAGACAGATCAAGAGGTCAAGATATATTTAAACTGGTCAATTGTATATATACATGCGAAATACAATAACCTCGAGACTTAGCTTTCAGTGAACTTTCATTAAATTGTTATGATTTACCAGAGAGTTAACTAAAACTCATATTAGTTTGTTATTATTAGTAGTTTTGAATATTATTTCATTGAATTTATTTAATAAGAAAAATAGGTCCCGTTAAATTCTTTCCGGATCTTGAATATTCTGGATTAATGTCGTCTGTATTAAAGCGTCACGACTGTATTTGATAAATGGAATGTTATATTACGCTAGCAATACAAAACCTTGTATTACTTCTTGCTGCAGAGTAAAATTTGAAATTCTATTTGACCTTTGGTCTCTTGAAATATCAAATTTTTCAAGACAGAAATCTGTACTAGTCTTTCTTACTTTCACAAAGCCATATATTTGTTTTATTTCTTATTTAACCTTTGCTTTAACACTTTAATATGAACTCCAAGGATAAATAATGTGAAAATTGAGAAAATAAATCAAGATCACCCGGTCAAGGAAGCCCATCTCCTGATGAATGCATGTGTAAAATATGAGCCTCCTAGCACTTGCTATGAAAAAGATATAAAAACTTTAACCAAGTGTGAATGCCAAGACCGGTGCTGACATCAGAGGGTAAGGCAATAGCTCCTCTGTGGTTTTGGTGAGGTAAAAAGAATTGACTAGTTGCTCTGGGTGAAGATAGAGACTTACTGCAGTTTAGCCAAGTGGTCTGTGTGTAGAGTATGTACACTATGACTAAGGATGATACAGATACAGATGGGTGTTATCTTCTGAAATTTAACCCTCCCAAACAATTTACTTCACTTTTGTAAGTTAACCCTTGTTATATTCAACCCGGAATATATTTCTGTTTTGGAAGGAAGTATAGACAAAGATCAGCCTGCACTTATGTGCAGGCTGATCTTTTTTTACACCACCCATTTGTCTAAATCAAGACAGAATTGCTTATAAAATCATTTTTTAAAAGAAAACTCATCCCCTTCCAGAGCTGTCAGCCCTCTGACTTTTATGCAATTTCAAGCAAAGATTTAATCCAGCCTGACAACGGTTAATTCACTTAGATCCTTATTGAATAGATTATTATTCCATTGTCACACAATCCTTCTTTTTGATGCCCCTTTATATAAAGATTTTTTTTTAAAACATTGTGGAAAATGAAGGAATTGCTTGTAACAAAAAAAATGCTTCTTTATTAAGAATGTTTTCTGACGCAAAAGACAAGGATTTTTAGAAATTCCACAACTAAAAATTATTGTCTGCAGTTTCTTTCAGTTTTGACCAGTCTAAAATTTGCTTGTGTGGTAAAACATTAAATTCTGAAACAATAGAAAGTGTCATGAATCCATAGAAAATTCTTTAAACAATCCAAATGAGTAGCTTCATGGTCACTTCGAAACACAGTAGATAAATGTACTATTTACAAGGTAACTAATATAATGTGAAAATCCACAAAACCACAATTTTGATTTGATTCCAGTGCTAATGTTATCCATGAAAAATCCAATGATAGTATGACACATTGATATTTCTGGACAATTTGATCCTTTACCAATACAAACACTTTTTGGACTACATTATAAGGTAGATGTTAAGTGAAAAAAAGCTGCTGTTCAATTGAACAAAATGACAGTAATTCAAGATCAACAAAAACACTATTTTGATTTTATTCCATGCATGAAAAAATCCATTGACTGAATGACACACTTGTATTTCTCAAAAGGCCAATAACTATGGCAGCTAACAAATGGATGATCTTTTATGAAATGAATTGTCGAAAGGTAAATGTTAAGTTAAACAACTGATAATGTCCCATCTGCTGGCTTGAACCAAATAAGTTTTGATTATGAATATTTGGAAATGTCACCTACAAGTAGAATCCTATGTCAACTAGAAAGGTTTTCCACGAATGATTTTCCTGATCTGTGTAACCAGCATTTGAAAGGCTTCTAAAAGAATCAAAATTGGCATTTGGTAATTGATCTATTACCCCATCATTGCAATCTGAAGAAGAAATTGTGGGAAAGGTAGAAATTGTTTGTAACAACAATTTCTCTTTTTATCACAATGTTTTCAACCTTATTTGCCACTTAATTTCCAATGTTAGTGCAATCTCTAGCAATGAGTTTAAATGGATCAACCCTTTTTGTAGAACTTCTAAATGGTCCATTATTATGCACCATTTGTGAATGCTAACATAAGAATCAATGTTATAAATTTTGACATCTTCATGTCTTATTTGACCTTAGCTTGGTGGTTAGGGCAGTGGACTAAAAGTTGAGGTTTGTGGATTTAGTCATGTCCATGCAAATGTCCACCTATAATGGACTTTGGTAAGGCTTTCAGAGTTCCAGTCTAAGTACTGGTGATACCAAGGAAGCACATAGGTGCAAAGAGAAAAAATAAATTCATGCAAAGAAGAATGATGAGGCTTTGGAATTCAGATCAATATTTCAAATAGCATGCAAGCTAATTGTATAGTCTAGCAGACCTTATTTCTGATGAATTTTTAATAATCTGTCCATAAAATCTCTCAAAGAATACTAACAATGTTGCAAACAAAGCAACCCTAAGAAGCTCCAAGAAACAATTTTTATCTACGGAGACATGGTACTTGGACTTATAAGAATAAATTGTGCTAAAAAGTACAAAATCATACATAACTTATGTTAAGTAAATTTGGCTAGTTACAAGTAGTTTTTAGGAGATTATAGTTTTGTAAAGTAAATTTTGCATGGCTTGTTCTGAGTAGTTTTCAAGCATCTGTAGTCATGTAAAGTAAATTTTACATGGTGAGTTACAAGAGGTTATCAAGAATAGGCATGTACAGTAAATTTTGCAAGGAATCTAACATACACACTGAATTATTTTGTCTGCAACCTTTGTTCAATTTTGTTGAGCATAAATTTTTATTAATGCTTGTCATGCTGAACCCGGAATATTCCTGCTTTGGCAGGAGGCATAGACAAAGATCAGCCTGCACATGTTTGTCCTCTTTAAGTCAGGACAATCCATAAGATCAATTTCCATACTAACTAATGACCCTGACAACTAGACTTACAGTGCCATCAGTATTTTGATTTTAATACCTTTTATAACAAAGATTTTATTCAGCATGCCAAAGGTTCATGGTGAAAAGTAATTAATCTTTTACAGACTTACCTATTATTACCCAATCCTGCACTCGGATGCATCATATAAAATGGTTTGGGAAAGCATTTTTGAGGAAAAATGCTATACAACATTTTCTCCTTCCCTCGTTATGTATCAACCATAAATGTTATTTCCTTTTCAATTTAAAGGTTATTTTAGGCATTGTCTGCAATTTCTTTTAATTTTTCCCACTTCTAAATTTTGTCATTAGGTACTTGGTTAAAGCTATGCACAATTTTCTGCATCACACATTCCCCATTAATACCATATTACATTGCAAAAAAAATACAAAAAAATATAACATTTGCAAATTCTCCAAAACAATAATGATAGCATAGTAATTAAAATCATGATATAATAAATTAATTTGAATAGCCAGGGGAAAAGCTTGTCATGCTAGCAAACAATGAATAATATAATAGCATACTTGTGTAAAAAATATGAGTTAATGTATCAAGTATTATATAATATGGCAACACATTTAACTTTCATCTTCTTGAAATTCTTAACAAAATTACCTTTCTATTATTTTGCAAGATTATAATGTCTACTTACCTGACTTTCATGTTGTTTTCTTTTGTATAAATCATATACAATATATGCTGTATGTTAAGAAACACTCAATTCCACTTGAAAACTGATTCAACATTTCAGAACACTTCAAGAGTGGAAAATATACAATCTAGTTTGTAAATGATTTAATACCACTTTGAACAATCTTACTGTTGTATCCTGTCAATTTCACTTATTCTGGTGCTTCCTGGGTAACACCAGTATTATGCTTGGGCTCTGGTATGCCTTAATGATATGCCCATGAAATCAGTGGGGTGGCTGGTACTCTGACCCATCACCTTAAATGCTTCCAACAATATTGTGTCCACTAATCTAACCAGTGGGCAAAGACCCAGAGGACCCTTGAGAATACATAATTCCTATAAGTGTTCTTAGAAAATGCATATAATATATAGGACTATATATAAACTTTCCAAACACCATATATAGATTTAATAGCAAGACAGAAAGACAAACAAATAAATGATAACTTTAGCTTGTATGAGACAAATTTCCAGCAGTTTCAAGTGTGCATGAAGTGCAGACATTGAAGAGCAGCCTGGCCATTAACTCTTGTCATGCTGAACCCAGAATATTCCTGATTTGGCAGGAGGTATACACTTGTATCAGCCTGCACAGATGTGTAGTCTGATCTTAGTCTACACCACTTATTTGTCTCTTTTATTAGCCAGAGATGTTTATATGATTAACTATTAATCCACTGTAAGTGCATCCAGTGCTGTCAGCCCTTTATTTCAACCCATTCCAACACAGTGAAATTTTAGACCAGTCCAAATTGAAAGAAGTTGCAGACAACAATTTAAAGTTAATGAAATTCTAGATTTTTCAACTTTCTGAGTAAAAAACATTGTGAAAAATGAAGAAATTGCTTGATTCAATCAATTTCTTCATTTTACACAATGTTTTCTCAATTGTTTTTTTTTAGGGGGGTCCAAAAGCGTTACTGTGTGGGAATGGATTAAAGCAATTCTGGAAAAGATTCTATTTAGCATGACAAGGGTTAACATGTATAAAGGACATTCTGTGATTGTCTACAAACACTTTCAGCAAGTAGATATCTACAGAAGCATGGTGAACACAGATCAGACAGTGTGGACGATCAGGCTGACCCAAGTCTTTACTTAACTCTTTTGGACGCAATGACACTTTTTGATGCCTCTCAAGAAAACAATTGGGAACACATTATGTAAAATGAAGAAATTGCTTGTGACAGGGAATTTCTTCATTTTACACAATGTTTTCTATCCAGAAAGTTGAAAATGTCTAAAATTTCATAACCACTGAATTGTTGTCTTTAACTCTTTTCAATTTTGACTTGTCTAAAATTTTGTTGTCTGGTATTTGTTAACACACATATGAAATTGTTGGAAATTGCACACACAATTTATTGAGCATGCATAAACAAATGTATTACAGACAAAATACTTGAAATCAATCAAAATGCATCAAAAGTCAAACAAAATTTCAATCTGTTATTGCATCATTGTGCCATCTTTGATTAAAAATACACACACACATACACTTAAAAATAGTCTTTCTATAGAAAAATATATGTTTGAGCAAACTGTTATTTATGTGTTATTCAGTAAAATTAAAGTGAATAAAAAACATTAAAGACCTCATTTTCCTAGTTCATAAGAATAAATCTAACCCTTCAACACAATTACAACTTTATTCTAATACTCTTGCAGTAACTATACCTTCAGTTTACATTAATTACTATAATAATATGGATAAAAATATTTAAAGTAAACAAAGAGTTACAATGGGTTTTTACAATGCCATTCCAAGTGAATATATGGGATGAACATGCATGTATATAATGCTGCATACAGTACTGCATGCTTAACAACATTCAAACCCACCCCTATCTCCAAGGTATCTTGTTGTACCCTCTCGTCAGGAATAGCTTTATCAACATCTTCCTCTTTTAATTCTGCATCTACGAATTGGTTTAATTCATTGACATCTGGTTCATTAACAATAACTGGTTCATTATCAACTGCTTGTAATGGGGTACTATCATTGGGTGGTTCTTGAACATCTTTGTCTGTTAAGTTTGGATCGACAGATTGGTTTATTTCACCGACCTCTGGTTCTTGAACCATAATTGGCTCATTATCATCTACCTTTGATGTCAGACTATCATCGACAATAATTTCTGGCTGAGTTGACTCTTTAAAATCAATTTTTGTATTTGCGACAATGTCATTTGTTCCCTCCAGTATAGGTTCATCTTTTGACACTTCTTCAGTTTCAGTAATACCAGATTCTTCTACTTTTTCATTTGTTCCAGCTTGAGAATCAGGCTCTTTAAAAGACTGGGCTGTATCATCTAATTCTGAATGATTTGGCTTTTCAGTAGCTTCTTCTGCCTGATCTTCTGCTTCCATAAGAGGCTCTGTCCTTTGCATGACAGATTCAATTTCTTCAGTTGGCATGTCATCCTCTCCTTCTTTACTCTTATCTTCTAGAGATTTCTCTTCGGTAGTATCAACATTCACTGGCAAAGATTCTGTATCTTGTATTTCCTCTTTTTGTAAAATATCTTCTACCTGAATATCAAATGTTTCTTTTTCATTTTCTAGCTCTAGTTTTTCTTTGGTATAATCAGGTACTTCAGCTGTCACTTCTTCTTCTTCATTTAGTTTTTCATTCTGTCCATCAGGCACAAAACCAGGCTCTTCTTCATCTTTTTCTATAGACTCTCCTTCTTCCTTTGTGTCACATTCATCTTTTGGCAGTGGTTCAATGGATTCTGTTTCAACTTGTTCATCATCTGTTCTGATTTCTTCTTTATTAGGTTCAACACTTTCGGAATCTTCAATGTTTACCTTTTCATCCTTTTGCTCGTCATTGGAATTGGTACCATTTTCTTCTACAGTTTTGCCTTCTACTTCAGGGTTGTTTGACTCTACTAAAACTTCTTCTGTATCAATAGATTTGTCTACAATAACTTCAGAATCATTAGTGAGATTATTTGGCTTTTCTGAAGTTTTGCCTAGAATCTTTTCTCCCTCTTCAGGTTCATTTAGTGTATTTTCACTGACAATGTCAGGATTGACTGGTCCCTCTTCAACCTCATCCTTGAAATCATCCTCCAGTTGATCATCAGTCTCTGGTTCTGTTATTTGTTCAGATACAATCTCTTCAACATTTCCAGTGTCCTGTTGATTTATACAATACTCATATTTTCACACTTCTTAATTTTAACAGAAAATTAACAATTTAGAAAAAAGTATAATGATGTGTAACATAAAAATCTACGAAAAATTTCTTGAGCTAAAAATCTAGAGGAAACTAAGGCTTTGTAGAACTTAAATTGTAATATTGGAAATAAATCCAAAAAATCCCAACTTCTGCATAAGGTATACAAATTTAATTTTTTACCTTTTTGTACCTTTTTCTAATATAACAAAAAATTGATTTTTGAATTATGCTTTGCACATCTTTCAGTCATTTTTCTTCTAATATAAAAATAAAGGTTACTTAATTTGACTAAACCTAGATTCCATTAGAGCTACAGATTTGTGTCACAAGTATTGCTTAGAGAAACACAAGTAGAAATAATGAACTGCTGCAAAGCTACAACAGATTCACAACAAAAAGGTTTAGGCTACTATGTGCCCAAGTTGTAAATTTGCTTATTTGAAACTAATATATCATAAAAAATGCAACTTTTAACTAGTCTAGGTTAATTAACGAGTAATATTATCCTACAGCAAATACATTGTAATCCATCTTTGAAAATGTGGATTGTAAAAATATGAAGTCTTTAATTGTCCAAGATATAATGTGAGGTATGCACTGATAAAAGAAAAAAGGAACATGATAATTATTCAGTGCCAAAAGAGTAGTCAGCTTGTTGATTTGGCGCCATTTATTCTGTGATCTTTTTTAATGAGCAATCCAAAAAATTTCAAATTTGTCTGAGATACAATGTTTAACCCATTCCCTTTCAGTGACGCTTTTAGACACCCCCAAGAAGCTTTGGAAAACAGTGTGGAAATGAAGAAATTGCTTGTCACAAGCAATTTCTTCATTTTCCACAATGTTTTCTACACAGAATGTTGAAAAAATCCAAAATTTCTTAAACTTAATTGTCGCCTGCAACATCTTTCAATTTGGACAAATCTAAAAATTTTATCATGTGGGAATGGGTTAAATGAGGGGTATCCATCAGCATACCCACTAGGGCTGTCTTTGACACACAAATCATGTGTCATTTTTGAAATCTGAAAAATGACCCACATAAAGACTCAGACAGTGTCTTCTACCAACTCTAATGAGTGAGTCCAAGAGAAATTTGCCACTAAAATAGACCTTTTCTACAGTTCATTGAAATCTAACATTAACTTGGTAATATGTAAGTATTGTTTGCTTTGTTTGAATGGGGTTTTACACTACTTTCAACAATCTTTCAGTTATATCGCGGCGGCTGGAGCACCTAACAATGGAATCCGGGTATTTCTCACACCAGTACTACCATTACATCCTTTCCTAGCCTCCAGCTGCTATCCCACATAGGTCTACGATTATCGACCCATTGGTGAGAGACAAATAGTCAGAAAGGATGAGTGCCGTCGTCGGGGATCGAACCCGGGACCTCTAGATTGACAGTCCGACGCGCTACCAACTGCGCTATGACGGCGGCTAATATGTAAGTTAAGATGGATCTGAGTTATCACAAACCAGTTGCTTACCTTTCAGTATAGAATATCTACACTTTGATATAAAGATACTTAAATATTGCAAATAGTTATTGCAAAAGAAATACTTGAAAATTGATTTTAAAATAAAATTCAAAGTACATAATCGTTATATCAGAAATTTTAACCTTTTACTAGATGTCAAAAACAAAGAACAGTCCAAACTGGAAAAGAGTTGCAGAAGTCATTTTCAAATGGACAATATTTCTGGTCATCTTGGTAGAATATAATGTGGAAAGTGCAGGAATTGCTTGTAACAAGCAATTTCTACATTTATTACATTGTTTTCTTCAACCTTCAAAAAGCAGAATTGTGTGGTAATGGGTTAAGATACAACACAATAACTTGATAATCATAGTCATTCAAACGAACATTCAGCATTCACAAGTAAATCACATGTAATTTAACTTATTTTGCAACTACCAACAATCGATATTTACAATAAAAATACTTCCATCTATTTACTCATCTGTTAATTTTTTTTCTCTAACAAAAAAAGCTAACAGTCAGCTATGTACAAAGATATGAAATAAGCAATTAAACTGCATTGTTTCTATCAGTATGTAAGATACATTAATGAAAAATTGAGGGATCACAAAGACCTGCTTTGACTCTTAGAGATCTCTCTTAATGGGGTCAAGATGACCCTCTTAGCAGAAATTTCGAAGGGTCATAATAAGATATTTTCAGATTAACCAGGGTCAAAACCCTGGTTTAATTTGACCCTGGTTTAAAGTCAAACACAGGCCCTGAGTATGTTTATTTTCATTGGTAGTCGCATCCTTTATAAATGAAATAAATATCATTCATGAGCATTACTGAATCCAAAAGTTATCTAAAAGATTGTTGGGGTTTTTTTTTTTGCTTTTACTTGAAAGGAGAAAAATTGTACAACAATTAACAGTCATTCAATTCTAAACAGTAACTTAGCTAACAAATGATAGGGAAAAAAATCAAGCTATCCTAAATATATATTCCCTATTTCAAAATAATCATAAAGGGAGATAATTACCTGGTCTTCCTCAGTTTCTTCTGTTTCCCCTTCCATCTGCTCTTCAACAACATCTTCTGTCTGCTCTTCCTCTCTTTCATCTTCTTTTTGACTTTCACTCACATTGTTTAAATCCATGGTAACACCAGAATCATCACTTGTCACGGCTCCTCCGAGTAGATCAGTGGAATCATCTCCTTGGAGAAGATCCTCAGTATTATCACCTTTTAGAAGGTCCTCAGTATTATCACCTTTATGCTGATCGCCAGTATTATCACCTCCGAGAAGATCCCCCGAGTTATCAAGTAAATCCATAGTTTGAGTATCACCGTTTGTCAGTATGTCATCAGCATGACCATTTGTATTTTCACTCTGTATGAAATCATACAAAGGATTAGAAGAAGGGTCAGTTTTCACCTCTTTCTGTGGTTCTATACCAAAGTCAAGTAAAGTGCTGTTGTCCGTCTCGCCAGCCATTATATCAAGACTGTTGTTAGTTTTGGTGAATTCGTAAAGCGGGTTTGTGTTGATTTCTACTGAGCCACTACTCTGTACATTCTTTGTTGAAACCTGAAATAAATTCAGTAACATCAGTTTACAATACAGTTACTGGAAACTTTTCAAGACAGCCAGAACTATAATACTCCACAATCCTGAATCTTAAACCATTACCAGAGGACGAAATTCTAGACAAGTCCAAATTAACTTATTCCTACATAATAGAATTTCAGACCAGTCCAAAGTCGAAAAAGCTGCAGACGACAATTCTAAGTTGATGACATCTTTGCCATCTTTGTCAATGAAGTAGAAAACATTTTGGATAATGAAGATATTACTTGTAACAAGCAATTTCTTTATGTACCTCAATACCTTCCACATTTTTGTATTCAGGGGCATTTAAGAGCACTATTGTGTGGGAATGGGTTAAAAGAAATCTGTAGACAAGTCTAAGATGATGTAATTTCTAAGATCCTTGTCTTTTGAGATAGAAAACATCTATGATGAAGAAATTGCTTAGAACAAGCAACTTATTTCTTTTCCGTGTTTCCAAAGCTTTTTATTGATGAACATAGAAATGCTGGTTGTGTGCGAGTTGGTTAACTGTCAAAAAAAGTTTGAGAATAGAAGAAATTGCTTTTCATACAGTTTCCATTCTATATGGCATTTATTCCTTTTAAATCAAACAAATCTTAAGTCAATTGTCATCTACAACTATTTGTTATTGTTTTAGTTTAAAAATTTGTCATCAGGTATTACATTTAACTATTTACCAGACAATATTATAGTGCATCCTTGTCATACTGATTTCAAAATTGCAGTAAAAATGATTAATGCAACAGAAGCACTAGTTTTGGTCATCATCTCTTTTGAAAATAAATTACTTTCATAAACAAATCTGTGGGGCTACAGAAAAAGGACATTTCAAGATTAATGTAACTATATGGTCAAATTTCTACAGCAGAAAAGAAATTTAGGCCTTTAAAGAGCCTGTAAG
Organism: Fragum fragum; assembly: GCA_946902895.1. Taxonomy (NCBI): domain Eukaryota; kingdom Metazoa; phylum Mollusca; class Bivalvia; order Cardiida; family Cardiidae; genus Fragum; species Fragum fragum. The sequence goes on from OX336375.1 coordinate 20,964,891, forward strand.
CTTTACCAAGACCCCTTTCCTATGATAATTTCTTTTCAAGCTCATAAACATAGCCATTGTTCAAGACAATCAGAAGATGTGAACACATAATTCAAAATCAAACTTTGACCACCAATATTAAAGATTTGCAATGGTATAAAAGAAAGTGAATCATCTAAGGTAACAACAGCTCTAATGCTTGATGTCTCAAACAGTCAAAAGCGAAGTGTGATGCCGAAGTTTGGAAGAAAAATTGTCTTTCTCTGAATTTTGATTCTGATCCTACAATATTTTAGGGTATGCAAGTGGGTATCATAACAGAGGTGTCTTTATTTAATAAAACTATTGGTTAACCCATTACCTGAGGGTTATAATTTAGACTGATCTAAATTGAAAGGAGTTGCAGACGACAATTTATATTTCATGGAAACATAGTGGGTTTTTTATCAAATGTCTGGGTAGAAAACATTATATAAAATGAAGAAATTACACATTGCAAGTAATTTCTTCATTTCACACAATGTTTTCCCAATCATAATCTTTTTTTAGATTAAAATGATGGGTAAAAAGACTAAAGACCTCTTTTTTTTGGCCTTATTTCATGCATGTTTCACTGTGAAATAGTTGCACAAAAATATAAAGTGTAGCTAAACTTTCTTTACTAGGTATATATTACAATACAAACTGAATAAAAATATAATCTAGAGAATGAACTACCATTAACAAGCACTTCCTTCCTTTGAAGCCACTGAAAATGATTGAAGATATTGTGCAAAAAGAGAAATTGCTTTAAGAGATAATTTCTCTTTTTACACTAAAATTTGTAACCTTTGTGATAATAATTTACATCCATTTTAAAATGAGTTAGTCTTAATATAAACCACTTTAATATTTTCCCAGGAGGTAATGACTTTTAATGAACCAAGGGAGGTAAGTGTAAAGTTTATTCTGGATTTGACAACAGCATTTAATACCCCTTGATGGTAAAACCAGTTACAAAGCTAATTTAGTAGTTCAATTAAATATTCAGTGTACTTTTATTGGTGACAGTGTCAATGTTTATTTATTTATTACATGTCCATGACTAGACAAGGTCTGTCACTTTGACAGCTAAATTGTACATTCTAACATTTCTTCAGGCTCTCTTAATGAACATTTGCCTAAGGCAGCTACAGAAATTATTTTCCTCTTTCATTAGTTATATGATGTTTTGGAAAAGGTTGTGGTGATAGAACTATTAATTAGTTCAGAAACCTAGAATAAAAATTTCATTTAAGGGTATGGCCCGAAATATACTGCTTTAACCTTTTCCGATAAAAGCATGAGTTTAATCAACTATGAGTAGAAGGAAGAAATGTTGGTAAACGGTTATTTCAATTATTGTTATAGCAAATCGGAAATGCACATTCAGATGATTCACTTATGGTTTTTACTGCCCTTTGAATAATCTTTCAGTTGTTGCGGCATGTTCACTTTTTCCTGTGCTCTGTGTTTTATGCTGGGTTTCTATATGCCTTACCATATCATATATATAACTATCATGACCAGCAGCATCACCACTCACATTTCACGACACTTCTCTTATACCGAGTCTACTGCAGAACCAATGACCCCTTGAAACATCAGAGTTACAGCCTGATGCAAAATTGTAAAATCTCTACCAAGCATACATACTGTGAAAGGATTTGGACTGATTCTAGAGAATATCCAGAATCTAATAGTCACAGGAGGTATGGAATTCCCACTTGAGCTTTGCTACTTGCTGACAAGAACATATTTCAAAGCAACTTGTTCAGGGACAAGGACATACCAGGATAAATCTTGGAAAGGTACCAATTAGATTGGAAAATTATCATAATATTTATGTTGTAGAGTAGGAAATATTGTGGACAATGAAGGAAAAATGCTGGGTTCAAGAATTTTTCTCATTAATGTTTTCTCAAAATTGATCTCTTCACTTTTGTTTTAGAACAAGTTAAGTTTATATTCGACAAGAAGAAAATCATGTCTTACTTGTCGAGGGAAAGGGGGTGGGGGGGAATAAGTGGAGACAATCTGAATTTTCACACCACTGAATAATCATATTAGAAAAGGCTTATCAGTAAACTAGGTGCAGTTGATTTATCTATAATCTTGCAACACCTATCTAATGTATGAATATTCACAAATATTTCAAATTCCTACCATCTTACTCAATTTCTCAGAGTTCGGGATAAAACCTCATTAAATTCCTGTTTGTATTTTCAAGTTGCATCTACTTGACCTTAGATCAAGTCTTCCATTTATGACAAGAGGGACTTTCTTTGAACAATTAAAATAAATGACCCTGAAATGACAGTTGTTCAGATGAAAAAGTTGCATTAGCAGTATTTTCTTTTTGTAGATTTTATGATAGTATAACTGCTATCCCAGTAATTCTCCCAATATCCGATCCTTTCAAATAAGAGGTGCATTCTTTACATGGAGATGAAAAATCCCCCTAAATGAGACTTTTGAGACGTCTTAAAGAACATTTTTTTTTATTTTGCATGAAAATATTCCACGTCAAGGCTACTTGTTTAAACCAATGGCGAGTACTCTAATTCCTCATTAATAATTCTTAGGATTCTTATTTAGCGGCTTTATTGATTGATTCATTTAAGCCGCTTTTAACAGTATTTCAGTCAGTCAGTCATATTGCGGCGGCTAGAGCACCTAACAATGGATTCCTGGTATTTCTCACACCAGTACTTCCACTACATCCTTTCCTAGCCTCCAGCTGCTGTCCCACTTAGGTTTATGATTATCCATATTTAGCTGCTTTAAAAAATCTTAATCTCAAGAACACTTTATCTTAAAAATCTAAATAGGAATCTTAAGGATCTCCACTAAAAGAGCAAACCTCATTATTATCCTCTACATGTTCTCTATCTGACATTATTGCCCATAATTCGGAACATAACACAATCAAAGCACTGAAAGTACTGATGTGGACATTCCTGTTGGCATAGTAGTAATATGCCCACTTTGATATAGAAATCACACTTTTTCATATAGATAATCTGATTAAAGGAAAACTTCTTGCTTAGTCCGGCTGGCTTGGTAAGGTAATACAGGAATTTTTCTCAATCTAACTAGCTCTGAAGATCCTTTTTCCGATGACAGCCCACAAAATTAAGATATCGTTTCAGAAACTTGGACAATATTAGATTAGCAATTTCTTCATTCTACACAATGTTTTCCCAATTATATCTTGAAGGGCATCAAAAGGCGTCATTGTGTGGGAATGGGTTAATAGACAGACGCAAATTACAAACTAAAAGGTTTACAGAACAGTAGAATATGGTTGGTTCTCATCACTGGGTGGATACTTGTAAATCTAAGTGAGATGAGCAGCTGGAGGCTGGAAAAGGATGTAGAGGTTACATACTGATGTGAGAAATACCTGGAATCCATTGTAAGGTGTTCAAGCTGCCGCCATATTACTGAAATACTGTTAAAATTGGCAATAAAGCCCTTTCAATGGGTTAATTTAAAAAGAATATCACTCAAACTTCTCATATTGAACCAAATCACCCGATTAATGAATATGTTGTTTCAGTTATACCGTAATTAAGATGATCACTATGTTATGTTTCATCTAATGCTCAGGGTAAAATTGTTTTAAAAACCTCTAAAATCTGCAATTAAATGGCAACAATCCCCTACGTTCATGTGAAATTTTACAACAATTTGATAGGTTTTACCCTTATATTGTACTTTTCTTAACCATGAATCATGGCAGTAGCTAGTCTGTTTGTTTTGTATCACGCTAAGACTTTTCAAATATTTTTTCATACTATTCAAAAACTGCATTAACAAAATACCACACAATCAAAATTAAACCTGTGAGCATTGTGAGTAAAGGAGAAATTTCTTGTGACAATTTCTCACAATGTGTTCCACCATTTATGACAATTATATTCAATTTACATACTATTTGAAATGTCGTCTGCAACTTCTGTTGATTTAGGCAAGTCTAAATATTTTTTTGTGTCATAATGGGTAAAAGTGTCTGCCATGTCATATCAAGACAAAATCCCCAATTTTTAACCCCTCAAGTAAAAAAGCAATGTCTTCATTATCCACAATATTCTTAATATTTTCAGAACATTGTCGACCAAAAGTTGTTGTCTGCAACTAGTTTCCAAATCAATTCTGACCAGTTTAATGTTTTGTTGTCTAGAAATGGTTTAAAGCAAATACAGTGGTTATGTCTACCAGAGGGTGATCAGTAACACTTTTTGCATGGAAACTCAATTGGGAAAGTAGATCAGGGTATCAGTCAGAAACACTTCCCTCTGTAATATAGTTCTATATGCAGGGCTGTGTGTATTTCCGTTTATTTATCTTCACTACTGTAGCACATGCCCATATGAGTGACGCCCCAAGAAGACAGTTAGTTGTTACGGGGGATGGTGCAAGGATACAGAACGAAACTGCTGAGAGCTCCGCCTGGTTCTTTAACGTGCTCGATGGATAGCATCATCACGCGGGGCCTCGGTTTAACGTCTCAATTAGTTGTGTTAGTTGATATGGTCAGCCCAGGGCTTGAACCCGTGATCTTGAGGTTTAAAGTCAAGTGCTCTACCTATGCAGGGCTTGTGCTAGCATTTGAAATTGAGGAGTCAATTGACTCATTGACCATGGAATTTAATGGGTTAACCCTTTCCAGTTTTTTTTAATTTTTTTTAGAGTGGTCCAAATTGAAAGAGGTTGCAGACGACAATGAAACTTGGATGCAATTTGAAATAAAACCACCCTATGTGGTAGTAAAAAAAATTGTGGGAAAAGGAGAAATTGCTTGTTACAAGCAATTTCTTCTTTTTCCACAATGTTATCTAAATCATAAAATCACAGTGACGTAAAATCTCTTTTTTTTTCATGAAAGGGTTAAACTGATTTTGAAAAGGGAGGGGGGGAAACAAGAGAGAGAGCTATTTATGAGTATGAATTGGAAGGTTTTAGTGCCAGTTGACCTATGAAGTAAGAAATTAATTATCAATATAAGATACATCATTGAAAATTGTGGGATAAAAACCTGTTTTGACCCTTAGAAATTTCTCACATTGGGTTCAATATATTGACCCCCTTCAGAGAAATTTCAAAGGGTCAAAATATGATATATTCAGATCATTGAGGGTCAAAACCCTGACAAGAGCCCTGCCTATAGGAGCCAAGCTTAGGCTCCAAAATGCAATGCATTGGTTTATGACTAAGTCTTTCATATACTTAGAACAGAAATATCTAAGTGGCTAACTCATATCATGTGTTAACCTTTGTCATGCTGAACCCAGAATATTCCTGTTTGGGCAGGAAGTATAGACAAAGATCAGCCTTCACATATATGCAGTCTGATCTTAGTCTACACCACCTTATGGTCCCTTTCAAGCCAGAATTGTTTGCAGATTCAGTATTTAAATGAATTATTGACCTGCAACAAGTGCTTCAAGTGATTTCAGTGCTTTGATTTTGATGCTTATCTAAACAGATTATTTATTAAGCTTGACAAGGGTTAAAAAGGACGCAGAAGACCATAAAGGAAAAAATTCTACCAACCTTTTATAAATCAAATTACAATGTATATAATTATTTCACAAGGCAATCAACATTTATTATGAATTCCACGCTCAGTGAATCACACTGCTTATAAAGAACGAGAAAGTTCAGTTTACTCAGAAAATTCCGAAGCTCAAGTTACACTGAACAATTTTGAATTCAAAATATGATTTTACTTTTATCTTCTTTTTTTCTTCAATCAAACCCTATGATGTGAGTCATCAATTGAATTATCATGTTAGTACCCACAAGAAAGAGTTTTGAAGAGAAATAACAGATTAAGATTGTCAATCACTCCCCCTTATCTTAAGCTCAGTTAACTCAGAACATTCCTGAGATCCCTGCTACCTCCTATCAAATTACAACTGATAAGCCCCCTTTATCTACACCAATGATCTTATGTAGGAAAAGTTATACACAAAGAGAAAACTTCTTTTCAGTACACATTTCTAAATTTGTTCTACTTAGGGTCTTAATTCTGACTTTTTTCTAAAGTCTCTAAATAGACAGAAACCAATGACTTTCCTTAGTGTCTAGATAATGACAAATGCAAAGGGGCATAATTCTTCTTCAGTGCTTGCAGGTGGTTCCACTACACACCATAAATGTATATCTTAATATATATATATCTTTCCTTACACCCTAGGGGTCACAATTATTAAAAAATAAAATCTTTATGAAACTATAGAAAGAATGTTTGTTAGGTCATATGAACCATACTGAAATGTGAACATTCCACAACAAACATAGGAAAAAAGGGGTCCTTTTGGCACATTCTTTTACAGTCGTGATACCACTAGTTTGGCTCAATTTCTCTTCATGAAACTTCTATTAGCTTGTTTAGATCATCAGAATGACATCTTTCAGTTCCAACATAGAAAAAGGGATTTTAATGACAAATTCTGTGTTAATGATTGTGGGGTGGCCCACAATTGTGTCTCAGTCTAGATAAAACTTGGTCAGAATGTTTATGTCTTAACCCATTACCAGATGATAAAATTATAGACTGGTACAAATTCACAGAAGTTGCAGATAACATTTTTCTGATGATGATGAGATTTCAAAAAGCACTGTCATTTTGGATAGAAAACATTTTGGATAATGAAGAAATTGGTTGTAACAAGCAATTTCTTCATTATGCACTATGTTTTCCAAAGTTGTTTTTTCATGATGTTGTCAAAAGGCGTCATTGGGCTGGAATAGTTTAAGCATGATCCCTTATAAAAACGAGAATTTTTTCATTTAAATGTGCACTATCCTGTTTCCTTTGCCTTTGATTAATTAACCCATGTCATGCTGTATAAGTTACCTTACTGAACTCAGAGGGCTGAAAGCACTGATAGAACTTGTTGTTCAAAAATCAATATTTTTTTTTATAGAAATCAGCTTCATGAACAACTCTGGCAGAAAAACTACAAGCAGGAGGTATAGACTAAGATCAGCCTGCACATAAGTGCAGTCTGATCTTAGTATCACCTCCTTCCAAAACCGAAACATTCCGGGTTCAGCATGACAAGGGTTAAGAACTTAATGACTTTTTCCACTGCCCGTGTGATTTAGGACCATCTTTGTCCTCTTAGTTAATGCAACTACTAGTACTTACAAGGATTTCTCCATTGCACTCCATTGTTGTAATTGTTCTATCCAAAATCTTGCTGCTATTTTCTTGGTAATGTAATCCAACAGTAAATGTTCTCAAAGTTTATGTGATCACTACAGTTAAATGTTCTATACAGAAGTTGAAGAGAATAATTTCATTGAAAATGACATTAATATTCATTGTAAAGTCATTTGCAAATAAAAATGTAAAGCAAAGATTGAGGCAACGGCAACTTTACAGTTAACTCTTGTCATGCTGAATAAAATCTGTTTCCAAGAATGCTTTTAAATCAAAGGGCCAAAAGCACTGGAAGACCTTGTGGAGGTTTTTTATTTCTCTTGAAAATTAACTTCAAAACAATTGTCACTTCAAAGGTTCAAGCAGGTGGTGTAGACTAAGATCAGACTGCACATATGTGCAGGCTGATCTTTGTCTATACCTCCTGCCAAAACAAGGATTTTCTGGGTTTAGCATGACAAGGGTTAAGGTTTAACTCATTACCATTAAGACAAAATTTTAGACAGGTACATATCTAACCAATAACCAGGACACAAAATTTTATACTGGTCCAAATTTAAAGAAGTTGCAGATAACAATCTAAATTGATAGAATGGGTTAAAGAAGTTGCAGATGACACAGGGACGTAAAACAAGGGATTGAACAGGAAGGGGTTAAAAGAAAAATGTTGTTAACTGCAATTATCTTCCTTCCTAATAAAATTATTCATAGCTACTTTATATCATGCAGGGCACCAAATGCAGGCTTGTGTATTAAAGAGCCGTGTTACTGTCAATGCTGGTTCCTTGTTACTCTGACTTGGAATTGCATTATAATCAAAGGGCTGAAAGCACTAGAGACACATGTGGGTCAATATTAAATTCCATGGACAACTCTGACTTGAAAATTTGAAGAGAAGATAGTCGTATTGACTAAAGATCAGACAGTATTTATGTGCAAACAGATCTTTGTGTATACATACTCCTGCCAAATTTTAGGTTAACACAATTTGAAACTAAACCCAGACTGTTCATTCTAAACTAGCTGGATCTGCATTTTCAGACAGACAATTGACCAGTTGCTAGCCCCAACCACTTACTCTGTTAGCCCCGCACATTGACTCAAATTCCGATTTCAAACTGTGTTTTTTTGCAAAATCTATGGCTTGTATCAAGTAAGAAAAGCATAAAATGGTAGGCAACCTAAACAGTGTAATTACATCTTGAATAAGCTATAGTTACGACATATAAGTTGCCTGGACCAACAAAATGCTTGACAAAATTTTCGGCCAATGTCGGGGTTAAAATTCCAAATCCAATCAAAATGAATTGTTTTGTTGGTCGCCATTGGTCAACTAAGTTCCTAACTACTTAACCCTTTCCTGTTATGCAAAATTTTAGACCTGTCAAAATTCAAAGGTTTTGTAGTGAAAATTTAAAGTAAATCTAATTTGAAAAATAATGTTTTAGTAGGGTAGAAAATATTGTGGAAAGCGAAGACATTGCTTATTAAAAGCAATGTCTTCTTTTTCAAGAATGTTTTCTAAATTATAAAATCACAGATAGTAAAAACAATGGATTGAACAGGAAAGGGTTAATGATTAATATATTCTCTTGTCAATTAAAGTAAAAGTAAATTTTACACACAGAGAACAAAGCACTATCTATTAACTCTATCCCAGTCAATTAAGAAACACTAAAGCCTTATAGAAGCATATTCAGTCTTAAGTATCCTACTTGAGTAACTCAAACTGTACAGATGGTCCAAACCCGATTCCTTATGAATAATAGAATGAATCACAACTCATTTAATTCATAACACTATCCTAGTCTACCCTTAACTTACTTGTATCATCTCATTCTCATTTAGGCAGTTGGATATATCAATGGCTTAGTGCAAAATATAGGGAGTATCTATGCACTATATAGACACTTACAATGTTTTTGCAATATATCCCCCCATTCATTATTTGATCCTTTGTTCAATTTTTCCCCTTGTCATTTCAAACTCTTCATGTCATTTTACAAATTTGTGCTTGTACTTTAAAGTAAATAAAATAATTTTGTCACGCATAAGAGCGTATTATTTAACCCATTTCCACACAATCAAGTTTTTTTATGCACTTAAAAAAAAAAAAGACTTGTAGAAAATTATTACCGGTATCCACAATGTTTTCTGCACTAAATAGACAAATATATTGATTATTTCACCAACTAAATAATGTTATCTGCAACTGCTTTGAATTTGATCAGACTAAAATTTTGTTGTGTGGGAATGAGTTTAACCTACAACCAAAATAAACTTACAATATTTTTGCACTTGCGAATTGGCTCCTTAAAAATTTTTCTAATCCAGTCCAATGGATAAAACACCGACAGAATTCATAGCTTATGCACCATTTTAATTTCATTTGCTTAGGCGTAGTAAGATGCAATAACATGATGGACATAATTGAAGGTTTCTAATTGATAATGAAAATTTCATAATCCTTGATTTCTTTACTTTTCCATAACAAGTAGAAGAGTCTTAGATGTTTGTACATACCACTTTCTTTGAAAATTGTAAGAATATTACTAATATGGTAGCAAAGGCTTTGAGTTAACCCTTTGTTGTAAAACCCCTTGTTTTTTTATGTCTCTGAAATTTTTTACATGAGAAAATATTGTGGGAAAAGAAGAAATTGCCTATTTTCTTTGCTCAATGTCCCTTACTTTTCAAATTGCATTTACTTTTAATTGTCCTTTGCAACTTCTTTGAAATAGGACAAGCCCAATTTTTTGAAAAACGGGAAATGGTAACCCTTTCAAACACAGTCCCACTTATTTACATGCCTTAAGTTTTCTTGCTACAAACAGTTTCTTCATTTTTCGTCTTGCTTTCTACCAAAAAAGTCAAAGATATTCAGCATTCAATATTCTCTCAATTCAAAATTTTATTCTAATTTGAACCGGTCAAAAATTTTGCTGTGTTGTAACATGTAAAGGGTTAATTATTCCCCTTGTCTGTCAGGTGAATCCATCCATGAAGCAATACACAAATAATTTATGAGGTCACTATTCTCATGACCTTTAATTTGTCTGTCTGTCATAATATGATATCACTTTCATCCTACAGAAGTCCTTGAAGAAAACAATTTGAAAAGGAAAGACAATTTTAACTACGGGCCCAGACTGCAAAATTTAAATATTCAACTTTGAGGGTATGTTCTTTTTTCTCAAAAAAAGTCAGATTCCCAACCCAAAATATTAGGGGCTATGAGAAAATGGGCCCCTGATAGTCCATTTCCCGGTGAATACAACTCTTTGCTAAACCCATTACAATACAAACCTGCTTTTTGATGCCCTCAAGAAACATGGTTTGGGGAAGGAAAATGGCATAAATAAAATGCTAACCCACTGATTAACCCCTTCCAACACAGTGTAGATTTCAAACTCCCCTCAGTATGAAAGCTTTGGAAAACATTGTGGAAAATGAAGAAATTGCTTGTTACAAGCAATTTCTTCATTATCCACAATGTTTTCTACCCAGAAAGACAAAGTTTAAAAATATTTCATCAACTTAAAATTGTTCTTTGCAGCTTCTTTGGATTTGGACTGGTCTAAAATTTTATCATGTGGGAGTGGGTTAATCTATCAAGGTGGTGATGAGTGACCTCTGACAGACTGATGCAAGGCTACATTTTTGTAGCTGACAATCGTTTTCCTAGCATATTTCTTGGGAAGCATAAAAAAGAGGGATTGTGTCGGAATATGGGTTAAAACTTTTAGTGATTAACATGTCTGGCATTAAGTCTAGGAAAAACTTGATAAACACTACACTTGCTCAGATATTTAATCATCATTTAATTATCATACTGATTTCACAGATAGGGGCCAATTTGGATCAATAAACCAAACAATCTACTGTTACAAGCAATTTTCTGGAACCCGTCAAATCTGTCAAAGAGTAGAGAATCTAGCAATAAACAGGCTGTTATCATGCTGAACCCTAGCCTGTCTCCCAGGCTGTCAGTAAGTGTGGGTTTGAAAGTAAGTAAGATAGATCAATCATGCAAGTTCATTGAAATTACCTCCCTTACATCTCACAAACTGATCAGCCAAATAGAGAAAGATAACAGCTAGAGAAAAGAAACTTTTCAACTAAAATATAAGTATCAGTGAGACTGGAAGTGGGTCTAGCTAAACCCAGATTATTCAAGTTTTGCAGGAGGTATGGGCAAAGATCAGCCTACTCATAATGGGCAGTCTGATCTTTCTACACCTCCTGTGGGTCTCCTTCAGTTTGCACCAATTTATATAATTAATTTAAAATATAACTTTTTACCCTAAACAAGAGCTTTCAGGCCTTTGATCTTTAATGCAAATTCAGACAAGGATTTTATTCAGCATGACAAGGGTTAACATTCAGACAGGTAATGATATTAAGCCTTTTAATTCCTCATTAATTTCTTTTTTGGAATTGTATTATGATAAAATGGATAAAAGTAATAGATAGGCTAATTCCTGGTCAATATTCTTTTTGGAAAAATACAAAAAATCTCTGGCTTTAAAGACAAAAACATGTGATGAAGACTGTCTAAGGCTGATCTTTGTCTATATGTTAAATTACCTATTATCTAGAGCTCTGGATAAGCCTAAACATATTGATAATCATGTAGTCTAATCATTATCAAGATACCTGGCTAATTTGATAAGTCTTCTGACCCTATAACCCTTTTCCACAAAAACACAACTTAGCCCATTACCAAAAGATCAAGATTTTGACTGGTTAAAATTCAAAGCAGTTGCAGACGACCCTTTCTAGTTGATGGAAATAAAAAAGAAAACATAGTCTTTTGGGATAGAAAACATAGTGGATAATGAAGACATTGCTTGTCACAAGCAATTTCTTCATTTTCAACAATTTTTTCTAAATTGATTATTTTGAGAGGGTCGAATAGCGTCATTGTGAGGGAATGTGTTAAATAGTTTTTATTGCTTTATAAAATGCTCTTGACAGTATTGTCTTCTCTTTCTAAAGAATTCAACCAAAACAGAAGCTTTTGTCTAAATGAATACATATTATAAATGATCTGCTATCTCTTGAGGATTTAACTTGTATCTTATGTGTAGAAAACAAAATTTTAGATTAGTGTAAATTGAAATACTTTTTAGTTGCAGACTACCATTAAAAGTTAGTGGAATTTAGAAAATCTTTGACATTTATGGTCAAAAACATTGTGGACATTGAAGAAATTGCTTGTTACAAGCAATTTCTTTAATGTCCACAATCTTTTCAAAAGCCTTTTTCTTGATGGGAGACAAAATGCAGAATTGCATCGAATTTGTATAGGGTCATAGAACCATTGGTTGCTAGGAAAACAGAGATCAATATAACAGAAGCATAACAGGACCATAAATTCACAAAGCCAAGAAAAGGGTTTTAACATGATGATTCAGTCTTGAAATTACAAAAATGCAATATTCCATTCATTGATGCAGTCACTGCATGTTAGCCAACACACTCATCTCAGACTCTATTTATAGAAATTACTTGGGACAAAGAGTTTCCTGGTTTTTCATCATAATTATCATGGCTAAATATAATGCCTAATTGCAAGCAGGATTTTAGCCTTCAAAAAGAACCAGAGACCAGAGATTTCAAATCCTATTACCAATTTACCACATGGAAAATTTTCAGTCTGGTCCAAACTGAAAGGAGTAACACTTGCAGATGGCAATTTCAAGTTAATGAATTTTTTCATCTTGTTTTGGTAGAAAACATCGTAGAAAATGACGAAATTGCTTGTTGCAAGCAACTTCTTCATTTTACACAATGTTTTCCAAATTGTTTTCGTTACCCATACCTTAGCTGCGATATCGTAGCCCTCTTTCTGATAATCTGCTGGCCTCGCCAGCAGATTATCAGAAAGAGGGCTACGATATCGCAGCTACCCATACCTATACAGTGACATTTTTGGACGACCCTCAAGAAAAGCAATTTGGTATTGCTTATTATTCATTTTACCCAATTTTTTCTATCCAGAAATTGAAAAAATCTAAAATTTCATAAACTTTAAATTGTCATCTGCAAGTCCTATCAATTTGGACCAGTCTTAAAATTTTGCCTTCTGGTAATGGGTTAAGAGGTGTCAAAAAGCATGATTAGGTGGGAATGGGTTGATACCAAGCCAAATTAGCAGAGGTTTTGAATGCTGAAAAACAAAGCTCACAAGTATTTTTTTTATCATCATAAATGTAGCAACAAAAGGCAAAGCTAACAATGTTATACAAACTTTTATTTTTTAGCTTGCAGTAATCATTACCACACAATCCATTATTTTAATACACAGAAGAAATATTACCACAGAAGGCATTGTGGAAAAAGAAGAAAATGTTCATAACCAGTATTTCTTTTCCCACAATATTTCTACCCTGACACTGACTTTAAAGATTCGTACAAATTCATAATGGCATGTGGAACTTCTTTCAATTTAGTCCAGTTCAAAATTTTGTCACCAAGATAATTATAATCAGTAAACCCATTACCACACGGCAAAATTTTAGACCTGCCCAAATTGAAAGAAGTTGCAGACGACAATTTAAAGTTTACGAAATTTTGGATTTTTCAACTTTATGGGTAGAAAACATTGAGAAAAATGAAGAAATTGCTTGTAACAAGCATTTTCTTCTTTTTCCACAATGTTTTCCAAAGCTTTTTTTCCTAGGGGGCATTTAAAAGTGTCACTGAGTGGGAATGGGTTAACCTTTTACCAGACAACAACATTTTAGATTTAGGTTCAAATTGAAAGGCTTTGCAGATGACAATTTAACCCTTTCCTATTTTTGGAAATTTTAGACTGGTCCAAATTGAAAGAGGTTGCAGACGACAATGAAAATTTGATGCAATTTAAAATGAAACCATCCTATGTGGTAGAAAATATTGTAGAAAAAGGATAAAAGTATAAAATCATATCAACGTAAAATCCCGGGTTTGAACAGGAAAGGGTTAAACTAACTGTTGTAGAAATTTGAGATTTTTTCCAAATTCTTGGTAGAAAACATTGTGGAAAATGAAGAAATTGATGGCTGCAATTAATTTCTTCATTTTGCAAAATGTTTTCCTTGAGGGGTGTCAAAAAGCTTCATTGTGCGGACAGTTAAACAATTTACTGTTATCATATAAAGCTTTGTTCAAATGATACTTTTTATCTGAATTTATGAATGTATGAAGACTAAATAAATATGATAAATATAATTTCATTACCCAAAACTATCCAGTCCAAGGCAGTAAAACCCTGTTTCCAATAAATTGTGCACATACAAGACTTGCTGTGAGAATTTTTTGACTGACAAGCTGAAATGTTTGTGTAGATAAAGTACAGCTTTGAAGAAATCTAATGACTTGCATGTGTTATGACTCTTGACTCACTGGAAACAAGGAATTTTGAAAGCTCCAGCAGCTGTAACTGCATTAACTCATTGATAGTAAAGAGCAAATTACTTTTTTACTTCTCTGTAAGATACTGCTTGGGAAAACAATGTTGGAAATGAAGAAATTGCTTGTTTCACGCCGCTTTCAACAATCTTTCAGTTATATCGCGGCGGCTGGAGCACCTAACAATGGGTTCCTAGTATTTCTCACACCAGTACCACCATCACATCCTTTCCTAGCCTCCAGCTGCTATCCAACATAGGTCTACAATTATAGACCCATTGGTGCGAGACAAATAGTCGAAAAGGATGAGTGCCCCCGTTGTTCAGATAACAGACAGACAAACATTCTGACCAAGTTTGATGACAATGGAGTCAAAATTAGGGCCTCTAGAGTGCACACAAGATGTTGACATATGATGGACAACAGACAAAGCTAGATCATAACAGCTCACCTTCAGTTGAGCTTAAAAGAGACCTTCTGGTAAGTCGTCAAATAGTGAATCCTGTAAAGACTGCTCTCTTCAGGAAATTACCCTCCTTACTGAATTTAACCCTTGTTGTGCTTAACCCGGAATATTCCAGTTTAGGCAGGAGGTGTAGACTAAGATCAGACTGCACTTATGTGCAGGCTGATCTTAGCCTACACCTCCTGCTTGTACTTTTCCTACCAGAGTTGTTTATGAAATTGATTTCTAAAAGAAATATTGATTTTTGATAAACAAGTTCTATCAGTGCTTTCAGTGCTTTGATTTGAAAGCAATTCAGCTAGGTAATTTATACAGCATGACAAGGGTTAAATCACTTTTTAAAATTCCACTTATGTTTGACCTTGTGCTTGATGTATTTTTTCCAAGTGGTTGTTTAAGGGAACATGTGGAAGATCCGTTTTTTGCATGACAAGTTATGGGTTGCACATCTAATAATATGACCTAGTTTTGTGAGAGCCCATTATTTACAACTAATTAATGACATCACAGTCATAAATTATGAATGAGTATGTAAGAGAAATTTAGCAGCCTGTATCAGATGGGAAAATTTATCTTCAATTCATCAACCATGACACCAGTAATTTGGACATTCATTTACCCTGTTTGTACCATTCACATACAAAAGATGATATCTACATATTGTGTTATAAACCCTTAGTAGCAATTTTTTGTATGCAATATTATCAACAAAGTTTCATTATGGTCATCTTTGTTAGACTAGAAAATCAGGGTCCATGAAAAAATTGCTCTTACAATAAATTTCTATGTTCCACAACTTTTTCCAAAGTTTTGCATTTTAGGAGTGTTAAAAAGCTAAATTGTGGTAACCGATCAAGATAAACAATAGCTCAAGATCACGCTTGATTTCTCCTAGGATTTAACCAATTACCAGACAAGAAAATTTTAGCCTTGTCCAAATTCAAAGAAGATGCAGATGACAATTTTTAGTTGATGAAATTTCAAGAATCTCTGTCTTTTGGGGTAGAAAACATTGTGGATTATGAAGAAATTACCTATAACAAGCAATTTCTTCATTTTCCACAATGTTTTCTAAAGCTTTTTTCTTTGGGGCATCAAAAGCGTCATTATGAGGGAAAAGGTTAACTGAGGTTCTGAAAGGGTATTTTGTTTCATTTACTTTGGGTTATCCCTATACCCGTTTTGTATGATGATCATGAATGAAATATATTAGCAAATGACTTTCATGAAAATAGCAGAGCTAAAACCATCAATATTCAATGTCACAGCTTTTCAAAATATGCAAAGCAGGCAAGATATTTGGATTATAGTGAATGAATATTTTGTCAACATTTGATACACAGTCTTTACATCTGAGTAAACAGCTTACAGATTGGATCAGATTTGTTTGCTTACAAAAATTTAGATGTGGACATCTAATCTATGTCACCTGGATAAACTATAGATATGTCATACCTCAAAGATTCTTCTACTCAAACATGCACCAGTCCCAATAAGACAGTTAAGGGTCTGGTGAAACCAGTAAATATCCATGCAATTTAGCCCAATGTGTAAACATGCAACATGTCAGTACAGTCGTCAATGAAAAGGGGGATAACTCTACTCTAAAATCAGCCCAAAGTCAGGATTCTTTGGATGACGTCATATTATTGGAATTTGCCTAGAATTTCATTTTTTGGCATTGATATGGCAAATTCACTGGGACATGTCACTATGGCATAATGTTCTGCTAGCAATCCATAAAGGCCACCTACTTTTACAACATCACTCAGAGATTGTGTCGATTTTAAAATTTCACATTTGGGATGCAATACATTACCACATCATTAAAGTAGTGGAAAGATTATCCAGAAATAACTGGTAACAGGAGAGGTTATGTCCCCTTCTTTTCCTTTGCCACAATATTTGCTATCCTACAAGTATTGGGCTGTTGAGACCAGTCGAAAAATAAAATCAGAGCCAAATCCCAGATAGAGGGTATCCTTCATGATGTCATTTATCATGACAATTTGACAAAATTTCGGACAGGTCAAAATTTAAAAATGGGTAGACACTGATTTCAAATTGATGTAATTTCAAAAGTGTTTGCCTTCTAGATAGAAAGCATTATGGCTATGAAGAAATTGCTTAAAAAAGCAATTTCTTTATTTTCTATATTGCTGTACCAAACTATTTTCTTACTTAATTAAAAAAAAAAGCACGCAACTGTTTGGGAATCAATTAAATTGACAATGTAACCACCAACCAAACAATCCCACATTTTATACCATTAAAGAAAACATCCTGAAAGAAAATATCGTTAGAAAAATCATAAGTTTAGTCAAAGGAAAATTGTTTGACTAAAGCAATTTTTCTATTTGCAACTATGTTTTCTCCTCGATTTTGCAATCAGGTTTTTATTTCAACATCTCTTTGAATTGTCCTCTGTAACTATTTTCAATTTGGATTGATCTAAAAATTCATGTACTTATAATGGGTTAACCCATTTCCAGGCAGTAGAGTTTCCAAATTTCAAAGAAGCTGCAGACAATAATGTATATTTTATGAAATTTCAGATTTTTTTAAACTTTATGGGTAGAAAACTTTGAGGAAAATAAAAAATGGCTTGTTACAAGCAATATCCTCATTTTATGCAATGCTTTCCCGTTCGTTTTTCTCATTGGGCATCAAAATGCATTGGGTTTTAAACTATTCCCACTCAGTGATGCATTAGACGCCCCAAAGAGAAAAAAACTTAGGAAAACATTGTTGAAAATGAAGAAATTGCTTGCCACAATGTTTTCTACCCAGAAAGTTGAAAATATTCAAAATATGAAGAACTGTAAATTGTTGTCTAGAAGTTCTTTCAATTTGGGCCAGTCTAAAAATTTTTTGTGTGGGATTGGGTTAGCCAAACATTTTATTTATTCACATAAAGAATTCAAAAAGACCACAAAATGAAAGTACACTTCTACCTACCACACTTATACAGTCCAAGTTGTAGAATACTTGAACCAGGATAACACTTCAGACTTAACTTCCTCCTTTTAAACACAAGGACAGACAATATAAAAAATCCTGCATCACACTAAGGCAATCACTAGAGAAATCCTGCACCACATTGGGGCAAACTTTACAGAAAATACTGACCAAATAAACCAGAACTCGATAGGTATTAATATATGTTTACAAATCCATTGATAAACAAGAGGGCCGTTGGCCCTGGGGCGCTCACCTGAGATAAAGGCTCTTTTTCTTTCAACAGTCTAATTTCATGTTAAGGTTAGGATTATGAAACAAGTGGGCCACAATTACATATAAAGACTATGAACCTGGGGATCCAAAAGTCTAAATTACAAATTCCAAGGCTTTAGTGCTGATTTGAAAGAAGGAAAAAACTTTTTCCATGGGTTATAATTTCAGAAATAAGAAAGAAGTCTATGAACTGATGCTTCCTGCCTATACACATCCCCCCCCCCCCCTGAGTCTGCCCCTGGAAACCCTAGGATCATGATTTTAGCTATTTTGTAAAAGATCAATATACTGATGCTTCATGCAAAATATCAAGGCTCTACACCTTCTGGGTCAGGAGGAGAAGATTTTTAAAGATTATTTGAAATTTCACTTTTGTTGCCATGGCAATCAGAGTTTTTAACGGATTTCAATTCTTTTAGCTAATTTTAAGGGAGACTACCTAAGGAACATTTCTGCAAAATTTGGTTCAAATTGGCCCTGTGAATTTGAAGGAGAAGTCATTTAAAAAATCGTTCTTTATTTCTATATAACCCCCCCCCCCCGGGGCTCCGCCCTTGGAGACCCGAGGATCATGATTTTAGCTATTTTGAAAGAGGTTAATATCCTGATGCTTCATGCAAAATATCAAGGCTCTCTGCCTTCTGGGTCAGGAGGAGAAGATTTTTAAAGATTATTTTGAAATTTCACTTTTGTTGCCATGGCAACCAAAGTTTCTAACGGATTTCAATTCTTTTAGCTATTTTTGAAGGGGACCACCCAAGGAACATTTCTGCCAAATTTGGTTCAAATCGGCCTTGTGGTTTGAGAGGAGAAGTCATTTAAAAAATCGTTCTTTATTTCTATATAAACACCCCCCCCCCCCGGGGCTCTGCCCCTGGGGATCCGAGGATCATGATTTTAGCTATTTTGAAAGAGGTCAATATACTGATGCTTCATGCAAAATATCAAGGCTCTATGCCTTCTGGGTCAGGAGGAGAAGATTTTTAAAGATTTTTTTAAAATTTCACTTTTGTTGCCATGGCAACCAGAGTTTTTAACGGATTTCAATTCTTTTAGCTGTTTTTGAAGGGGACCACCCAAGGAACATTTCTGCCAAATTTGGTTCAAATCGGCCTTGTGGTTTGAGAGGAGAAGTCATTTAAAAAATCGTTCTTTATTTCTATATAACCCCCCCCCCCCCCCGGGGCTCCGCCCCTTGGGATCCGAGGATCATGATTTTAGCTATTTTGAAAGAGGTCAATATACTGATGCTTCATGCAAAATATCAAGGCTTTACGCCTTCTGGGTCAGGAGGAGAAGATTTTTAAAGATTTTTTTAAAATTTCACTTTTGTTGCCATGGCAACCAGAGTTTTTAACGGATTTCAATTCTTTTAGCTATTTTTGAAGGGGACCACCTAAGGAACATTTCTGCCAAATTTGGTTCAAATTGGCCCAGTGGTTTGGGAGGAGATGTCGTTTAAAGAAATTGTTGACGGACGACGCACGACGCACGACGCACGACGCACGACGCACGACGGACGACGGACGGACGCCGGACAAAAGACGATCACAATAGCTCACTTGAGCACTACGTGCTCAGGTGAGCTAACAACCACAAAATAATAAACATACTAAACAGGGCTAGACAGAGAATTTAAACAATGCCGTTATGTGTTACAAGTCGATAATACCAATTTTGGGTTTTTTCGTGGGTTTCAATGACAGCATTGATCCACAATTGGCACAAATAGTTCATTGATTTTTCATATTCAAAAGCATAAAGAGGATTTCTTCAAATCAAGGGGTCAGTGCTAAGCTATTGTAAGTGCCATTTGATATACACATTTTCATTACCTTTGTGCAAACCCCCTCAAATTGTTCTGCTTCAGTTCTGTTTCAATTAACCCATTCCCACTAAATCCCTAAAAAAAAGCTTTGGAAAATATTGTGGAAATTGTTTGCTTCAATTAAATCTTACAAAGTCCATAAGATTTTTCCCCCAAAAAGAATTTTAAAATTTTATTAACCTCAAATTGTTGTCTCCATATTTTCTTTCAATTTGGACTAGTCCAAAAAAAAAAAATTCAAATCCTCCTATTGTTGCTCAGTGCCTAGTGCTCCTTTAACTCATTCCAATAAAACAAAATTTTAGACTGGTCCAAATTGACTGAGGTTGCAAACGACAATTTAAAATTCATGGAATTCTATTATGATTCTTTTAGGATGGAAAATATTGTAGATAATGAAGAAATTGCATGATACAAGCAATTTCTTCATTCTCCACAATGTTTTCTAAAGCTTTTGCTTCTGGAGCGTAAAAAGGAGGAATTGTTTGGGAATGGGTTCCCATTCACATAAAATAACAGTCTTTTTGACTTGACAACTTGACATATTTCATCAAGTTAAGGTATAAATTGTAGCCACAGGAATGTAAACAGAGAAACTGTCATTAAGGTCCCTTTTCTCATGTTTTTCTTTAGAACTTTCCCATTTTCAATAAGGCCTTACAGTCTTTCTGACTATGTTTCCATAAGATTGAGATGAAAATGTTGACTATAGAGTGTAAAAACTTAAATTGTTGAAGCCACATGACGGATGATAGACTACAGACATTCAAGGATCTCAAACACTCACCATGAGCATGTTGTGCTAAGGTGAGCTAATAAAACAATTGTTTCATTAACTTTAAACTGTTGTCTGTATTTTTTTTCAATTTGGTCTAAAAGATTTGTTTTCTGGAGATTCGTTAAACAACATTAATGGATAAAGTGGGATCTAGCTAGTAGCTTTATTTATACAATAAGTAATGCTCCTTTACAATCACTGACTTCTGGTATTCTTCCCTTAATAAAAAGGAAGCCAGTTTGTAATTTTTCTGTAGTCACTTTAACATATCATCCATAAAAATTCATATTTTGATATTTGCATGGAATGGCCCTTATTTTTGATAATGTACAACAACCCCTTGATCTGAGGGTGTGGGCGAGTTGTAGCCCCTCTTAATCCATTACCTGGGACGGCAACATTTTAGACTGGACCTAATTCAAAGAAATTGTAGACAACAATATTTAGTCTATGAAATTGGAGTAGAAAACATTGTGGATAATGAATAAATTGCTTGGAACAAGTAATTTCTTCATTATCCACAGTGTTTTCAAAAGCCTTTTCCATGACAGGCGTCAAAAAGCAGAACTTTGTGGGAATGGGTTAAATGCAAACAAGACAAAAGGCTCCCCTGTTATTATACAACAATCCATTCTGAGAGACAAACCAGGCTCTGAAATATTTCCATATTCAGCAAAATACCCCAGTTTGACATGCTCTTGTTTGTTATCAGAGACAAGATCTAGATGATCAATGAGATATTCATACCAAATTGATTCTGCTCTATATACAAACTTGCAATGGGACACCCCTGATAGCTCTGAATGATTATACCTCTTTCTCTCTTCCAAAACCCACATCATGTGAATTGACCTGTTGAAATTGTGTTGAAAAAAATAGAAGTATGTGAAATCTTTAGAAATGACTTAAATGCCTTAACCCTTGTGATGCTAACTTATAAAGATCTAAATCTAAAAATTTCTTTTGCCATCAATCTTGTAAACAACCTGGACTTAAAAAGGCAAACAGGTTATATGGACTTAGACCAGAAAGCACATAATTTTATGTGCAGTGTAACAGGAATATTTAGGGATTGGCATGCCAGAATTTATCACAAAAAGACTTAGATGAGTACTAGCAGGCCAAAATGTGCCTATTACAATAAAATCTGGTTTATTGCAAGACAAAAATTTCATTACTTAAAGTAAATAACAGGAAGTTGCGAGTAAAAGGAACTACTTTTTATATAGATGAAATGCATTAAAGTTTGTTTGTTTGTTTGAATGGGGTTTAACGCCGCTTTTAACAATCTTTCAGTTATATCGCGGCAGCTGGAGCACCTAACAATGGATTCCTGGTATTTCTCGCACCAGTACTACCACTACTACCACTACACCTTTTCCTAGCCTCCAGCTGCTATCCCACATAGGCTTACGATTATCTGCCCATTGATGGTAGACAAATGTCGGAAAGAGTATTGTCGCCGTTGGGGATCGAACCCGGGACCCTTTGAATGATAGTCCGACGCGCTACCAACTGCGCTATGACGGCGGCCTGCATTAAAGTAGTGATTTATTATTTGCAATTTCACTGTGGTAAAAGACCTTTCAGTACTGGAGCATTCTACTAGTTTAAGTCTGAGATCTTTTTGATAAAATATCGCTCTTTCTGGCACAAAAATATAGGTATCTAGGTCTTAAAATGCAGCTTAACTCATTACCAAATAAATTCTTGATTGGTCCAAATTGAAAGGAGTTGCAGGCAACAATTTTTGTTTTTCAATTTTAGTTTTTCAATTATCAGGATAGTAAACATTAAATGGAATAATTCGTGATAAGCAATTTCTCTATTTTCCACAATGTTTTCCAAAGCTTTTATCTTGAGTGGCATCAAAAAGCATCATTGTGTGGGAATAGGTTAAGCTCAAATTGATACTTTTCGTAGAAAAGTTAAACAAAATAAAACCATCCCATGGTAACTGCTCTTTGTTAAAAGTTGCTTGATCAAATAATTAACAGTAAAATATGCATAGCAAGATGTGTTACATGTGAAAGACCATGCCCCGGTATCAGATTTTTCTCAGAAATGTGACTTTGACAAGTGAACGCGACCTTGATAGATGACCTTCACCTTACAATCAACTGATGCCTATCACTACAAGGAACCTTTGTCCCAAATATGAGCCATTTATCCTAAGTGGTGTTTGAATAAGTTTACTACTCACAGACAGACAACGGTGAATCAATTTGCCCCTAGTTCTTATCAATGAATGGGGGAAGGGCATGAAATTTGAGCTAGACCTTGTATAAGAGTAACTGATTCAAAACTATTGTAATTTTTACAACCGCAAGGTCTATAAAAGTTTATATACAATAAAATACTGGTAGTCAACATTGACTTTGTGTAATGATACATGTATTAATCCATTCCCATACACAATAAACACTTTTTGATGCCCCCCCCCCCGCCCCTGGAAAGGAAAGCTTTTGAATATTGACAATGAAGAAATTGCTTGTAGCCAGAAATTTCTGTAATGTTCTTTGTAAATTCCACCAATTTGAAATTGTCATCTGCAAATTCTTTCAATTTGGACCAGTCTAAAATTTGCCATCTGGTAACTGGTTATCTTTCCATGTCTTTCTTGTCATTCTATTGAAATAGTTTGTTATATAGAGGATAACTTTTGGTTTTGGTGTAAGATCAATTCATCCTTCAATGAGTTAACAACAAAAGAGTAAGGGACTCACTGAGATATTTAAAAGAACTACAAGAATATTAGCAGACATTAACCCTTTCCTGGACAAACCTGGGATTTTACGTTGCTGTGATTTTGAACTCGTAAAAACATTGTGGAAAAAGAAGAAATTGCTTGTTACAAGCAATTTCTCCTTTTCCCACAATGTTTTCTTCCACATAGGATGGTTTCAGTTCATATAGCATCCAATTTTCATTGTTGTCTGCAACCTCTTTCAATTTGGACCAGTCTAAAATTTCAAAAACAGGAAAGGGTTAATATCTGTCTCAAAACTGAGTTAATCAACCCTTACATTAACCCCTAATTTTTACACACTGAAGAAATAAAGCTTTAACATTAAAAGAATATTAGAACTTGCTTGTCACAAGCAATTTCTCCTTTTCTCAAAATGATTTCTACCCCATACAAGTTATTTTTACACTTAAATTTATTTTGAAATATCATCTGCAACTTCTTTCAAATTGAACCAGTCTTAAATTTAGTTGTTTGGTAATAGGTTTACATTATAATAATTTCACTTATGTAGTGAAATTATCAAGTGATACAACACTATGAAATCTAGATAATCAACATTTCTTTTTTTTTTTTGCTTCATCTAGCAAAGCATCAGCTTTGATAACTTAACCCATTCCAACACAATCCCTCCTTTTTACACCCCTAAAGAAAACAGCTTTAGAATTATTGTGGAAAATGAAGAAATTGCTTGTTACAAGCAATTTCTTCATTTTCCACAATGGTTTCCATCCAAAAAGACGAAAAAATTTACAATTCCATCAACCTGATAATGTCGTCTGCAACTTTCTTCAATTTGGACCAGTCTAAAATTTTATCGTGTGGGAATGGGTTAAGGTAACAAACAAAATTTTGAGGTCTTCTCAGAGTTCTAAAGGTGCAAACTGCCATTTGAGGCTTAACCACTACATTCATGTGAATCCAATAAATAGAAGTTCTTGTTTATTTGAGGAGTATTGCAAAATCTGCCTACAAGTTCATCTCCTATGTACTTTTAGCTCACTTCAGTACATCATGCTCAAAATCGGCTTTATGATCAGTGAATGTCTGTCTGGGGACAACAACCTTTTGTATTTACACTAGAAAAAGAAAGTTTATCTAATTTAAAGGGTATGAAGCACCAATGGATGGCTTTATCCTATTAAAAAATTGCAAACTAGAAATTGGTCAAAGCAGACTCATGTCCCCCACCAGTGCTTTGTCACTCAAGAAGCAGTGCTGACCTTTATCCTACATTACCATACCCAGAAAATAAGGCATCTCTAAGAGTCATAAATAACATGTGTTCAGAGTTTCAAAGTCAAATAATTTAATTCTTAGTTTCGTCTATCAAAAACAAACATTCTGATTGGTCGAAAAAAATATTCATAACTCCATGAACAAAATTTTGAGCACGCAGTTATTTTTTATGCTTCCACACAAAATAGTCCCACACAAAAGGTATCAAAATTTGTAAAGCTTTTGGTTTTTTCACTGGATGCTATTAAATCTTAAGAAATGAAGAGAATATTTTTTGTTTTCATGGAGGTCGCGAATACAGTGTGATTAGGTTTTTTGGTTCATACCTCCATGAAAACAAAAATATTTGCTTCATCTCTTAAAAAATGTCAAAAAGCCTATGACTACATTACCATACCCAGAAAATAAGGCATCTCTTAGAGTCATGAATAATGTGTGTTTAGACATTCAAAGTCCAGGGTCAAAAAGCCTATGACTAAGAGCACAGAAACAGTTTTTTAATCAAATTTCAAAAATGTAATCTCGACCTTTGACCTATCCAACCTAAAATTGATAGTGCACTTAAACCAGTGGCAACTACTGTATTGTAATCTGTAACCTACAGCCTAAAATTCTACCATCTGGTAAAGAGGTCAAAGGAAAATGATCACAAAATAAAAGAACAAATTTAAATTACTTTCACTTTGCTCGCACTATACTGACATTGAAAAAAATAATCAAATAACATCTGTTTTATAAAGTGTGAAAATTTACAAATGTTTACAATATATTCAAATTTACATTTATTTGTATATACTCATCCTCTTTTCTACACAGAGCTAATCCGGGTGAGTGACCCTAAAGTGAAAAGGTGAGATATATACCTAGAGATGGATTTTATTGAAAATATAAATCAGGTTTTATCCAAATAAGGTCA
This sequence comes from Fragum fragum, assembly GCA_946902895.1. Classification (NCBI taxonomy): domain Eukaryota; kingdom Metazoa; phylum Mollusca; class Bivalvia; order Cardiida; family Cardiidae; genus Fragum; species Fragum fragum. The sequence goes on from OX336375.1 coordinate 20,990,667, forward strand.
AATCTCTTTACTAAAATATTTATAATATAAATATATAATATGAAAATTCTTTTTCCATAAAAAGTTTAGATTATAATATGTATTTTGGAATACTATATTAGAAAATAGGCTGAGGCATTAGACAGAAGAATTGCCCTTGTAAGACCAAAATGTCTGGATCAAATTTTCCTGCATTCCTTTATTACCTGTATCAATTTAAACAATTATAACTCATATGCTTTAACACTTAATCCATTTCCACACAATGACCCTTTTTGACAACCTTCAACGCTTTAGACAACTTTGTGGAATTTGCTTGTAACAAGCAAATTCTTCATTATTCACAATGTCTTTTAACCCAAAAGAAGAATGTTTTATTTAATTCCATCAACAAAGAACTGTCCTCTGCAACTTCTTTTAATTTGGACCAGTCTGAAATTTTGGCATGGTAATTGGTTAACTCATTACAAGATGGCAGAATTCAATACTGCTCAAAACTGAAAGATGACAATTCTTAGTTGTTGGGATTCAGAAAACCTTTGCTTTTTAGGGTAGTAAACATTCGTTGATAGTGAAGAAATTGTTTGTTGCAAGCAACTTCTTCATTGTCTACAATGTTTTCCTTGTGTGCAAATGGGTTCAATTTGATAAACTGCATGTACTTTCTTTGCAACATTCCGTCATGGGGCTGGTACTTCATCTAAATTTCTGGTTATTTTCATTCTGTTTTTTTTGTTTTGTTTTGTTTCCTGATCACAGTTAAAGAAGACATAAAATCGCAGCAGCAAATAATTACTATGCATATCAACAAACTGTGATATTGTCAGGAATAAAGTCAATGCTTACATATTGTAAAAATCTTCTTTACTCACATTATTTTCAGTTTGGTTATTTTACAGGACAAAACATAATTAAAATTTTGCGTAAACAAATTGAGATATATTATGTCAACATCTTCTGTTTGTTTGATCACAATTTATCATGTATATTTATTTATACAGGAAAACCCGTTTTATAAATTGTATCTTGATGAATACTGTAAAGATATTTGTATGATAGAGAAGTATTAGTATAGAGAATGTAGTTTTAAATCAGGACACAAATGCATAGAGAAACAACATAAAGAAACAAGGTGCCAAATTGTCACAAGATACGCCCGTCACACTGCTTAATATTAACTGGAGGTTTGAATAGAACTGAGGTTATTTTGAATGAATATTTTTTCTCAAACAAAGTATGGAAAACAACAAAGGACAAAAACTCAAATTATACACTAGGTTGAGTTATGGTTCTTGTACACTGCACTCCCCCTGGTGAGATCTATCCATCCATGAAGTTTCATGTTTCTAGCTATTTTACTTTTAGTGATATACTCCGGACAAGATTCAAGTATGAAAAACAACAAAGGGCAATAACTCAAAAAATAGGCTAGGTAGAGTTATGGTTCTTGTACACTGCACTCCCACTTGGTGAGCTCTATCCATCCATGAAATTTCATTATTCTAGCTATTATACTTTTAGAGATATACGCCGGACAAGATTTAAGTATGAAAAACAACAAAGGGCAATAACTAAAAAAATAGGCCAGGTAGAGTTATGGTTTTTGTGCACTGCACTCCCCCTTGGTGCGATCTATACACCCATAAAGTTTCATGATCCTAGCTATAATACTTTTAGAGATATACTCCGGACAAGATTCAAGTATGAAAAACAACAAAGGGCAATAACTCAAAAAATAGGCCAGGTAGAGTTATGGTTCTTGTACACTGCACTCCCACTTGGTGAGATCTATCCATCCATGAAATTTCATGATTCTAGCTATTATACTTTTAGAGATATACTCCGGACAAGATTCAAGTATGAAAAACAACAAAGGGCAATAACTCAAAAAATTGGCTAGGTAGAGTTATGGTTCTTGTACACTGCACTCCCCCTTGGTGAGCTCTATCCATCCATGTAATTTCATGATTCTAGCTATTATACTTTTAGAGATATACTCCGGACAAGATTCAAGTATAAACAAGAGGGCCGTTGGCCCTGGGGCGCTCACCTGAGATAAAGGCTCTTTTTCTTTCAACAGTCTTATTTCATGTTAAGGTTAGGATTACGAAACAAGTGGGCCACAATTTCATATAAAGACTATGAACCTGGGGATCAAAAAGTCTAACTTTCAAATTCCAAGGCTTAAGTGCTGATTTGAAAGAAGGAAAGAACTTTTTCCATGAGTTATAATTTCAGAAATAAGAAAGAAGTCTGTGAACTGATGCTTCATGCCTATACCCCCCCCCCCCCCTGGGGCTCTGCCCCTGGGGACCCGAGGATCATGATTTTAGTTATTTTAAAAGAGGTCAATATACTGATGCTTCAAGATTTTTTTAAAATTTCTCTTTTGTTGCCATGGCAACCAGAGTTTTTAAAGGATTTCAACTTTTTTAGCTATTTTTTTGAAGGGGACCACCTAAGGAACATTTCTGCCAAATTTGGTTCAAATCGGCCCAGTGGTTTGGGAGGAGATGTCATTTAAAAAATCGTTCTTTATTTCTATATAAACCCCACCCCCCCGGGGCTCTGCCCCTGGGGACCCGAGGATCATGATTTTAGCTATTTTGAAAGAGGTCAATATACTGATGCTTCATGCAAAATATCAAGGCTCTACGCCTTCTGGGTCAGGAGGAGAAGATTTTCAAAGATTTTTTTAAAATTTCACTTTTAGTGCCATGACAACCAGAGTTTTTAACAGATTTCAATTCTTTTAGCTAATTTTGAAGGGGACCACCTAAGGAACATTTCTGCCAAATTTGGTTCAAATCGGCCCAGTGGTTTGGGAGGAGATGTCATTTAAAAAATCGTTCTTCATTTCTATATAAACCCCACCCCCCTGGGGCTCCGCCCAAGGGGACCCCAGGATCATGATTTTAGCTATTTTGAAAGAGGTCAATATACTGATGCTTCATGCAAAATATCAAGGCTGTACGCCTTCTGGGTCAGGAGAAGAAGATTTTTAAAGATTTTTTTAAAATTTCACTTTTGTTGCCATGTCAACCAGAGTTTTTAACGGATTTCAATTCTTTAAGCTATTTTTGAAGGGGACCACCTAAGGAACATTTCTGCCAAATTTGGTTCAAATTGGCCCAGTGGTTTGGGAGGAGATGTTGTTTAAAGAAATTATTGACGGACGACGCACGAAGCACGACACATGACGCACGACGGACGGACGCCGGACAAAAGGGGATCACAATAGCTCACTTGAGCACAAACAACAAAGGACAATAACTCAAAAAATTGGCTAGGTAGAGTTATGGTTCTTGTACACTGCACTCCCACTTGGTGAGCTCTATCCATCCATGGAATTTCATGAATCTTGCTATTATACTTTTAGAGATATACTTCGGACAAGATTAAAGTATAAAAAACAACAAAGGGCAATAACTCAAAAAATAGGCCAGGTAGAGTTATGGTTCTTGTGCACTGCACTCCCCCTTGGTGAGATCTATACACCCATGAAGTATCATGATCCTAGCTTTAATACTTTTAGAGATATACTCTGGACAAGATTCAAGTATGAAAAACAACAAAGGGCAATAACTCAAAAAATAGGCCAGGTAGAGTTATGGTTATTGAGCACTGCACTCCGTATTGATGAGAAGAATATAACTGCCAAGTTTAAAGTCAATCGGACTTATGGTGACAGAGTTATGCTCCGGACAAAGAAGTGGACACTGCCCTGACAACCAGACGACCGAACGCCGGGACGGCCGGACGCCCAGACGGCCGGACGCCCGGACACCACGGGTGATCCCATAATACGTCCCGTCTTCGACGGGCGTATAAAAAGAAAAAAAAAATCACCCTGGGACAATATATTGTGTCCTCTGAATATTTAACCTTGAGCTATGACCTTAACATTGGAGATGTCTGGAAAATTTGTTTCAAATGGCACATTTACTCATGATGGAGAATACTTCAGTCAAGATAGTTAGAAATCAATCCAAAAATGTAGAAGTTAAGCTCTTGACCAGCTCAACTTGAACATTAGACCTTGAACTGTGTCCTTATCCTTAGAAATATCTGAAAATTGAAGTCAAATGGCACATCCACTCATGATATAGGTTAATTGTGCCCATTTATTTTGAAATCAATCCACAAATGTAAGAGAAGTGTACTGAAAAAAATTAATATGAACAGATAAAGGCACTGAAACTTAACCCTTGTCATGCTGAATAAAAATCCTGTTTAGAATTGAACCAAAATCAAAGGACTGAAATCACTGGAATCACTAGTTGCAGGTCAATACTTGATATAAAAACTGATTTTATGAACAATTCTGGCATAATAGGGACAGACAGGTGGTGTAGACTAAGATCAGACTGCACACAGGTGCAGGCTGATCTTCATCTACACCTCCTGCTCAAACAGGAATATTCCGGGTTCAGCAAGACAAGGGTTAATACCACACTGAATAATCGCACATACAGTGACAACTATGTCTTGCTCACAGCAAGTAGGCTTGACAAACATCATACAAGGATAAAACAAATTGAGATAAAAGTTATAGCTGGGTCATTAATTTTATCACCTACATAATCATAGTGGTGTTATAAAACAGGAGCAAAAGTTGATAGATTAATTGATATAACAGGTGCAATTTTATATTGTCATTCATCAACTTGCACTTTTTTCTTTGCCAAGGTTTGCATCTTCCAGTATAATGATACTCAAGAAAATTCAGCTGGGCCTTTAAATATGCTTTGGTAAGAAAACTGCAAGGTCAATATTGGGATAACAAGATCCTAAGCCTGGCTGACAAAAAAACAAAATCAAAATACATCATATGACAAAATTACTTAACCATGTATCATTTGTCTCTCATCATTATCAATACACAGATAATTAGGACCTAAGGACCTGTAGTAAAAAAAATGAACTAATTCCCATATAATTATGCCTTCTTTATGCCCCTCAGAAAAAAGGGTGTCAGGAAATATTGCCTGAAAGTCAAAGAAAAGATTTAAGATTTCAAGATTTGAAATTGTCATCTACAACTTCTTTCAATAGACCAGTCCAATATATTGTGTAGTAACTGGTAAATCTTGTTTGTCCAATTCTTTTTCACATAAAAACATATCTTTTTTTTTAACCCTTGTCAAGCAGAACCCGGAATATCCTTATTTTGGCAGGATGTATAGACAAAGATCAGCCTGCACATAAGTGCAGTCTGATCTTGGTCTACACCTCCTGTCTATCCATTTCAAACAAGAATTGTTTTTTTGATTAATTTTCAAAAGAAGTAATGATGATCGATCAACATGTACTGTCAGTGCTTTCAGCCCTTTGACTTTAATGTAATTCTAAACATACAAAAAAATCAGCATGACAAGGGTTGATAGAAAGGGTTAATTCTGAGATCTCACTGAAAACAGATCCCCAGCAGCTGTCTTGCATAACACTGGGTTTTGCTTGTAAATTCATGTAACATAAACATATTTCCTGAGTTTATAACTTAAAATAGAATATTTCTAATAATTCTGCCAAATTCCTGACCTCTGGCAATAAAAGTTCTAAGTATACAGCAGAAAGAACCCTTTGATATCACCCTGTAAACTTTAATGATACTTTTAAACAGTAAAAAATTACACAGAAGCCTGATTTTGACCTTCAACCATTGTTTAGCTTAGACTGATTTATTTAAGTTTGATTGCAATGAAATCTTTCAGCAACATGCACAATCCAGACGATTTCAAATCCCTAAAAGAGAGGCAGTGGCTGAAACCCACTGCTATCCAATTCTACAGCTGGGTAGACTGGGGCTAGCTATCAGGTGTAATGCCAATGAACGCAACGATAGATGGTGGGGCTCGAACCTGTGACCTTCAGATCACGAGTAAAGCACCTACACTATTTGGCTATATAGGAAGTCAACAATTATTTGGCTAACACTAAAGTTAACCAATTCTAAAACACTGATGCTTTTAGACGCCTCTCAAAAAATCAATTGGGAAAAACATTGTGTAAAATGAAGAAATTGCTTGTAACATGCAATTTCTTCATTTCTCACCATGTTTTATACCAAGAAAGTTGAAAATTGACTTTAAAATAGGTGTCTGCAACTCCTTTTAATTTGGTTGATTGATTGAATGGGGTAAATGCTGCTTTTAACAGTATTTCAGTCATATTGCTGTGGCTGGAGCACCTAACAATGAATTCCAGGTATTTCTCACACCAGAACTACCACTACATCTTTCCTAGCCTCCAGCTGCTATCCCACTTAAGTTAACGATTATCCCCCAAAAGTGAGAGACAAATGTTTGAAAGAATAAGTGCTGTCCCCGAGGATTGAACCCATTGACATCCAATGATTGAGGATTAGGAGTCTGACGTGCTACTGGCTGCGCTATGGCGACCAGTCTATAATTTTGCCTTCTGGTAATTGGTTAACCCATTCCCACTCATTTTCTTAGACTAGTTCAAATTGAGAAGAACTGCAGACAACAGTTTCAAGTTGATGGAATTTCATTCATATAATTCTTTTTTGTCTTTTTAGATAGAAAACATTGTGGATAATGAAGAAATTGCTTTTTTCAAGCAATTTCTTCATTTTCTACTATGTTTTCCACAGCTTTTTTCTTGAGGGGCATAAAAAGAAGGTGTTGGTTAAAATGAAGAGAAAAGATTCAGAGGATTCCATCTGAAGCAATATAGCTTTGTTTATAGAAAAATTCATGGATTGATGCCAGTAAGAGAACCAAGAATTTTACATTGCTGTGCTTTTATATTTGAGAAAATATTGTGAAAAAAGAAGAAATTGCTTGTGATATGCATTTTCTGCTTTTCCCAAGTAGAAAAGCCCATGGCAGAGCAGATGGATATTGGAACTTGACACCCCCTTACAGTAAGATAGCTACACCGCATAATCTTCATTACAAAGTTTTCTATTACTTAACAAAAATATATTATTTATGATAAAAACAAACATATTAAGCTAATACAGTTTTCTGAAAGGACAAAAGATTTTTTTTAGAAAGGTATTTCAAGAAATTCATTCTAAAACTGCCTATATTCAACATCAATTATCGATCCATTTCACAAATATCTGCAACTTTACCCCATTCCAGATGACAACTCTTAACTTGTGCCCAACAGTTTGAAGTGCACATCCACATACAGTAGAAAAATTGTGGTTAAAGGAGAATTGCTTGATACAAACAACTTCTTCTTTTCTAACCATGTTTTCTATGTCTGTATCTCTTCAGTATGGTAAAAAGGGGGGATGTATGGTAATGGTTTGTTGGAAAAAGAACATGATAAAATATTTTACTTACCTCAGAATCAAAACCTAGGTCCAGTAAGGAACTGCTAGTGGTGGAGTTGTTTTGATTGGTGGTCTGACTTGATCCCAGAAAATCAAATGGATCTGCTGATTGGTTGACATTTTCTGAAGCACCGCCCAGATCCAGTAGGTCATCAAATGCTGATTGTGACATTTTTTTTGTATCTGATAATAGGTTTGTAGATATCTGCAAAAGAGAAAAATACTGAAATAAGGTCATAGCATATTCATTGATTTATCTTTAATCCATTCCCACATGGTGACGTTTTTGAACACCCCTCAAGATCAACAATTGGGAAAACATTTGGAAAATGAAGTAATTGCTTGTGACAAGCAATTTCTTCAATATCACAATGTTTTCCTCCCTTAAAGTTGACAAAACCTAAATTTTCGTAAACTTGAAATTGCTGTGTGCAACTCCTTTCACTTTGGACCACCCTAAACTTTGGTTGTGTGGGAATGGGTTTAAACAGCCATCACAGATACAACAGTAATTCTAATCCCAATCAGAACTGCTTTGAAAATATTGTAGGAAATGGATTATTTGCCAGTAAAAAGACATTGTTTCTAACCCCAAGAGATGCTTTCTTCTCAAATTTGCATCCAGTTAAAATTGTCATTTGCAATTATTTTCGATAATGAACAGTTATTGTCCTTTAATCATGTTTTTAAAAATTTGTAAGAAACACCAGATTACAGAAAACGGTTTGTAACGAATGACCTCGTCATCCATTCCTACACAATAAAGCCTTTTGAAACCCCTCTTGAAAAAAATATAAACATTGCGAAAATGAAGAAATTGCTTGTAACAAGCAATATCTGCATTATCCACAATTTTTTCTACCCAAAAAGACAAAGATTATTTAAATTCCATCAACACAAACTTGCTTGCTGCAGCATCTTCAATTTGGAATAGTCTAAAATGTTGGCACTTTGTAATGAGTTTTAAATTGCATTTTAGCATTTTTTTCAAATTTTCGACAAAGTCTGCTCTCAGGATGACTAACAGTGATCAACATGTATATCTAATCATCTTCAGTAGATTATTTATATGAAAAATAGAGATTTATCAAACTGACCTATATAATTTCTTTTATATGACTTATTTTATCACTGATCTTAAGCTTAAAAGATTGGTTTGAAATATTTTATGGTGTAAACTTCTAGGCAGATATATCTTGTCATTACACTTTAAACTTATATTCACCCTAATGATGAATACTGCCTGTGCAGTCTGATCTAGTTCAGACTGCTTGTCCCTTTAAAGCCAGCATTTTATACCACTTATTTCCTAAAAAGCCAACCCAAAATTAGTCCTTTCTGTGCTATGAGTTCTTTGATTTTAGTACAATTTAAATCATAAGAAGTGAATAATTTCTTCATAATTCATACAACTACATTATTCTAAACTTCAATAACGACCCCATCATTTGTTTTCTCATTCTTGTAATATTGTTGATCCCACTGGGAATAAATGATTGATTGAATAGGGTTTAGCGCAACTTTTAACATTATTTCAGTCATATTGCGGCTCCTGGAGCACCTACCCATTGATTCCTGGTATTTCTCACACCAGTTCTACCATAACATCCTGTCTAAGCCTCTTGTAGATTATTACACTTAGATTTACAACTATATACCCATGTTGGGACACTTATGTCAGAAAGGATAATTGCTGCGGCCAGGGATTTAACCTAGAACCCCTTTTTTAGGAGTCCTATGCCAACTGCGCTATGAACCTGGCATGGGGTTTGAGAATCAATATAGCTGCTGCAATATGACTGAAATACTTTTAACAGTCCTTTGGTCATATTGCAGTGGCTAGAGCACCTAAGCATGGATTCTTGGTGTTTCTCAGACTATTGCTACCAAAACATCCTTTCTGAGCCTCCAGTTTCTCATCTCACTAAGGTTTATGACTATCCAGATTCTCATAATATAACAGCTTAAGTATCTCACAAAGATGCAGATGAGTTTGATGACATAAAAGCTTTGACATGCATATAAAAGGCATTCTCCCTATTACCAGATGACAATAATTTAGACCAGTTTCAATTGAAAAAAGTTGCAGATGACAATTAAGATTGTGACATTATGAAAAAGGCAGATACTTAGATTTTAAAATGATCATTTGAGCACATTTCAATAGGAAAACCACATGAAAAGAATAGCAGAATGCAATGAATTGAATGCTTACCTGTCAAATAAAGTTACTTTCTCTCTACCCTTCTCATCAAGCAAACAGCCTCATGAATACACAATTTTAGCAACAACTTTCCTGGAAAAAATTGAAATAAAAGCACTACATAAAATTTATTCAAAATGCAAATAAGAGGTGTTCGAGCACCTGTTTTGCTCAAGTGGCCTGAATTTACAAATTAACCTGTTCCCACTTAATGCAATATGTTTATAACCCTAGAGTAAAAAAACTTTGGAAAGCAATCCAGAAATTGAAGAAATTGTTCATAGTCCACAATGTCACCTAATCTATTATTGCTGAATATTTCTCAAGTTTCACTTACCTAAAATTGTCATCTGCAATTTCTTTCAATCAAGGAGAGTCTACGGTAATAAGTAAAAGGATATCTTTTAAACAAGGGCTTCAACTGGTATGCAAAAAAATTCTTCAATCAAGGAAAGTTACAAGGGAAGCAACCAATATGCAACCTAGTTATTCTGTCTAGTAACCCCATTTATATAAATATTGCATATTTTGGCCCTTCAATCAATAAAAAATTTCTACGAATCTAATTAGATGCTAATCAAAAGAAAATTCACATAAAAATTGGTTGAATCTACTTTCTGTGGAGAAACCCTGACCCAGACACCATTTTGATGCACTCCTACTTCATAAATTTTTCATCTTAAAAAGTGCTCATATTTAACAGACAGACAGACAGAGAAGATGATACCAATATATCCACCTTCAGTAGTGTATGAAAAAATAAAAACCTCTGGTCTGAAATGAATCTCCCATTCTAAGTTATTTCCAAGCCTATGAAATGCATTGTTTCCCAAACACACTGGGTAAAAATATCTGGTTAGATTCTTCCAAGGTTTGCTAATAAAACATTCAAATAATTCGTTATTTAGCAAAAGATTTCTTAAGTGTTGGATTTAAAATAAAGTTTAAACCACAAAGCTTCAAAAGAAAACAGGGGAATAAGCTCTTAACCCCAAAGCAGCCATGATTTTCTTTTATATTAAATTTCTTGAGGAACATAATAAAGGTTCACTGTAAGACTTTTGTAGGAACATTTGCTTTAAATTGAATTTATCCATATAGTTTCAGATGGGAAGATTTTCAAAAGTTCCTTATTTACCTCTATATGGAAATTAGCCCTGCCCAAAGAAGCTTTTTTTAAAGTATCTTCTTTAGTAAATCTTAAAAAGAGTCACCAAAGGATGATTCCTGTGAAATTGGAATAAAGTCAAGCCAGTGGTTTCTATGATGAAGATTTATATAAAAAAAAAAGTTTTTATGTTACCGTTCTGACACATGACAGACGCAACACCATGATATTAGCCCACCAGCCTTTGGCCAGTGGTGCCGAAAGTTTCTTTCACATCTATATGCAAAAATTATGAGTGCAGTCTTATAATATATCGACAAAATAAGATTGTTTAACTCACCAACACAAGTCCCCAGATTATCCAAAATTTAAAATATTTCTTTGCTTAGGATGAAAACAAAGTAAGAATCCCACATTTGAAAACAAAATTATATTTTCTACAGAATATAGAAATATAGTAACAGCAAAATATTCGCTATCAAATATGGTAAATAAATAACCTTTTCATTTCTATTGTTTCGTCTATAGAATAAAAAAAAATGATTGTCTCTAAAAATAGTTTTTTGACTTTTTTCTAACATTTAAGCAGATGCCACAGAGACCACAATTAATTAGTCTCCTATAACAACATTATAGATTCCATTCTTGGTAGATAACAGGTTGTGGCAGTCCATTATAGAAATTACAATTTACACTTTGTGTCAAACCTACAAACTAGAGGTCAATGGTGTGACACTGAATGTCTATATAATATATTGATGGTTCAGTGCAAAACAGTTGTAAACTGGCTAGGAAAATATAGACAGTTACAACTGTTTTGTGGTGAACCATCAAATTTGTTATTATGTTGTTTAAATAAAAATGTTCAAAAATTGTAACAATATCAAAGGGCTGAAAACACCAGATTCCCTATTTGTGGGTCAAAGTTTCTTTCAAAAATTAATTTCATAAAAAAAATCTACCATGAAAGAGACAAACAGGTGATGTAGACAAAGATTAGACTGCACTTATGTGCAGGCTGATCCTTGTCTATACCTCCTGCCAAAACAGGAATATTTTGGGTTCAGGGTTTAATGCTGAAGTTGATTAATCTTTCAGTTATATCACAGCAACATAAATTCAATAAATCATTTGCTTCCTGATTTTCACCAGCACTTGTGACTAGAACTGAATGATTTCATGTTGCTTAGATTGTTCAGTATATTTATCAAGTCTGTAAAAATGTAAATTAGCTGAATATTGGGGGAAGACTGGTCCTAGATTAATCTCTCAGAAGTTAAGTGACCATTTGAAATATCAATAAGATTTATTTTGCAGGTGATTTTTCTCTATCCTTACATATCTTATTATTGCATTAACTCATTCTAATTCCTTTTTTTACGCCTCTCATAGAAATATGCTTGAGAGAACATTGTGGAAAATGAAGTCATTGCCTATTACAAGCAACATCTTCATTATCCACAATGTTTTCTACGCCAAAATCTTTGCTAGCCAAGGTGGTATCAACTATGTGTCTCCATAGTAGGCTCGAAATCAGCAGTTCTACATGTATTCTAAGTGGTCCAAGAGGTTACTTAAACTAATTAAGTGATAAGTAACAGCGAAATGATAAAGAAAACAGACACCCATCATTCATCTATTATTCAACATGTAAAGCATTATCATTTTAACTGTTGGCACCAGTACAGACATACTGGAATGAAAGTCCTTAAAACAAACTTTGAAGCCTTTAACCATTAGCTATTACCAAAACATCAAAATTTTAGACTGGTCTAATTTTAAAGAAGTTCAAAACGACAACTTGCAGTTGACAAAATTACTCTTTGTACGGATAGAAAACAAAGCCAGAATATGTGTGAATGGCTTAACCAATTCCCACACAGTGACGCTTTTAAACGCCCCTCAATATACTAGCTTTGGAAAACATTGTGGAAAAAGAAGAAATTGCATGTTACAATTGTAAAAAAATTCAAAATTTCATAAGCTTTGAATTGTTGTCTGCAACTCCTTTCAATTTTGGCCAGTCTAAAATTGTGTTGTGTGATAATGGTAACAGTACTAGTGTTACAGTTTCTTACCAATCAGTCAAGCAAAAAAATATTTTCTACAGATTTTAGAATCTCTTAAAACATTGTATGTCAACAAAAATTTAGATAAGTGTAAATTGATAGAATTTGCAGACATGATTTCAAAGTTGGTATAGATTGAAAAACAAGAGGACAATATGGCTGTATATTGCTCATCTATCATCATAACTCAAGGCTTTACTGTGATACTTTGCAGAATTTGGATAGAATAAGATTAGGCTATGCTTTATACTCTGGGCAAATTAATGGCTTTGTAGATTTTCAAGATTTAACCCATTACCACACGCCAGTATTTCAATCTGGTCCAAATTCAAAGAAGTTGCAGAGAACCATAAGATGACTCTGCATGCAAAACTTGAAAGCTCTAGGCCTTATGATTAAGCTAAGGAGATATTTTTTCAAGTTTTCCTTTTAAATTCTGTGTTATATTTTGGAACCCACAACATTTGGTTCATGTTGATCTTACAGTAATATTTAAAAGTATTTAGTAAGAGGACCATAAGATGACACTGCATGCAAAACTTGAAACCTCTAGGCCTTTTGATCAGTGAAAAGAAGATTTTTCAAGTGGTTTTAATTGATGCCAATTCTTAGAAGTATTTTGAAAGGGCCTGACCTAAGGTTCATTTTTAGCTATTTTGTATATGCAAAACCAGAATTTCAAAATTGATCTAAACGGAAACAAGTTTTTCCATGCATTTTCACGCATGCTCATAAACTTGAAGTGGAAATCTACATGATCTCCTCCAAGTTGTTTTATCGCTGTTTTGAAAAAAAAAAATTACTTGCTGAATGCTAACAGCCTGCTTATTGTAGTGAATAGCAAGCACCTCAAGAATCTTGTACATGTACCATAATACATTCATGATGAATTGTCAAATGAATTGTCCAAATGAGAGAAATGATTTACTTGCATTTCAAGACAGAATCTAGGTCATTGGTCAGTAGCGTAAAGCAAATACTTATAAACAAACTCTGCATTTCGACTTTTGTTTTGAGCTGGCAGGGCGATGGTGGTGAATATCCCTGTGTTACAATAGATACACAGTATGGTTATAACCATTTTATGTAAGTGGTCTAATTGAACATACAATACCTCATAATCCCAAATTTTCATGCACCATGAAATAAATCTAAGGAAAACATTGTGACTAAAGCAAAAAAGAGAATTTATGTTGAACAGTAAGCTTCTCTTACCATATGAAAACATGTTTTCCAATTATCACTTCAGGGCTTTTAATTTTTTTACAGAGGGTTATAAAGGCAACCTTCCTATACTGTAAAAAGACCCAATTTTTCCAGAAGGTGGAGTAGAAATTTTCCAAGATCAGTGTTTGATTTGCCACTCAATAACATTTTGATGTTTCAAATTCAGTTTTGATTTGTTTCTCATTTTGTCCTTCTTCATGCTGTTGCAAAATTTTTCTTGTCGCTGCCATGGTAAAAATTCTATAACGAGGGCTGAACGCAAAACAGGTCTAACTTGATAATTTTTCAAAAATGACTTTTTTGCATTTTCCTACTCAGTTCTATCATATACACACCCTTACGGAATTCCAGGGCTTAAAAGGGCAATTTAAGGGACCAAAATGCTAGTTGGCATTTTGGCCTATCTCATTTTCAAAGAAATATTTAATGCAACAAAGGGCTATCTGAAGTAAGCCCTATATTGCATTGATAATTCCTACATTTTATTAGATTAAACAGAGATTAGACAGTTGCACGTAAAACTTTAACAAAGAGTTTTTAGGTTGATTGAAGGGTCAATATGCTACTAAATTGAATGTCAGAGTAATGAATTTTCTCATAGAGCTTAATATTATAGTCAAAAAATCACATACAAAGTTTCAGAGCAATAGCAAAAGTAGGAGCAGAGATATAACTGAAATCAACCATTTGCATGTAAAATATTGATAAGTCGAAAAAGGGTCAAAATTCTATGACTTGAATGAATATTAGAGATTTTATTCTTTTCCTAGGGGATGGTATGATGGTCATAAGAACATGTTTCAGATTGATTGATTGATTGAATGGGGTTTAACGCCGCTTTTAACAGTATTTCAGTCATATCGCGGCGGCTGGAGCACCTAACAATGGATTCCTGGTATTTCTCACACCAGTACTACCACTACATCCTTTCCTAGCCTCCAGCTGCTATCCCACTTAGGTTCACGATTATCAACCCATTGGTGAGAGACAATTGTCGGAAAGAATATTTGCCGCCGCCGGGGATCGAACCCATGACACCTATGATTGAAGATTAGGAGTCTGGCGCGCTACCGACTGCGCTATGACGGCGGCCTACATGTTTCAGAACAATAGCATTAGAAGAAATAGAGATAGGAGACATGCATGTAAAACTTTAACAATATGTCCAAGTCAAAAATTGGGACATAATTCCACTAAAATGAATGTCAGAGTAACAAATCTTTGCCTAGATGATCACATGATGGTCACAAATGCATACCCAAGGTTTTTGAGCAATAGATTACCATTACATGATTAGTAGAAACCAAGATATGAGACTTGTATGTACAACTTTATCAAAGCTTTATGCCCAAACTGACACAGATGGCTACAAGCTACAATTTGTAGTGTGTGAAGTATGTTGTATGTCTAAACACCTTAACCCATTCCCATTCGACAAAATTTTAGACTAGACCAAACTGAAATGGGCTAAAGACAACAAATTACAGTTTATGAAATTTAAGAATTTTCCAACTTACTGGGTTGGAAACATTATGTAAAATGAAGAAATTGCTTGTTTCAAGCAATTTCTTTATTTAACACAATGTTTTCCCAATTTAATTATTTCTGGGAGCGTTCAAAAGCGTCACTGTATGGGAATAGGTAAATTCATGTAAATAAATTCACATACTTTTTTCTTCCTATGGAAGAAATCTAGGCAATTTCAGGATTTATAGACTTTGTCATATGTGCTTATGAGTGGTGTGGAATTTTCATGTCCTCTCTCTCTCTCTCTCTCTCTCTCTCTCTCTTTCTCTCTTGTTCTCTCTCTCACTCCCTCTATTTTTCTCTCTCTCACTCCCTCTATTTTTCTCTCTCTCTCTCGTTCTCTCTCTCACTCCCTCTATTTTTCTCTCTCTCACTCCCTCTATTTTTCTCTCTCTCTCCAACATTGGCTTATCTACTTGTAGAATTTTCTTCATTTAACCCATTCCCACACAACAAAATTTTAGACTGGTCAAAATTGAAAGAAGCTGAAGACAATAATTTCAAGTTGATGGAATTTTAATTCTTTTTGTCTTTTGGGAAGGAAAACATTGTGAATAATGAAGAAATTTCTTCATTTACCACAATGTATTCCACAGCTTTTTTCTTGAGGGCATAAAAGGGAGGGATTGTGTGGGAATGGGTTAAAAATGTTTTCTCAAAATCCATCTTTACAATTTTTTTTATTTTTTTTTCAGACAAATTCATTTGAATTCTTGAAAAGTAGAAAGTCATTTCCTACTTGTCTGAAATCCGTTTTCCACATCATGACTACCTATAATCATACAGGCACTTACGAATGTCGACTGTTGCACTTCAAGCCCTCAGTTTGGATATCCATCAAAGCCTTTGTAAAATTTAATCAACATTTAAATCTTTATGATATGGCCTGTGATTCCTGTTCAGTGATAGCAAAGCCAATTTGGTCATTTTGAAATTTCTTTCAAACTCTAATTTGTGTGTACATATAAGAATTGTCTCCATGATTTAGTTAATAATAAATATACGCATAAGGCTATGTAGTAAAACAAATTATACTGGTATTTTCAATCTTAACTCTTGTCATGCTGTATAAATTACCTTACTGAATTGCTGTCAAATCAAAGGGCTGAAAGCACTGATAGAACTTGATATTCAAAAATCAAAATTTTTTTTAGAAATCAACTTGATAAGCAACTCTGGAAGGAAAAGTACAAGCAGGAGGTATAGACTAAGATCAGCCTGCACATAAGTGCAGTCTGATCTTAGTCTACACCTCCTGCCAAACCGATATATCCCGGGTTCAGCATGACAAGGGTTCATATCATAATCACTCCAGCTGTCTAGAGCCTTATATTTCAAGGAAGGGGAATTCCAATAATCTGAGAGAAATTATGAGTCATTTCCATTTCACAGACAACAAAGAAACTGACTACATGCCAACTTCTGTATCTTTATCAAAACCACAGCATATCATATAAAGTTTGAGTAGGTTTTTTCATCTCTCCTATCCCTTAACTGATAAATATTACCTTCTGTAAGAAATCTTTCAAACTGTTGCCCTTTTTATCTGAAGAGTCAAAAATTCAGAACTTAAACATATTTTTATTCCAATTTGTTATTCATTTATCATCATATTCATTGGTTTTACTTTCTGTCTTTCTTAACCCATTACAAGAATGACAAATGATTTAAGATTGAAAAAGGTTGCAGAGTTTATTTAAAAGTGTATATAAACTGGAAAAAAAAGTGTGAAATATGATATAAAACAGTGTGAGGAAAGGAGAAATTGCTTGTTAATAGCAATTTCTTCTTTTCTCACAATATTTTCAATAGTTATTATTCTTGAGAGTTGTAAAAAAAGGGTTACTTGGGAATTGGATGTGAAGAATGAACGCAGTAAATGAGAGGACACCCAGTACATTTACATGAAAAGTATGTATAAGCAGTGAAAATCAAATCATGGACAATTTTCACGTAGAATAACCTCAAATTACCAAGAACACTTTAACTGATGAGTCAAAGGTAACATCATGTTATATATGATAACAGCCATAAGTTGACTAAGCCATGGCAATACCTGGGGGCTTTCTCAGAAAACAGCAAGCAACATAACTTATACCCTAACCCCTCGGTGACTGTGCCATCTAATGAGACATGTATGTCAAAATAACTGAGGAAGGTCTGTTTATTTGTTAAAAAGAAATGAACAAGAATTTCAAAAGTAATCAAAAAGTTACCTGAACATGGCTAAAACACTACCTATTACTCCTCTTTTTCATAAATTAAAGATAATCTCACCATTAAGGCATGAATAATTTAAAGCAAACAAAAGGGTTGTAATAAATGATAAAGATTCTTATTCACTGAAGATGGTATGATTAGGTTTTTAATGTTTATCACCAATATAGATAACAGTTAAAATTTACTTTACCATACCTTCCAATAATCAAAGCCTTTAGGTAAATATTGTAACTGCATTTTAAATTCAAATTTAAGGGAAAAACCAAAGGATTTCATAAAAAAAATGTAATTTTAGTATGAATAAATCTTGTGTATTTTATGATTAAAAGTATTCTTGAAAAGAATCTTGCATTAATGAAAGACAGACTATATAAAAAGTAATTGGAAATCCCATGCCTGACTTGTCCTACATGGGCTTCTCCTCCTGTGATTGATTGATTGAATGGGTTTAACACTGCTTTAACAGTATTTCAATCATATTGCTGTGGCTGGAGCACCTAACAATGGATTCCTGGTATCTCTCACACCAGTACTACCACTACATCCTTTCTTAGCCTCCAGCTGCTATCCCACTTAGGTTTATCCATGCTCCTCCCGTGAAAAGGTATATTTTTTCAAGGAGACTTGTCCAGTGTCAAGTAATACCAGGGCAAATCTTGTTGTAAAAAATAGATCTCAAAGGTAACTTTTGTATAGTGATATACTGGAAATTTACCATAAATGTTTACTTTGAAAGGTAGAAAATATTGTAGTAAATGGAGAAAGTGCTGGAGCCCAGCATTTTCTTCATTAACAACAAAGGTTTCTGAAAATTTATTCCTCATTCTTTATGCTTATTTATTTCTTTTTTTTTTTAGACAAGTTTATTTTAATTCTGGGCAAGGAGAAACCCAAGTTTAACTTATCGTGGGACAAGTGGAGGATATCTGTATTGCCACACCAGTGACACCACTGTATAGCCTTGACCTTTGTCTTCATTCCAATTGATCAGTGTTTGATCCATTATTTGTTTAAAGGGCTGTATTGGGTTGAAAAATGTAAATTGCAAACTAAATGAGTCATGCTGCACATTTTAAACAATACCCCTTGGTTTCATAATTTCTTTGTGATGAAACTGCTTCCTCATTTCTGTGAGCTAAATCAGTCACATGCTCAGTGCTCTCAGTTCTTGGTAAGTAGTTTGAGCTATAGCTCAGGCAACATTCTTTCCCAACATTTGATGAAATTCATCATGACTAAAGTGACTTGCATAATTTGTCTCTCACTTAACCCATTACCACACAACAAAATTTTAGACCGGTCCAAAACAAAAGACATTGCAGATGAATTTTTGAAATGAGTTAAAATTGTAAAACAAGTGCCAAATAGGGGAGAAAATATTGTGAGAAAAGAAGAAAACTGCTTGTTACAAGCAATTTCTTTTTTTCCAAAAGTTTTCCATGATCATATTTCTGTAGGGTGTCAGAAAGGGTCGTTGTGTGGCTATGGGTTAATAACCCATTCCCACAAATCCCTCCTTTTTATGCCTCTGAAAATATTGTGGACATTGAACAAATTTCTAGCAATTTCTTCAATATCCAATGTTTTAAGGCCCAAAAGACAAACATTTTTAGAATTTCATCAACCTTAAATTATCATCTACATTTTTTTTTTCAAATTTGGACTTGTCTAAAAAAATTTCAAGTGGTTATGGGTTAAGTGAGTGAATGACAAGTTACAAGACTGCAGTGTACCTCTAGAAGGGGGATAAACAACTGGTGGCTCAGATTGAACATATCGTCGTTGTCATTCTAAAATGTTTTATCTAATGCTGGATTCAAGATGTAGTTATGACGTTTCAGAATGACAATGAGAATATTGTGGTTGTACTCATGTGAGAGAAATGACAGGAAGTCATCATTAAGTACCATGATATAAATGAAATACTGTTGAAAATTGCTTTAACCCATTCCCACACAGTGAAATCTTAGACCAGTCCAAGTTGAAAGAAGTTGCTGAGGACAATTTCAAATTGTTGAAATTTTAAGAATCTCTGGGTAGAAAACAATGTGGAAAATACAGAAATTGCTCATAAGAAGCAATTTCTGCATTTTCCGTTTTGTTTTCGGTAATTATTTTCTTGATGGGCATTAAAAGGAGGGATTGTGTAGGAATGGCTTAATCCCCATACAAACATGCAAAAGAATTTTCATTTATGAAAGATGGGTCGCAATGATCTTGTTTCAAAATATCTACTTAACCCTTTCCTGTTTTTGGAAACTTTAGACTGGTCCAAATTGAAAGAGGTTGCAGACGACAATGAAAACTGGATGCCATTTGAAATTAAACCATCGTATGTGGTAGAAAATATTGTGGGAAAAGGAGAAATTGCTTGTTACAAGCAATTTCTTCTTTTTCCACAATGTTTTCTTGAGTATAAAATCACAGGAACGTAAAATCCCGCATTTGAACGGGAAAGGGTTAATCTGCTACAGGAATGAAATGATATGATGTCAGTGTTTAACTCATGTAATACCAGATGACAAAATGTTAGACTGGTCCAAATGTTGCAGACGACTACTTCAAGTTAGTGGAAATTAGAAAACCTTTGCCTATAAGGGTAGAAACATTGTGGATATAGGAGATATTTGTGTTACAAGCAATTTCTTCATTGTCCACAATGTTTTCATTAGCATTTTTTGTGAGTGGGGTTGAAAGGAGGGAATATTGGGGAATGGATTAAGAGGTAGTGTTTTGGCTTTACAATCAAAAGGTCTAGAGTTTGATTCCTGGATGCACAGAGCTTGGTCCTATCATTGGCCCAAATATTTGGCAACTTTGTTGTATTCTCCAGGAAGCATAATCAAAAGAGATTGATATAAGTCATAAGAACTTATTCCTAAATGAAAGTAAATAAAAAGGTTTGTATATAAACAACATGGTTCAGTCTTAAATTCATTTGATTATGTTTCACGCCCGGTAATCTCGGGCTCCATCTCTTTTTGGAGAACAGTACAAAAAGGAGACAATGATACTTCCGATATGGAGTCAAGGACCGGAACTGAACAGAAAAGGTAAGAAAAACAGTGCACCTCGCGCACAATTTGATCTCCTATTAACCAATTATACATTTTCCCAAAACGCCCAGAGTTTCATACCACATAGAAATGATTATTTTACCCGTTGGCGGTGATAGATTTCAAAAATAATTCCGTTTGTGAATAGAAACTTGAATCAAAGTTTTGACATCGGACCCGATCAAACTCGAAAATACGTGTTGAAATCGTTTAAATCCATGTTATCAGCAATATTGAAAGATTTAAGTGGCGATGACTGTGAAATGAATGATAACGTGTTGATATAAAATAATGTTACCATAAAGAACTGCGTTTTTCCTTCCCCTTTTATGGATTTTCTTAGATGAGAAGGAGACAAGGATGCAGTGCGGGAGACAAGATTCAGAGGGAGAGGCGATGCATATAAAACTGTACTGTAAAACTTCTTTTAGAACCCCATACTCTTATGTAACCGCACTCCATCTTCGAACGTCAAAACCGACCCCTTTTCTATGGTTTTCTGAAAACTTCAGCCTGTAATAAGCCCCAAATCCCCAAGAAATCAATGCCACAATGAATTCAATAGAGGGCGAAAATAACTGTTCTCAGCCAAATGTTCAATGCTTACATAATTGATTTGCTTTAAGTTTTTTTCTTTATATTTAGAGGGCGCTGTATCCTAGATTATGTCAAAAGGTAAACAAATTCACTGCTACATTCATTAACACCTTGAAATTGACAATTTTTGGATGATTTGGAGATGATTTCAGAATGAAATTGAATGAGTGGGAGGATTGACTATGGATGAAATTAAAGGAATGTAATCCAAAATCGCTAATTTCGTCCAAATTCTCTGTCAGAAATCCCTTGAAACAGGCACCCTCCCCCAGGTATAGACAAATGCAAACGTGACTCCACTGTCCAAGAAAGGAAAAAAGAAGATCCTGCAAATTACATACCTATATCCTTAACATGTATACTGTGTAAAGCTCTTGAACATATTGTAGCATCAAATCTAACAAAACATTTTGCCCCCCCCCCCCCAAAAAAAATCTTTATGACTTACAGCATGCTTTCAGAGCAAGGTGTTCATGTGAAACTGCAACTGACCGACCATCTTTCCAGAAACCTTGCTGAAGGAAAACAAACTGATCTAGATTTGTTAGACTTCAACAAGACTTTTGATAAAGTTAGCCACTTAAAACTTTTGTATGAATTGCAGGAACATGATGTAAACAATACTTCCCTTTTGTGGATTAAATCTTTTCTTATAGACAGAACACAAAAAGTAGTCTTACAAGGTGGATGCTAATCCGAAGTTCCAGTCACGTCTGGAGTACCTCAGGGATCGGTGCTTGGTCCTCTTCTGTTTTTCTTGTATATTAACGACTTTCCTAATACCATCACCCCCCAATTTCGTTTGTTTGCAGATGACACTGCCGTTTACTTAGTTCTAAATAACAAGCAAGACTGTATCACCATGCAAGAAGATCTAGACAATTAAATGCAGTGGGAGAAAAAGTGGGAAATGAAGTTAAACCCCAGCAGATGCTAAACATTACTAAAAAGAAGAAAAATATTTCTTTTGATTACAGGCTACATTGATAAGTGCTAGAGACAATGCTAAATACCTAAGAGTTACAATATCTGGAGATCTTTCATTGAACACACACATTGACAATATAACATCAAAGGCAAATAAAACCTAAGAATTTCTTCGCAGAAACATCCAGACCAAAAATAAGAAGATCAGAGAGACATCGTACAAAACATTAGTCAGACCCCAGGTAGAATACGCATCAACCGTTTGGAGCCCTTACACAAAAACCTATATCAACAAAAGGGAAAAGTACAACGTAGAGCAGCAAGATGGGTTCAAAATAATTTTCATTCAGAAGGAGCTTGGCTGGCAAACTCTTCAATATAGACGAGACGTTTCCAGAGTCACCATGTTTTATAAAATCGTTATTAGTTTTGTTGCAGTGCCCGTACCAGCTTATCTTGAAAGATCAGTTAGGACCACCCGAAATATGCACACAGCATCTTTCAGACAGGTCCACATGAATGCTTTCTTCCTTAAATATTCTTTCTTTCCCACAGTGATATTTTGGAACAGCCTATCAGAAACAGCAACCTGACATTGCAGCGTTCAAAAAGAGTCTCGATTTTGTTCAGATAGTGAGCCGTCCTGAATGACCAGAATATGTCTATAAGATTTCTAAATCTAAAAATCACAATACTTTTAAATATGGCGCCCTAACCAATGACTAGCAGTTAATATTCCAGCACAGACGCGTACCTTCCAGTCATACCCGAAAGGGGAGTAAGGCAGTATATATAGACAGATGGAGATTTATCAACTCCCTTTATTAAAATACACATGCTTTTGTGTTTGTTTGTCCTCACGGATCAATCGGACGCTTTAAAACCCAAAGCAGCCAATAAAAATTGTGGAAAATTGTTATCGATTTGAATGAAATGCTGCTCATTTTGGAAGGTTTTTAAATGTTTTTGAACTAATTTGAGCGTTTTAACGGTTTGGGTGAGTGTATGCGCTGTGTGAGTGATTTTGAATGGTCATTTTACTTCATGTGTGATCTCAAAGTTAACACAAGTCAGCATAGTTGTGACTGAAAGTAATGAGTTCAAAGCGTGGGTTTTGTATTAATTTATTGGTGAGTTGTGTAACTCGATTCTTGCGACTTTGATATAAATATGGCTGTTCTAGAGAGTCTGACAGACACATTTTCTGTGTACAAGGGAAAGAAAAAGTGTCCTGTAATATTCATAAAGTTACAGTCCTAGAAAATTATTCACTGTACTCTTTCATATGCATCGCCTCTCCCTCTGAATCTTGTCTCCCTCACCGCATCCTGGTCTCCTTCTCATCTAAGAAAATCCGTAGAAGGGGTAGGGAAACGCAGTTATTTGTGGTAACATTGTTTTATATCAACACGTTATCATTCATTTCACTGTCATAGCAACTTAAATCTTTCAGAACTGTTGATAACATGGATTTAACGATTTCAACACGTATTTTCGTGTTTGATCGGGTCCGATGTCAAAACTTTGATTCAAGTTTCTATTCACAAACGGAATTATTTTTGAAATCTATCACCGCCAACGGATAATATAATAATTTCTATGTGGTATGAAACTCTGAACGTCTTGGGAAAATGTTTAATAGGTCAATAGCAGATCAAATTGTACGCGAGGTGAACTGTTTTACTTACCTTTTCTGTTCAGTTCCGGTCCTTGGCTCCATATCGGAAGTATCATTGTCTCCTTTTTGTACTGTTCTCCAAAAAGAGATGGAGCCCGAGATTACCGGGCGTGTGTTTATGGCACTTCACAACAGTTTAAGTAATTTTGAGGTTGATTATGTCTAGGTAAAATTGGCTAGTATGCATTCATAAACAAGTGCAAAGCTAGTTTAAGTGTGTATGATGCTATCAATTTAATTCACAAATTACAATAGTTTAAACAAATATTTCATTTCTTCTTTGATTTTACAAGAAAATGAATGAGGCAGATAATTACAGTTTATCCTTAAAGATTGAAATAACCTATTGGAGTGTCCCAAGACCTAATGGAGCGTCCCATTTACTTGACTGAGACTCAGATTTGATTTTATCCCATCACCATACAACATAAATTTGGACTGATCCAAATTGAAGGGTGTGTAAAAAATAACTTCAAGTTAGTGAAATTGAAAAAAAAAAGCCTGATAGGTTAAGAAAACAATGAAGAAATGGCTTGTAACATAATAGGAATACAAAAACAATCCATTGTTTGAACCCCTTTACAAAAATCCTGGATCTGCCAGGTTTGCAACTCAAACGGAGCTTATTCAACCTGTAGTTAACTTTAGTAAAAAAAGGAGCTACTTTTTGGTTTAAAGTACCTGATCTTAAATTATGAAAACTAGTATGACCTGATATCTCCCTTAGACTGCCATACCACAGGTCAGTGGGTGTTGTCAGAAACCCATCAATTACTATTTTCAGGGAATGTCAGGGTTTCCTCTTTGTCTAAATTGCATGATGAGTAAAAATTCTATGATTCTTTGAACCATTTCTTTCAACCATTGCAACCCTATTCCAAATTTACTCAGCCTAAAAAATAGATATTATCAATAATTGGGTAAAATTAAATCCAAGATTAGTACTCAAGGATTACACAATCAGAAAACTACTGTTCTTTCTTTCTATCTATCTCTCTATCTCTCTATCTATCTCTCTATCTCTCTATCTATCTCTCTATCTCTCTATCTCTCTATCTCTCTATCTCTCTATCTCTCTATCTCTCTCTCTCTCTCTCTCTATCTCTCTATCTCTCTATCTATCTCTCTATCTATCTATCTCTCTATCTATCTCTCTCTCTATCTATCTATCTATCTATCTATCTATCTATCTATCTATCTATCTATCTCTCTATCTCTCTATCTATCTCTCTATCTCTCTATCTATCTATCTATCTATCTATCTATCTATCTATCTCTCTCTCTCTCTCTCTCTCTCTCTCTCTCTCTATCTCTCTATCTATCTATCTATCTATCTATCTATCTATCTATCTATCTATCTATTTATCTATATCAATATATATATATATACTGCCAAACTCCTGTTTCGGGGATTACTGGCATTTCTAGCAGAGCTAGTATAAAGAAACTTAATTGATATAATTTTCAAAATATCTTTTCTTATGCAAATTAGATAGGTGTGGGCATGCATATTAAGATACATTCACTAAGTTAGGACTGAACTAATTGAAAAGTTTTTCTTCTCGGTTAATTAACCTCTACCAGGTTTTTGTTTTTAACATAAATATTGATGTAATAGCAAAACATAGAACATTAATAAACCAAGAAATTTCCTATCTTCCGAATATCACATAGTATTTATAATTTGTCAAAAGTTGTCTACTACTTCTTTTAACCCTTTCCTGTACACTCCCTGGTTTATATGTCCCTGTATTTCAGCACTCAAGGAAAAATTGTGGGAAAACAAAGAAATTGCTTATAACAAGCAAAATTTTTCCTTTTCTACAATATTTTCTACCCACATGATTTTTTTATGAATTATATCAATTTTAATTTTTTGTTTATATCCTTTAAATTTTGACAGGTCTAAAATTTTGAAAAACAGGAAAAAGTTTTTGTATGAAATTGAATGCAATCTGTAAAGCAACACCAGCTGGTTTACTATAGTTAAAAAAGATAGTCTTTTGCTGCAATTGCAAACCAACTAGTGTCATATTCCCTTTGCAACGCTGAGTACAGAATATTTGTGTAATACAAAGTTTAATGAAGAATAATCAAAGTCAATTATAAAAAATGCAAGAAAAATAGGCACACAGATCACCTTTAACAAAGGAACGATATTCCAAATAAATCGATAATGCTGCATACACCCATAAAATATTGACAATCATAACGCCGACATTTGTCAATATTACAGCGTTTTGTAAATGAAATTAACCGTGACATCTCAAGTTGAACGTTAAAAACTGACCTTTGTTTACAAATCTACCATACCATATGTAATAATGCTAGAAACTTAAATTCTTACTATAAAAATTCTCTTTTAAAAATCCGGATCAATAATTCACTCCCGCGAAATTTTGACAGCCGACAGGAAGGGTTAACTCCTACTTTATGCTGGTAACCTGAATTATAGGTTGTGTAGTTGTCTACATTTATAGAGCCGGGAACCTTGAATCATTTCTAGACTGGGACTTCTAAATTTTTTTAGACTGTGAATGAAAAAATAGATAGTTCGACAGATTTAAACCATTTTTTCTTTTGAGGCAAAATTTCTGCAATAGATAGCATCTGTTTGTCCATCCGATCGTCTGTCTATCCGTCTATTCATTAGCTTGTCCGTTACCCGTCAGAGCATACCATAGAAGCTGTCAAAAAACAGGCTTTTCGACATGATAATATATTCATTGGTGAATGGATATCACTTTAGCAAATTCTGCTTCCTCTACTTCTTCTACTTATATAACCGTTTATAAAGTAAAAAAAACTAATGTCACTTATGTTTCCTAACGCAGAGTCTAGGAAAAGACTTAACTGATTACAGGCTAGTGTTTCTCAGGGATCGATACTTAGGCTTATTTTATTTTTAATTTATGTCAATGGCCTTTCGTTCAACATATCATCAAACTTGGATATGTACGCTGATGATGCTACCCTTCACAAAAGTAGTTATTCAATATCTCTTATCACAGAATCCTTAAATTATGATCTTACTCGGGTGGAGGAAATGTGTACTAACAACATGATTCTAAATTCTGGAAAACTACATGCTAATAGGGTCTAGGCAAATGTAAGTCAAACCAGTAATGAATTAAAATCAATAATACGAAATAAGAAATTAGAAAATGTTACCTCACAAAAGCTTTTATGTGCGCCGGTACATTGACAATACTTTGAAAGTTCATCTATGCGAAGAGCTGTCATCGCAACTCATATCCTTTGTAAAAAAATAAACAATTTTCTTATAAAGGATATGAAACAAATGTTTAACAATTCTTTCATTACTCCGTATTTTGACTATGGATGCATTCTTTGGAGCCATTGTAATTCTTCTTTACTTAATAGAGTTAATAAAATCTAAAAACAGAGCTGCGCGAATTATCTTATGCTAACCAAAACGATCTAGTTCGGAGGAAAATTTATTTTCTCTGGAATGGTTAACTTTTGAAAAAAGGTGTTCACAATTCTTATGGTTTACAAAACTATTCGTGGCTGAGCTCCACCATATATGTCTAAACTTGTAGTGGTCAACGACAACCAGTTCTATAATTTACGATCAGGATATGGCAACCAGATATCTCATAAATGTGCTCCGAGAACAGAACTTGATTTTTGAAATAAATCTTTTTCTTTTACTGGAATGGTATAATGGAATGCAAATCCCTTTAATGTAAGTACTATCGAAAATATCTCGTGCTTAAAGAAATCTTTGAAAAATTATTTGATGTAAAATAACGAGTTATGGTGTCTTCATTTATACCATTCGTGATTGTGTATGTCTTGTCGAATACGTTTTTAGTTAAAACCAAACAGCTTTCATTAACATACCAACCTCATCGACATTATTATCATATTTCTAATATGTACGCGTATGCCCGTATGCTTGTGTGTATGTGTGTGTATGTGTGTGCGCATGCTTGCATGTGTGCATGTGTGCCTGTGTGTGTATATACACATATATATGTATGATTTTACGGAACCCCCTTTTTTTCATAAAACTTGCGGAGAGATAGAATAATCGTTTGTTTTCGCGAAAAAAATCAAGCAAATTTACACTCGTGGCTCTGTTGAAAAAAAAGGATGTTGCGTTATTATCCAATTTTCGAGAATATTTTTCGTGTTTTCTGGCAGTTCTATGCCACCATACACCATTGGTTTTGCTAGTATTTCCTGGTATAACTTCATTAATCAAAAATGAAATTTCCCCTTATTCTATTACTAACAGTTCTCTATGAACTTACCGATTGGGGTTTATCGCAACTCTTAACAAGATTTCAGTTATATAATGGCGACGGCTGGAGCACCTTACCAATGATTTCCGGTATTTCTTACACCAGTACTACCAAACCATCCTTTCCATGCCCCAGCTGCTTAACCCACATAGATTTATACGATTATCCATCCATCGGTGAGAAACAACGTCGGAAAGGATATTCGTTTCGACAGGGGATCGAACCGGGTCCCCATGATTTAGAGTCCTGCTCTCTACCAACTATGCAATAGCCAGCTCATGACCCCTCATGAGACAGGAAAATTGACCAATCGCTTAACCCGCCCACTAACTCCTTTCGCCACGCCCATTGACTCCGACAGGAAGTCCGACTTCGACTTTAAAAGGCGTTATTTTGCATAAATTATGGTCAAAAGCATGTAACAAAAAGCAGAATCGTTGGTTGGCGACCTAAACGTCGAAACTACAATTTGAATAAGCTGTAGTTATGACGTTTAAGTCACCAAACAACAAAAATGTTTCCCACAAATGGCGGTCAATGTCGGAGTTTACATCTCAACTCCGGACTGAATGAATAATTTGATTGGTCGACATATTCCCTGATTGACAATCGCGATTGGTCAATTCTCTCATCATTGCTATTATCGGTATTGAAACGGGACAAAGTGAATCAAAGTACTGAGAGTGTTGAAGGAGGACTATCCTGTCAGAAAGGTTTACAATACTGATTACATTAAGGAAGAATAAAGCATGGCTTAGAATGTATCCGATCATTAATTGTAAAAAACTGTTGGTAAAGAATTGAAATATCTCTGATCAAATTGACAAGAATATTTGCAGAGGATCAGGATGGGTTTGAATGTCTCCAGTCTCAAATTGCACAAGACTGCTGGTAGAGGATCTAGGTGGGTTAGAATGTCTCAGATTTCAAATTGTACGAGAATGTTGGTACAGGAGCTATATTGATTAGAATGTATCCCACTCAAATTGTACAATAATGTTGATAGAGGATTTATGGTGATTAAAATGTCTCCGATCTCAAATTGCACAAAAACGTTGGTACAGGAACTATATTGATTAAAATGTCTCCCATCTCAATTTGTACAAGACTGTTGGTAGAGGATCTTTATTGATTAGAATGTCTTCAATCTCAAATTTTACAAAAATGTCGGTAGAGGATCTATAATGAATAGAATGTCTCCAATCTCAAACTGTACAAAACGTTGGTACAGGAACTGTATTGACTAGAATGTATCCAATATCGTACTGTACATTAATTTTGGTAGAGGATCTATATTGATTTAGAATGTCTCCTATCTTAAATTGTACAAAAATGTTGGTAGAGGATCTATAACTGTATAGTTAACGTTCTATATCAATTAGAATGTCTTCGATCTCAATGAAATTAGTCGATTGACAAGGGCTTATCCTTAGGTAAGCTGCACGAGATCATTTATTGATAGACTTGAAATTCTCCTACTCGAACTGTTCGGGGAAGTTGATCTACCCACTAGAAACTCTCCGATTCACTGAAAAATAAAGTTTGTCGATGTCCATGCGTGTCTAAGCTTTCAAAAGAATTTCAAAACTGTTAGAGGTCGTGTATAGATGTATCATTTCGATAGTTTGAAAATTATCGACCCTGGCTAAACGGCGAGAACTGTGCAATCTGACAAGAATCGAAATCCGCTGCTGACAGATTTTCTTAACCCATTCTCGCGCAAGTACTCTTCTGTTTGTTTGTTTGTATGGAGTTTTACGCCGCCGCTTTCAACAATCTTTCAGTTATATCGCGGCGGCTGGAGCACCTAACAATGGATTCCTTGTATTTCTCACACCAGTACCGCCATCACATCCTTTCCTAGCCTGCAACTGCTATCCCACATAGGTCTACGATCATCGACTCATTGGTGGGAGACATATAGTCGGAAAGGATGAGTGCCGCCGTCGGGGATCGAACCCTGGACCTCTAGATTGACAGTCCGACGCGCTACCAACTGCGCTATGACGGCGGCTAAGAACTCTTTTGACACCCAAAGACAAATAGCTTTGTAAATTATTGTGGACAACGAATAAATTGCTTGTAACAATCAATTTCTTCATTATCCACAATGTTTAAACCTCAAAAGACAACAATAATGATAAAGACAATAACATTTCTTTGGTATTAAAATGATAGAAAACCAAGGTAAGATGCACGAGTCATTAGCCATATAAAAAAAAGTACAAGTTTATTAAGGAAATAAAGGCAAGTTTGTCTATCAACAAATCATCGGTTCAACAAATTAATGTCACTGATGGATAAATAGTTTTAAAATTATGGTTTCATCTTACTTTACTTTTTTTAAATCAAATCCTTATGAGAGAAGGTTTCCTCAGACTTGAAGGTGAAATAGTGTGCAGATGACAATTTACTTATTGTATATTCCTATTTAAGTGGATATTCAGCTAATGTCTTTTAGAAAATACCCGTTTCAATAGAATGTGTGGAATAATTCATAAATCAAGAGTGAAACATGTCTTCGGCATTTACAACGGTTCCTCGTCCTCTCTCAAATTACAAAAACACCCCCGCCTAGTTCAACTAGTGAACTAGTGATACTGCTGCACAACCATGTGGTCACTTACTAAGGTCTTCGTTGATCAAAGGGAAGCAACTTCAAACTTTCAAAGAAAATCTCATCTGTGGTTATCCTCCTTATCTCGAAGCGTCTTCCTTTCCGAATGATGTATATCGTCGTTGGGCAATTCAAGCTGTATTAACGACATTTTTCTTGCCAAATGACGATATCCAAGTTAGAGGTATTTCATTTCTGCCGCCATATTACAAATATCACGCTGTAAGACAACGTCGCGAACACAATGTCAGGCGGAATGCCATGCAAGGTGGAACGGGTATTTTATTTTCGTCACTGCATTACCTCGGCGAAAATAAAATCGAATGTAAACGGAAATGATATATTGCGTAACAAGATGGTACACAGTGTAGCGGCGCATTAGAAAATGAATTGCGTTGGTTGGTCCACTTAAAGATAATATCTGTCACAACCTTAGCATTCTCAGTTCTTTTTTTCATTAAAACCCTTTCCCCTGTCAAAGAAATCGTCCAGTGTGGACACTGCCCCTACAAATAGTCCTTTCTGACTCTGGAACATTTCCGTTTTAGCAGGAGTAATACACTAAGATCAGACAACTCATATGTGCATTCTGAAAGTCTACACTAAACTGCTTGACATTTTAAGCCAGAGAAGTAGGCCCATATGTAAGTAATTTAACAACAACAACAACAACAACAACAACAACAACAACACACACACACACACACACACAAAATAAACAAAAAAACAATCGGGACCTTTCAGTTCTTTAACCCCTTTGATCTTAGTGCAATTTTGATCAAGAATTTCTTTCAGCATGACAAGGGTGACATGATATAAACATCAGTGATTGCTTTCTTCACACCTGTAAAACCTTAGTTTTAGATCAATGGAAAACGTTTACGAAAATGACTTTTGAATCCATATTTGCATTATATATAGACGGGTAAACGGGTGAACAGACCCACGGCCGCACTGGATTTGGGGACTGACGTATGCATCAGGTATCAACCGATGTTTTAACCCATTCCCACACAGTGACGCTTTTAAACGCCCCTCAATATGAAAGCTTTGGCAACCATTGTGGAAAATGAAGAAATTGCTTGTAACAAGCAATTTCTTCATTGTCCACAATGTTTTCTATCCCAAAAGACAAAGATTTTAAAGATTCCATCACATTAAAATTGTTGTCTGCAACTTCTTTGAATATGGACAGGTCTAAAATTTTATCATGTGTTAATGGGTTAAAGAACTAATTGATCGCTGGCCCCATCCACTGACTCCGCTGCCCACGCCCACTGACGCCATAAATTTGATAAAGTAACGTAGTTCAAAATCTAAGTCGAAGTTCCAGTCGGGGTCAGTGAGAGAGATTAGCGATCCGCCACTTGGAAAATTATGTGTGTGTGTGTGCTTGTATTTCCCTTAATTATCGTCGCTTCCTCAGCACATGTCAATATGAACGACGCCCCCAGAAGATAGTTATTGTTACGGGGAAAAGTGCAAGGATATAGGACGAAACTGCTGAAAGCCCTGTCTAAATCTTGAACGTGCTCGATGTAAAGCAACGTTACACGGGACCTCAGTTTAATGTCTCATCCAAAAGATTATTACTTTGTTACTAGTTGTCTGGACAGTCCGGCGCTCGAACCTGTTATCTTCCAGTTTGAAGTCAAGTGCTCTACCAAATAAACTTATTGCGTTGACTGGGAAATTATACATCAGACGACAGTACTTAACCCAGAGAAAAAGTCCTTAAAATGAATCATTTTGATGAGGATGCCTTCAGCAATGAAAAAAAATCAGCAGTTAAACAAGTTAAGTGGTTGGTTTAGTTATGGCTGCGAGATCCACCATTATCAAATATAAAAGAGAGTTGTTTTGTGCTGTGTTTATTTCAGCCTTGATACTCATTCCAAGTAAGTAATTATTTTCTACAGGTATAATTCGACGGCGTCTACACTCAAATAATGTCGATTGAAAAATAAAAGTACTGAAAGTACTGTAAGCTAACAAAGAATGGTTTAATTTACAAAAAAAATCCCTTGTTTGGTAGAAAAAATTCTGGACATTAAAGAAATTGCTTGTGACAAGCAATTTTTTCATTGTCCACAATGTTTTCCAAAGGTTTTTTATTGAGTTGCCTAAAAAGCAGAATTGAGTGGGAATGGGTTAAATAGCATTCTTTTGACAGAGTTCTCTACAATTTGAATAGAGTTTGCAATATTTATGAACTACATAAGAACTATTTTTTTATGGCGTATGCATTCCATGGATTAGGCGGTCAAGCCTCCAGTGGCAGTTTGCACTCGTTGAAGACCTCAAACTTTTGTCTGACGCTTTGGTAGCTAATAAAAGTTTTACAACTCATATATTGAGATCAACCAATAAGTAACCAGCAGACGGTAATTGGTTCAAAACAACACAGTTTTGTTTGTTTGTTTGTTTGAATGGGGTTTTACGCCGCTTTCAACAATCTTTCAGTTATATCGCGGCGGCTGGAGCACCTAACAATGGATTCCTGGTATTTCTCACACCAGTACCACCATCACATCATTCCTAGCCTCCAGCTGCTATCCCACATAGGTCTACGATTATCGACCCATTGGCGGGAGACAAATAGTCGGAAAGGATGAGAGCCGCCGTCGGGGATCGAACCCGGGACCTCTAGATTGACAGTCCGACGCTCTACCATCAAAACATCACAGTCGCAATGTTGTGATTTTAAAGGTTTTTGTTTGGAAACAAGTGAAATTTTATCCCCGATGGATTTAACCCTTTCCAACTCAATCCCTCCTTTTTACGCCCCTAGAGAAAAAAGCTTTGGAAAAC
Source organism: Fragum fragum (assembly GCA_946902895.1). NCBI lineage: Eukaryota > Metazoa > Mollusca > Bivalvia > Cardiida > Cardiidae > Fragum > Fragum fragum. The sequence continues at coordinate 21,024,266 of OX336375.1, forward strand.
ATTGTGGAAAATGAAGAAATTGCTTGTATCAAGCAATTTCTTCATTATCCACAATGTTTTCTATCCAAAAAGACGAAAAAATTCAAAATTCCGTCAACTTGTAATTGTCGTCTGCAGCTTCTTTCAATTTGGACCAGTCTAAAATTTCGCTGTGTTGGAATGGGATTAAACAACCAACCAAACACTAAATTCAGACTAGATGTGAACTTTGAACTCCGACATTGGCCGAAGTTTATGTGAAGCATTTTTGTTGCTTCGGCGACAATACCATCGTAACTACAGCTTATCTAAGTTGTAGTTATGACGTTTATGTCTTCAACGAACTTTTTTGTTACATGCTACTGGTTATAAATTTTACAAAATGACGCCATTCAATATTGAAATGGAACTTCTTGTCGGAGTAAGTGGGTGGGGCAAGCGGAGTCAGAAGGTGAGTCCAGCGATTAGTCAATTGAACACGTTCACCAAATAAAGACCCGGGTAAGCCTGTGCATCCTACAGCCTGATCAGAGTCTTCATTATACGTATCATAGACTCATAGCTTCTTTGGGCGATAAGCAAATATTGTGAAAGTCCTGAGTGGCTGTCCAAAATGATCCGTATTTGTGCTACACGCACAATGGCTCATACATATAAGAAGTTTGCCGAGTTGAGATCGAAGTGGCTGTAAGGTAAATCCATAGGTCTGCCTTTAACACAATTCCCAAAGAATAAGACTTTTTGACGCTCAAAGAGAAAAGCTTTGGTGAACATTATGGATAATGAAGAAATTGCTTGTTACGAGCAATTTCTTCATTATTCACAGTGTTTTCTACCTCAAAAGACAAAACAGATTTAAATTTCATCAACTAAAATCCTTCGTTTGCAATATCTTTGAATTGGGACAGGTCTAACATTTCGTCGTCTGGTAATGGGTTAAACTATAAGATGGCAGAGGTTGTAACAGAGCCATCCTGGGAGTCATCTGGAGAGAAACACCTCTGCCTTGAACATACTTTAGAGTAGACACACTTCGCACTGTATTATGGTACAGGTTTAATCCTCTTGAAAATGAAACCGTTCTATTAGAAAACATAAAAAAACGAGCCTTAATGACAATTTTTGTTTTAAGTCTAAGGGGCATGTTGGTCCATTTTTAGTGAAAAAATTTGGCGACTATAAGTGCCAGGACTGGCTTCCGATGTCGATCGCGTAACCGCCAAGAACAAAAAAAACAAAAGTACATTTATGTAGTTCAAATCCGAAGCTTTATTGAATCATCGGAATTTACATTAGCCCTTGTCATGCCGAATAGAATCCTTGACGGAAATTCATCAAAGTCAGAGGGCAGAAAGTACTGGATGCAATTATTGTGGGTTAATAATTCTTTTGAAAGTTTATCTTATGAACATATCTGGCTTAAAAGGGACAAGCAAGAAGTGTAGAAAGTTTATCTTAGGAACAACCATGGCTTAAAAAGGGACAAGCAAGAAGTGTAGACTAAGATCAGACTGCACATGCTGAAACAGGACTATTTCGGGATCAGCATGACAAGTGTTTAAGTTATTTTTTCTCTTACTCACTCTATTGGACACTTTTGTGACTAAAATGCATCATAAACGGTTACACTTGTTGTCTGGGTCAGAAAATAGACCAACCCTTCACAATCTACTTCAATTCAATTACCTTTACATGCGAGAAGAGAGATGGAAAAAAAGCTCATTTTTATTTACATGATCTTCTAAGTGATCAAAGTACGATTGATATTTAGCTGTACACAAAAAAATGGCCACCATTTGATTAAAAATGAATGCGAAATGTATAGTGCAGCTACCTTAAACGCAAGCACACGAAATAGTTCAAAGGTCGGTAAATAAATGACTTAGGTACTTTTAGGAATCAAAAAAGGATTTGTACCATTTAGCAATGTGGTTGGGCTAGCTTGATTCACCCCGGTTACGGCCAACAAGAGCAAAAAACCTTGGCATAGTTTAAAAATGATTGGTTTCAAAGAGAAGTTTCAAGGCTGGTCACCATTAAATTGACCAATCGCGGCCGCCAATCAAAGAATCAATCGACCAATCAAATAATTGACATAGATCGGAAGAGAAATTTGAACTCCGATACTGGCCGACCTATATGCGCAGTATTTCACTGGATTTGCGACTAAAACCTCGTAACTACAGCTTATTTAAGCTTATTCAAGTTGTAGTAACGACGCATAGGTCACCAATCAAACTTTTTACTTTTTCATGGTTCTCGCCGTAAATTCCTCAAAATAACGCCATTTACTACCGAAGTGGAACTTTCTAATGGATTCAGTGAACATAGTCAGCGGAGTTATTGGGCGGGGCCAACTATTCGTCTATAGATTGCTCGCCCCTTTCACTGACCCCTGACGAGTCAATTCTACTGATATATTAAATGACATTGATATAATTTACGATCAGAAACATAAAACAAGAAACAAATTGTCGCTTGATGACCCAAATGTAGTATCTAGAGCTTGAATCAGCTTTAGTTACGAGTTTAAGTCGCCAAGTTAACGCAGTTGTTAGTCACAAATGTTGGAGTTCTACATCCTCTTTAGGTATAAATACACATTTTGATTGGTCGATCAATATTTTGATTGACTGGCTGACTGATTGATTAAACCTTGTCATGTATAAATTACCTAACTGAATTTCTGTAAATTCAAAGGGCTGAAAGCACTGATAGAACTTGTTGTTCAAAAATGCATATTTTTTTTTAGAAATCAACTTCATAAACAACTCTGACAGGAAAAGTACAAGCAGAAGGTGTAGACTAAGATCAGCCTGCACATAAGTGCAGTCTGATCTTAGTCTACATCTCCTGCCAAAACCGGAATATTCCGGGTTCAGCATGACAAGGGTTAAACAGACCAATTATTTATGTATACGATACACTTATACTTGTTTTGTTACATTAACCCATTCCCACACATTGGCACTTTTTGCGCCCCACCATTAAAATGCTGTAAATAAAAGATATGAGCCTTTTCGTCCCTTTTTTCAACAATTTCTCAAAGAGCATTAATATTGAAAAAAAAAAAAAAAAAAAAAAAAAAAAAAAAAGAGGCATGTATGATATTAACACCACGGGAAACGGAGAAATTGCTTTAAAAAGCAGTTTCTCCCTTTCCCGCGATGTTTTCGACAGTTTATATTCTTCAGCGCGTCAAAATGGTGTGGTAATGGTTACAATTTGTTTTGCACTAGGTACAGAGGGTATGTTGTGTTATAAGTCGGATGTTGTAACAGACAGACGGATACCTTGTGCTGGCTCATGTTCCACAATACGCACTCATTGTAGGTACTCAGATACCGTATGACTGGATTTATTTGCGAGTACAAATTAAAGCGTTAAGGTTAAAAACATTCAGTAACAGAGAGAGAAAAAAAAATGAGACCGTTAAAGGACTCTTTGGGAAATGAATCTCAAGATTTTTTTAGAAAACTCTAGAACATATTATCGGTTTATTCGATTCTATGACGTTAGAATTCAGACTAATTCATCGTAAAAGGAGAAAACGCAGTAAGAAAATGTACCATGCTTTTGCGCTTGCGGTCAAGCAATATCTGTAACTTTTCGCAAAACTATTACTGCAAACGTTTCCATTTATAGGTCTTATGTATTTCTACTTCACTAATACACCAATAGATATGTCTAGTAAATCGCTTTTATAATATATCTACGATAATATATCATCGTTGTCAATCTAAAACGTGGTAACTACAGCTTGAATCAAGCTGTAGTTACCACGTTTTAGAATGACAATGACGATTTACATTCATCACTTACGAAATCAGAAAAGTCAGAAAATATGGTTCCATATAAGGTTGTCCAAGATGATGTCATTTTCACTTTGTAGATGGCGTCATTGTGCGTTATCAGAACGGTAAAGGAGAAGGGACATCTACTAGTAGAAATACAGTTTTTTTTTAATTATCGAACTTGAAATACTTACAATAGCGATCTGACCCAACATCTCGCTACCGGGGAAATTTTTGATATTCCACTAGACCTTCGGTCCGTGGAAAAAAATTTATTATATTCCTAGCCGTGGTATCTTGGGATTTCCTAGTGTTATAAATTTTCAACCCGAAAAATGGGAACTACTTTTATTTCCAAAGAGCCGGGTCGCTTCTTGTTAATTTTCATAAGATTGCCAATTTTACATCTAAAATAGAGAAAGCTTTTGACTAAATCCCCCCAAAGTAATCAACCGTAACAAGTTTTAAAACAAGAGTTACACAATTTTTACATTTTTTCTGTTTAGATAATGGCAAACGAGGTATTGGGAGAGCGAAAAATGCACGGTGATCCAACATTCAACTTCTTAAGGCTACATATTAATTCAAAAATTCAAGAATTGAAGTGGTTTTCAATGCTTAACAACGCATTATCGTGGATCAAAACAACCAGTTGATTAGCAAATACAAGATGTTAGATGGCTATCGTAACATAAAATTCCCTATTTTTATGTTAGTATTTGATGACATAACGTAGCCAACTTAATTGACGTAAAATATATGAAACATGAACGCGAAATATTGAAAAAAGAATTTCAGTCAATTTAATGCGCAATTTTCTATCATTTAATTAAAACCACTTGACGAGTTCGCAGTATATCGCTAATTAGAAAATTTTCCGCGATGGAAGCGGAATGTTTGCCGAAATGCATTGATTTGATACCGCAAGCCTTCCGCATTTTGTCCGCGCTCTAGTGGAAGCTAGGCTTAAAACCATATACGACCTGTCGACAAAATTTTATCTACATTAGATAACGCGACCATATCAAACAAATTATACGACCATATTCAAAATTTTCTTTCACAAAAGCGCAAGCTTTTGAGAATTTTTTGTGAAATACATATATATGAAGGATCGATTTAATTATATACATGAATTATTTTAGATTTCCCGCTAAATACTATGTTGTTAGGACCGATTCTAATGGTATCCAACAACATTGGATTTGGGTATGATACAGTTTTTTGTCGCAAATACGACCACTCCTCTATGAGAGCTTTTATTTTTTAAAAGGGGATCTCCATTACTGTCGCCTTTTGGAAATGGTCGCTTAATAGAGGTGATCGCTCGAGCAAGATCGGCCGTATATTAAACTGGATGTAAGTCTGTGGCGAGTGTCTATCTAAATACATGTATCGTGTTTATATTTCTAGGCTTTGTTCTGCGAGGATGCTCTAGACAGCCACACCAAACTGGACATGTGACCCACGGAGAAATTACTTACTATTACTGCAATAAAAATCTTTGCAACGGTTATCCCTGAACAACATTAAGGTCCGGTTATAAATAATCAATCAAGTTTTCATGTATTTGTCCGTTTTTTTTTCTTTCCACCAGAAGTAGATGTCTATATGAATCTTCTAGAATAAATAAGCGAAATAACCAATAATTAAAGGACAAATTCAGTAATATTTGTATTAACCCTTGTTATGCTGAACCCGGAATATTCCGGTTTTAGCAGGAGGTATAGACAAAGATCAGACTGCACTTGTCATGCTGAACCCGGAATATTCCGGTTTTAGCAGGAGCTATAGACAAAGATCAGACTGCACATAAGTCCAGTCTGATCTTTGTCTATACCCCCTGTCTGTTCTTTTGAAACCAGAGTTGTTTATGACATTATTTTTTCAAAAGAAGTATTGACAAATGGAAACAACTGCTACCTGTGCTTTAAGCCCCTTGAGCTAAGCAATTCTGAAATGAATTTCATTTAGCATGACAAGGGTTAAGCGACCATTCAAGGGACGGCCAACAAAAAGTTGTCTTCCTGATTTATACATGTCATCTACAAAGATTCCAAATGTTAAAAATCATAAACATTTGGGTATATTTATATCAGCCGATGGTTCTTGGGGTTGTCATATAAAACATTCTATAGCTAAAGCTTTGAAAATAATCAACATAATGCGTAGTCTTAAACATCGTTTAGATAGAAAAACTCTACAAACTGTTTATTTTTCATTTCTTCGTCCTCTAATTGAATATTCCGATGTAGTATGGGATAATTGCACTAATAATTTGAAAGACGAACTCAATAAAATTCAAACAGAAGCGGCAAGGATTACAACCGCCTTCTCAAAATCAGTATCACTAGCTGATCTTGAAAACGAGTCCGGATGGGAATCTCTCGAAGAAAGAAGGAGGAAAAATATTTAAAATGTTAAAGGGGACAAGTCCTGAAAACATAAGCTCGCTCGTTCCTGAAACAATCGGAAGCACATTGTCATACAGCTGCGCGAATCTCGTAACCATGGAATTCCAGTTTGCAGAACAGAACTTTATAGAAGATCGTTTCTCCCCACAGTCGTCCAGGCCTGGAATGAATTGCCTATAGAAATTCGAGATCAAGATTCATTATCCTATTTCAAAAATTATCTAAATCGTAACAAACCTAATCCAAATAAGTTGTACTTTATTGGGAAAAGGAAGCTTCAGGTTATTCATACTCGGATAAGAAACAAATGTAGTTCTCTCAATTACCATTTGTATATAAAAAAATATTGTTGAATCTCTGTTCTTGTGGGGCGGTTGAGACGAGTGAACATTTCTTCTTTGAATGTAATTAATACGACACAATAAGGAATACACTAATAGCAACACTGGCGATTTTTGGCAATATTGATATTGAAATGCTTCTTTATAGAAAGATAATCTAACTTTTGAACAAAATTCAACTATCTTCTCTGAGGAACAGAGTTATATTAGAGGTAGTATGCGATTTTCGTCGTAATTAATTCTCCGTAAAGCACTCATCTCTTTTTCCTATTTTTTTTACATTGTTGTTGTTGTTTTCGTTTGTCACATCTATGCACTAAAAATGTTGAAGAATCATTTAGATAACACCCTTTACCCAATTATCTTATATATTATCTTTCAATTTTGAAATATACTTACTTAAATTTTAATCATGGAATTCATCAATTTTTTCTTTAAATTATCTTCTCTTATACAATTTGTAAATTGTTGATATAAGTATGTATATGTACTCATCTTGAGACAACATCAAGGAGAAGATCTTTACAAGCATTGCTTTCGTTCTAATCCTTTTTGAATGACACTGTTAAGTATAGTAAACTATTATATACATTTCTGATATACATGTACAGGTGCAAATAAAATATGTTTAAACTAAACTAAAAAGTTGTCTCTGAAGAGAAATGTCGCTTAATTCATTTTTGTGCCATAATTATGATGGATCGATTTGATGGCATATATATAAATTAATGCAGAATCCCCACTCGATCCTATGTTGTTCGAATTCAATAGAATCGTGTCATCGAGTTCTTATGATTTCAAATGACATAGGATTTAGTTACATCTTTTTCATCGAATTCTTTTATATTCTCAAAAACCAATGCTTTTTTGAAAGGGAAAATAGATTATGGTAGCTTGATAACAGTGGTCGTTAACTAGAGATAGTCGCTAATGCGAGGTTGACTGTATTTTCTTTTCAGAATCTTTTAGCAAATCAAATATCTTATATCACACTCGTATTGAAAAATCGTGAATTTTTATCCAAGCCTCTTATTAAATGATTCGAAAGCAATACGAGTGCATTGAAAACTACATTGAAAAGTAAAGACCGCTTTTTGACTGAAAACTTTCTATCAACCCTTTCCTGTTCAATCCCTGGTTTTTACGTCCCAGTGTTTTTATACTTGAGAAAACATTGTTGGAAAAGAAGGAATTGCTGGTAACAAGCAATTTCTTCTTTTTCCACACTTTTTTCTACCCTTTTGAATGATTATTTTTCCAATAAATTCAACTTTAAATTGTCGTCTGCAAGACCTTTCAAATTGGATAGGTCTAAAATTTCAGATAACAAAACAGGAAAGGACTGAAAAAATGTATCCATTACAAAACTATTGCTACTCTTCACGATTATCATTGTATACAGTATTATTGTATAATGGGCCAGAGGCCTTGTATATATATATGTGAATAAAGAAAAAATTGCTTTATAAACTGTTACAAATATTACACGTTATCCATCTATTGTTTGTTACCTTTTAGTTAACACAGAGAGAATTGTTGCTTTCACAATTACAGGGAATGAATCTGATATATCATAGTTACATTCTCACTTTCGGGGGGGGGGGGTGGACTTTATTATGTTAATTAAGTCAGACTTGAAGTCTAACACAAGAATATCAGATTCTTACATGTTTAAATGTTTATATACTAAGGGAAAAAAGTTTAGCAACAACATTTAATGAAAGGCAAAATCGACATTAAATATGTCTTTGGCCATTTACATACAGAAAAAGAAATATAGCTAAGACTTGGTTTTAACATGAACATCACTGCAAAATGGAAAAAAAAGTGAAACAACAATAAAGCGAAGGGATACAAACAAATCGTTGCATTCTATGTATATCCATTTACCTAAAATAGCAATGATACTGAAACGGTTATCGGATTAATAAATCGTTTCGAATCTTGAAAGATTCTAATAAATACTTGCAAACTTTAATCAAAACATTACTTTTAGAACTTGACATAAGATTATTGAACTTAAAGATGTTGGGCCATTGGATGTTTTTTAAGTATTTTTTTCTTAGGTCAATATATTTAGGACAACAAAGGAGGAAGTGGTATTCATTTTCGATAACTTTTGTTCTACAAACATTACATAATCTTTCATCTCTGGTAAGGTTTAAAAATCTCCCAGCTTCAATTTGTAAATTATGACTACTTAGTCTGAATCTTGCGAACTTTTTACGAAATTTTGGATTTTTCAATTTATCTAGATATGGTTCATACTCAAAATTTTCTTTGTAACCGTGATATGATGAAAGTTTTGGGGAATTACAAATATAGACATTCCATTCTTGAATAAATTGGTCATGAAGTCTTATCTTAATACTATTGAAATTTATCGATCGGTTATTTTCAAATCTAAGATTACTAAGTCCAAGATGATCTAACACCGAATTTATCCTTTTTGACCAGCAATTTCTATTCATTTTTTCATATTGATCTACGTAAGTTTCATACAGGATTGGGACATTTCTATTCATTATCTTAGTCCAAAATTTTAATGCTCTTTGCTTGCAAATGGTTGATAAAGGTAATCTGCCAAATTCTCCCAAAACTGCAAAATTTGGTGTTTGTTGCTTTACTCCTAATATTCTTTTTAAAAATTTCATATGTAACTTGTCTACATCTTTATGGTTATACACTCCCCAGACCTCTGCTCCATATAGCAATATTGGTACAACCATAGAATCAAAAAGTGATAATGTTGTTTTCACATCCATACTAACTTTATCTAGCAAGGAAAGTAAAGAGTTATATGCCTTTAATGCTTGATCATTTAAACATTTGACAGCTTGATTAAAACTACCAGTGTAAGCAATTTCGTACGTTACAGCCAATTTCTCCGGTGTCTAGCTTTGGATTCAAACCATATTTTCACACATCGATCTTTTATGTGCAAGCAACAGTATTTAAAAAAAAATCAGATGATTTCAAGGTCATACGTGTTTGTTGTACATCGTCAAACATAGTAGGGGTAGGGAAGTAAAAGTAACACAAAGATTTAATATCTTTTGTGTCCACCGTTGGTACGATCCCATTCCTGACGCAGAACACGTTCCAGGTCTCTAACATTATTAACATCATTCCTGTCTCTTACTCTCCTACCCAACAAAACAGGAAAGGACTGAAAAAATGTATCCATTACAAAACTATTAACTGTTACAAATATCACACGTTATCCATCTATTGTTTGTTACCTTTTAGTTAGCACAGAGAGAATTGTTGCTTTCTTTGGATTCAAAAGCTGAAATTATTGAGAGCAAAATAATTGGAATTGACCATTTCAAGTACAATAAATATTGTATAAAGCGACTGCCCATGGCACGACCAAACAGTGGTCGCTTTAGAGAATGATCGCTTTAACACGTTTCAGAGTTGTAAATAATTGATTTGAGTACATACATAAATCATTACAGAATTCTCGCTAAATCCTTCCTTTGTCCTAGGAAAGTTTACGTTGTGCTACTCAAACAAATGATGTTGATACCCTCCCGGATAATTACATATCTGAAATGAATTTTACTTGTCGAAAAGCAACTAAAACTATTGTATTAATACCTACTTGTCCCTGGTTTACAGAAGATCTGAATAATGCCAAACACTTTAAACGAAAGCTTGAACGTCAGTGGCGTAAGACAAATCTATTTGTAAATCATGAAATAAATGAAATACAGAACACGATGCTCAGTTGTAAATAGACTTCTTAAACCAACAAAGTAATCTTCTTACCTGGAAAAGATTGTGACCAGCAACAGATATTGCAAGTAACAAACCATCTACTTCAGGTCAAAAATGATGTAAGTCTACCATCCTCCTCATTTTCTTAAGCTCTTGTCCAGTAATTCAGTGACTTTTTTGTCAACAAAGTTGACGAAATGATAACGAAATAAATGCCTATTCAATACAACCAAGACCACAATCTGACGTTTCAGAAGAGAAACAAACGCAAACATCAAATATTCTTTAAGAATTCTGACCGGTTGCGACGGATATTGTTGAACGCACCATACTGCAATCTCCAAACAAAAATTGTGAGATATATCCAATTACTACATGGCTGTTCAAATCGTTTATCGATGAACTTCTTGAACTTCTTACAAAACCTATTAATTCATCATCAAAACTATCAATAATTATGTACCGAGACCGTTTTAAAGTTCACACGTCACCCCCCCTTTTTTAAAGAAGTCTGATCTCGATAAAAAATGAACTGAAGAATTATAGACCAGTTTCGAATTTACCTTTTGTTTTAAAAGTACTAGAAAAGTAGTGGACATTCAAATATAACAATAATTGTCTAACAATAAGTTACATTACTTACATCAGTATGCGTGATGCACTCGACGGCGACAGCTTTGTTTAAAGTCCAGAATGACATTTTGAAACCTCTATGTACGGGCAATATCACCATCCTTGTCCTAATGGACTTGCGGGCGGCGTTTGACACAATCTACCATAACATTCTCAGTCGTCGTTTAGAAAAGCATTTCCATATCTCAAACACTTGCCTGGATGATTCCTACCTGAGTGACCGTCATTGATAATTGTTTTATCAGATCCGGTGCTTATGAAATACGGTGTTCCTCAGGCACGCCCGGTAATCTCGGGCTCCATCTCTTTTTGGAGAACAGTACAAAAAGGAGACAATGATACTTCCGATATGGAGCCAGGGACCGGAACTGAACGAAAAAGGTAAAAAAACAGTGCACCTCGCGTAAATTTTGGACTCGTATTAACCTATTATGCAATTTCCAAAAACGTCCAGAGTTTCGTACCACATAGAAATGATTAAATTATTCGTTGGCGGTGATACATTTCAAACACAATTCCGTTTGTGAATAGAAACTTGAATCAAAGTTTGGACATCTGACCCGATCAAACACGAAAATGCTTGTTGCAATCGTTCAAGTCCATATTATCAACAGTTCCGAAAGATTTAAGTGGCGATGACTGTGAAATGAATGATAATGTGCTCATATAAAATAATTTTACCACAAAGAACTGCGTTTTTATATCCCTTTTTACGGATTTTCTTAGATGAGAAGGAGACCAGGATGCGGTGCGGGAGACAAAATTCAGAGGGAGAGGCGATGCATATAAAAGAATACAGTGAATGATTTTCTAAGGCTGTAAATTTATGAGTATTACAGGAAATGTGTCTCTTAGACTCTCTAGAACAGCTATATTTATATCGAAGTCGCAAGAATCGAGTTACACAACTCAACAATAAATTAATACAAAACCCACGCTTTGAGCTTATTACCTACAGTCACAACTCCGCTACACACTGGTCAATTTTCTGACTTGTGTTAACTTTGAGATCACTAATGAAGTGAATTGGCAAGTCAAAGAACATTATTTCAAAAGTCTTTATAGCAGATACGACCGACTGAATATCTTGCACTTTTATAACGACAATCATTTGCAGGGTCATGTCAAAACAAATGACATTCATTTTATCTCATAAGTCATTATTCAACAGGCCCTAAAATCCAACAAATTTTTGAAGTGATACCTATCGTGATAAATGTACTGGTTTTTCCAATTAATTGTCATCCTTCCAGTATTATCATCCCTCATAGTTTATAAAGAAGACGTATAATGTGGCCGAAAAAACCCCAAAACACATTCATTCAACAGCATGGATAGTCACGTGGTCTTAGTCAGATAGAAAACATTGTGTATCGGTATATGTGAAATAGACACTCACATATCACGCCATCGTTTTCTAACCTATAATATCATCTAATATCAGAATGAAATGAAAGATTATGAAGATTACCAACTTCGTATTATATACTTATAGTCATTTCAATATACCATATTCGTGTTGTTTTGATTTAGCCTTGGCGATTTTCTGGATTAGAGGTATTTGGTAGTGGTGCTAAAAAAAAAAAAAAAATAAAAGAAGTTAAAATTGTCCAGAGAAAATTCTCTTAAAATATCGACACTTTGTGCGTGACGTAGTGACTTGGTCATTTTTTTTCTATATTTTCGGTTCTTTCAACATTTAAAGATGGCAATTAAAGTTGACTCGTGTGAATAACTGTATCCTAAAACCAAAAGGATTTAACAAACACATTTCATTATTAGATTAATAAACACTCGTGACTTCAGCTTCTTCACACTTCTTTACAAAGGGTGGATGTTAATTACAGGCTACAGATGTTAAGACGGAAAAATGGGGGGGGGGGATTTACTTCGACTGCAAAGAGCTGATCAAAACCAAAGGTGGTTCATGAATGGAACGAATTTACAGTATACATAGTATACAGTTAGTAACATCGTGAAATTGACAATCACGTCTAAACCATTCAAAATCACTCAAATTGCACTCCAATCCATCAAAAACCATTAAAAACGCTCAAAATAGCTTAAAACACTTAAAAAACGTCCAAAATGAGCAGTATTTCATTCAAATCGACAACAATTTTCTGGTTGCTGTGGGTTTTAAAGCGTCTGATTGGTCCGTGAAGACACACAAACACAAAATCACGTATATTTAATAAAGGGTGGTAATAAATTGGACAAAATTATCGATCTTGGATTACATCCTTGTAAATTTCATTGAAACTCGCTCCCACTCATTCAATTTCATTCCGAAATCATTCCCAAATCATCCAAAAATTGTCAACTTCACGGTGTTGTTAACTTTAGCTGTGAAGTTTTCGTCCTTTTTACATAATCTAAGATGCAACTCCCTCTCAATATAAAGAAAAAAAATTCAAAGAAAATCAATTATCTAAGCATCTAACCATCACAAAAGCGGAACATTTGGTTGAGAACAGTTATATTCGCCCTATATTGAATTCATTGTGGCATTGATTTGTTGGGAATGGGGTTTATTACAGGCTATAAGTTTTCAGAAAATCATACAAAAGGGTCGGTTTTGACGTCCGAAGAGGGGGCTGGGGTTTTATAAAAGTAAGGGGTCCTATGAGAAGTTTTACACAACATTTATATGCATCGCCTCTCCCTCTGAATCTTGTCTCCCGCACCGCATCCTGGTCTCCATCTCATCTGAGAAAATCAGTAAAAGGGGTAGGAAAACGCATTTTTTTCTGGTAACATTATTTTATATCAACACGTTATCATTCATTTCACAGTCATCGCCACTTAAATCTTTCAGAACTGTTGATAATATGGATTTGAACGATTTCAACACGCATTTTCGTGTCAAAAGTCCGGATATTTTCTGACCGTCCCTCGTATCATGCCAATGATATGATTATGACTACTTGATTCAGAAACGTCGATTTTATAATTCGTCTTAAAACGTTAATTTTCTAATTTCAGTGGCTAGAGTTTATTAGCGTTTGACATCGAAGATACATCGATGGCTTAGAGCAAAAACATAGTATAGCTCTATACATTGTATAGAGCCATGCTATGTTTTTGCTCTAAGCCCTCGATATTTCGTTGATCTCTATTGCAGTAAAGTGGCTCATTCAAATAGCTCATACGAAGCAAAATCATTGAGAAGGAATTGCTTGTAACAAGCATTTTCTACTTTTTCCTCAATATTTGACCTACTAAATCTTATTTTTCAAAATACATCTACTTTGAATTTTTGTCTGCAAAACATTTTAACTTGGACAGGTATAAAATTTTGCAAGCAGAAAGGGTTAAATCGCGATAATAGATATTTATAATATTCAGGTTAATATCTTACAAATGTACGTGTTTTATTGTAATGTAATTATTCACCTAATGAAATTATAACAATAACGAACGATAAATAAATCATTAAAATCTGTATATGGCTTTCGGCACTTGGGGATATTCTATATGTTTCGTTAAGATCGGTATTACCATATCCGACAAACACCCTCACTTCAAATTCTAATTCAAATCAACTTGATATGCTATACACTGGATCAGAACTCTTTCTAATCTAACCTATTTCCGTACGACATAATTTTATTGTTCAAATTGAAAGCCGGTGGTGCAAACGACAGTAAAAAGTGCGCTTTATTAGGAAAGTAAATGCCAAAGAAAGGTAGAAAACGCCAGAAAAGAAGAACAACCTTTTCAGATTGGGTAGATGAAGCAGAATGCGATAACCCTGTCATTCACAGTGGATTCGATATGACCTAAGTTATTTCCCCTGAAATGATATACCACTACAGTTTCAGAAATATACTTCTCTAAATTTGCTACGGATCGCTTATTTCTAGTTAAAACATTTTTGTATTTTGAGGAATTTATACAAGTATTTTTTCTGTTTCCTAGAACTTTAGTGTTTCAGGTATTAAAATTTTGTTAAAGATCGAAGGTTTCGGTGTTATTCTGAGAGTAAGGCTAACCCGAAGGACGTAATGGTACAAAAACAACATTTTCTGTGCTACCGTGAGAATAAAAGAATAAAGCAAAGGACTGAAAGTCCCAAAAGTCGCCATGATACAGATTGGATTGTGATTCAATTATTCACAATTACAGTCAATGAATCTGAAATATCATAGTAACATTCTCAATTTCGTGAGGGGGGGGGGGCATTTTTTAATGTTAATTTAGTCAGACTTGAAGTTTAGCAGAAGAATAACAGATTCTTACATGTTTAAATGTTTATATATGTTTAATCGTATCCTGTTTCGAAAACAAGTTTGTGAAAGATTAATGAAAGTGAAAATTGAAAACTTATGAGAATAAGAATAATAATAATAATTAAAAAAAGAAAAAAAAAATGTATGGCACGATAAATTGTAATTTAGGTAGGCTCTCTATTTTCAATATGGTATCGATGATAGGCGTGCAAATTGTCGTAACTACAGCTTTATTTATTTGTTCATTACTGTGACAATAAAGATATGTGTCAAGATTTATTGAAATCTTATTACTTATTACTGTCTTCAAAATTGAAAGAGAAATAAAGTTTGGCATAGTTTTAATTGTAACGACGTTGCATTAAAGATTCTTTACTCTTTCCTTATTTGGTATGATAGATAGACCAAACTGAATGGTTTTATGGTTTTAAAGTGGATTTAATATGAAAATTAACCATTCAGTAGGGGGATGTAACAAGCAATTTCTTCTTTTATCAAGATTTATACGACAGAGACATAACACCAGGGATTGAACATGAAATGGTTAAGAAGGTAACATTAAGACAATATTTTTACTAAAGTTCAAATAAAGGGGGGTAACGAGTTTACTTCTTTTTATCTCCCTTTGACCGTAAGTTGAAAAGTTTATGATGCAAAATTACTACACTTGAAAAGCATTGAAAGGACGTAATCAAGAATAAGACATATATATTTATTTTTGAAATCATTAGTTAAAGCATATTGAATTAAATAAAACAATTCTACACGCTAAAACAAACAGGTGTGAAATGAAAGGTTTTGAAAATATGAGAACTAGTTGTTAGTCTAAGTTGCTGAGTTATTTGGACCGGAACAAGTAATTCCTGCGCCAGAAAAAGAGAGTGATTTCTATTTTGAAATGTTAGTTTCATTTTTTGTTCATCAAAGCCTGTGTTGTGGATACTACTTGGAGCCTCAAAATAGATTTCACCAAAACAATTCCAATGAGTACTCACAAAAGGAATACCAGAATTAGATTTATATCGCGTCTTTTCATCTAGAGCTTAAAAGTTACACAAACCCAACACCAACACACCTGAAAACCCCCAGATTATAACTTAAACACAACTAAGTAAACAACACAATGTTTGCCAAACTGACATTGGATACATAGAAATCGAGTATTTCCAAATATTTAGAAGTATTTTGCACTTTAGTAGCGTGTGTGACGTCCAAATGATTCAATTGCCGCCTGACAACGCCTCCGCACACTGCTTAAAAGCTTTATGATCTTATATTGTGGAATTTGATCCCACTCTTCAAGAAGAGCCTGTCTGGGCTCATGTACAGCTGATTACACGGGCCGTGATGGAACAGCCGTCTGTAACATATCTCAAACACAATCTATTGGATTTAAATCCGGGGATCTAGCTGGCTGTTCCATACGGACGATCGGGGCTTGTTCGAGTTACGGGCTCTATGTGCACGCAAATTGTCAACCATCATATGTAATTTTCACCATCAGCACCTGCTTATGGGCGAAGATAAAGATCTTGTATACGTTCCTGAGAGACGTCAATGCGCCGATGTCAACGAAGTCGAGGTCCGTTTACCCCTGTGTCCTTATTCCCGCCTAAACTATGACAGAGCCGCCGACAAACCGATCATGTTCTGCCACATTAATTGGGGGAAAACGCTCATTTGGTATTCTCCATACCCTATCGTTTATCGGTAAAGTCCATATAAAACCTGGACTCGTCTGTAAACCGAACTGGAGCTCAGTTATTTTGGGTCAAAGTGACATAATCCCGTGCCCATGCTAAACGCATTTGCACGTGATATCGGGTCAATGGAGCTCGGATCGCAGGTAGTCTTGACCTCAGTCCAGGATCATAAAACCAATTTCTGATAGTTTGGGTACTTATGCGCACACCGGTAACATTCTGGAAGTCCCTACGAAACGTTGTTGCGTTGTCAAATCGGTGACGTCATGTCTGAAACACCAGAAATCGGTCTTGTACCTCACTGGTTGAGCGTGATCGTCCCCAGCATGCAAATGCCTAACATTTCCGATCTTGACTTAGATGGCGTATTAAACTTTTATTTGTCATATTGAAATGTAAATCAATCTAAAATGCGTGATAACCATGTTGAAACTTCTCTAAATGTACGAACACATGTGAAGATTCAAGGCAAAATGAAACACGTATAGGGGAGTATATCTTTTCCCAAGATCCTTGTGCGTAGTATAGAAGCCGAATCGGCATTTTTGATACAGGATCATCAAATCCGATCATTAACCTATCTTAAAAAAATATTGTTTTGAGACGATTTGCTGTTATCATTAAATAATTGAGCGAAAAGGTGATCCTTAGCAACTTTTTGGCAGTATATGTACTAAACAAAATGATGGCTAAATATATTATTCGCATTTGTTTGTTCTCATTTTTCCATACTCTATTCTCTATACCATAGTTAAATATTAATTTTTCTCCTAGGATCATCTAGAAATTCCGAAAAGCATGTATCGATAGCTTAGTGTAAAATCATCATAAGTGTCTATATTTTGTATAGACACTTATGATGTTTTTGCACTAAGCTACCGATATATGAAAGCTATATAGGATTTAGTATAGGTAAACAAGACTGGATATTACGTAAATGTGGCTCAGGCACAACGGCTATATGACATATTGGAAATCCGCTTCTACTCATATGACACAAACCAAAAAGTGTTTTGACCAAAAAGTACTGTTTAGATGAAAACTTGTGAGAAAATAAGTAATTATTTTTTTGATAAAATTTCTCCTTGCTCATAATGTTTCCTGCACATTTTGACACAAAGTTTTCAGAGAAAAAATCATTTTTTTCGTCTGCAGTCCTTTTAATTTTGATCAGTGAAAAATATTGTTGTTTGGTAATAGATTAACCAATTACAATCGACAAAATCGACATTTTAGGCTGGTCAAAATTCAAATTTGTTCCTGTCGACAACTTTTTGTGGATTGAATATCAAAATATTTGCCTGTTACGGAAGAAAATATAGTATATAATGAAGAAATTGCTTGTAATAAGCATTTTTATATTTTCCACAATATTTTCCAACGCCTTTTCTTGGGGTTGTCCGAAAGCGGGAATGTTTGGTAAAGGGTTAAGCGACACATATCGATCCTTGCCAGTTTGCACAGGCTAGACGATTAGTGTCCTGCAAATTTTGTTTTACACATTCCCACGCAACGAAATTTTGACTGGTCCTAATTGAAAGAAGCTGCAGACGACAATTTCAAGTTGTTGGAATTTCATTTTTTCGTCTTTTTGGATAGAAAACATTGTAGATAATGAATAAATTGTTTGATACAAGCAATTTATTCATTTTCCACAATGTTTTCCAAAGGAGGGATTGCGTGGAAATGGGTTAAAGAAAGAACAAGTAACGCATTTTTTTTAAAATTTCTGACTCTTGTTTACTTGCATATATTACACTCAGATGATACTAAAATAATAACCATGGTAACAAAAATCAAACATCAACATCTTTTTATCCGTTCTTACACTATATATCATCGAAAATAAATGGTTGAAAGATTAAAACGTGTCAACACAAAAATTAACTAATATATCATGTTCGTCGCCTGTAAGCCGCCGTCGTAGCGCATCAGACTCCCAATCATGGGTTGATTGATTGATTGAATTGGGTTTAATGCCACTTTTCACAATATTTCAGTCATATCACGGCTGCTAGAGCACCTTACAATTGATTCCTGGTATTTCTTACACCAGTACTACCATTACATCCTTTCCTAGCCTCCAGCTGCTATTTCACGTAGGTTTACGATTATCCACCCACTGGTGAGAGACAAATGTCGGAAACGATATGTGCCACCGCCGAGGATCGAACCTATGACATCCCATGATTGAAGATTAGGAGTCTGATGCGCTACCGACTGCGCTATAACGGCGACCCCAAATCACGGGGTGTCATGTGTTAGATCCCCGGCGGCGGCACATATCCTCTCCGACATTTGTCTCTCACCAATGTTTTCTATACCACCAACAAGCTTAGATTTCAATGTTAGTTTCGGACGTTAAGATTCAAGCGTTTTGATTGGCTGAATTTTTCCTTTTTAGTCTGGTAGATATATTTAATTCACTTATACAATTACAGGTATCTCGTATTAAACAATAGTTTTAGTTTAACAATTATATAATTTACTTTCGGTAGAAATAATAGGTGAAAGATAGTTACACTGATTTTGCAAGTTTGATTCACAATAGCTTTTTCTGCCAAAGATTCGTGTTTTTTTTAACGATAAGTCTATAGGATTTGATTCAAAGGTTATATTGTTCCAAAACTAAGATTTTGAGCACGCATCTATTTTGTATGTTTTTATGCAAAGTAGATTAATAAACAAGTAAACAAAACTAGTAAAAATATTTGCCTTGTTTTGCTTGATGGCATAAAATTATAAGAAATGAAGAGAATATTTTTTATTTTCATTGATTTATGAATGTCAAAACTTAATCGCTCTAATGTGTGAATCCGCTTTGCGTATTCACTGTATTTAATTTTTTATGTTCATACTTCAATGAAACAACAACTATTCACTTTCTTAACCTTTGTCATGCTAAACTGGGATGTTCCGGTTTTAGCAGGAGGTATAGACAAGATAAGACTGCACATAAGTGCAGTCTGATCTTAGTCTACACTTCATGAAATAAATGTACAAAAGAAGTATTGGCAACTGAACAACAAGTACTACCCGTGCTTTCAACCCTTTGGTTTTTTTACAATCCTGAAAAGGCTTTTATTCAGCATGACAAGGGTTAAGTGAATGATTTCGGAGATAATGCATTTCTTTTTTTCCCCAATATACTTTTGTAATTAATGTAAAAATAACTGTAATGTGATACACCAACTCTGATAACAAAAATCCGGTTACTATACCAACCAGGAAATAATAGAACCTAGACAGTCGGATTACATCTTGGACTTTTTTTCCTTTCTTTTGTAATATTTTTAATAGAATTTTCCTTTTTTAACCCATTACTAGGCGACACAATCCTAGACTGGTATTGAAGAAGTTTCAGACAACAATTTCAAGTTAATGATTTTTATTGTAATTCATTGTTAATTTGGGTAGACAAATAAATTGTGCGAAATGATGAGATTACTTGTAATAAGTTTTTTCTTCATTTCCTACAATTTTTCTCATACCTTTTTTTCTTCTTTTTTTCAAAGAGCAGGCTGGTATGGGAATGGGAAAACCAGTATTATATAACAAACAGGTTGAATAGTTGGCGACTTAAACGTCGTAACTACAGCTTGATTGACCTCGTTGACAATTCAAATATTATATACAAAAGAACTCTATAAGAACTTCACCCCGCTTTAGCCCTGTTCTGTACAATCCCTGGTTTTACGTCCCTGTGATTAAATACTTGAGAAAATATCATGGGAAAAGAAGGAAATGCTTTTAACAAGCAAAATTTTCTTTTTCCACAATATTTCCAACCCTGCTGAATGGTCGTTTTTCAAGCTAAATCCACTTTAAATTTTCGTCTGCAAAACCTCTGAATTTGGACAGGTCTAGAATTTTGCAAAACAGGAAAAGGTTAACTAGGAAACAGCCAGTACCTAAAGATCCAAAATGAGGCTACCATTATTTCAGATTGTGTAAATGACGGAGACACATTACTGACACAATCCTGTTAAGCTTGGCTCTCAGGCCGTCAGTGATCGTGATTTTGAAACTAACTTAGAAACATCGCCCAAGTTTTCATTTTTACTCCTGAAAATGACCACTCGAAGTTTAAACTAGTTCATTCTAGTTCGATTGCGACGAAAGCTGTAAGCTTATAGAATCCCTCTTGAATAATCACAGCCCAATTTTTTCCTGTCCCTGAAAGAGAGGCAGTGGCTTAAACTCACTGCTGCCCACTTTTACAGCTTGGTAGACTTAGATTGGCTATTAAGTGTCTTGTACATGAATACAACCCGGTGACGTTGGGGCTCGAATCCGTGACCTTTTGATCTCTAGCCATGCACCTATGCCACTCGTCCATCGACGCAGCCAAATGACCACTCTTGCCTCTTACAAGCTCCTGTAGCTGTCTTATAGAGTTTAACTACACGCACGTTGTAGAAGAAAGGATCAATCACGCGCTTGAACATAGATAAGGTATTTACTCCCCTCCCGTATCCCGAAAGTTTTAACTGCAGTACCATGCTCGGTACCTTTTATCACTCTCAAGGTGGCCCATTTTAGAACAATGATTTACATGTCTCTTATTTCTATTCCAAAGCAAATATAGTAGGTAATCAACAGAAAGGAATCGAGAATTAAACGCAAATAAGTGCCAACAATGGATACAGAGTTTTCGTTAACAATATGTAGAAATATTTCTTGATAAATCTATTCTATTGTACTTGCTCAAGCGAGCACATCTATCAAGCGACCCTTTAAATTAAGCGGCCAGTATAAAAATTATCTTTCCAGAAACAAAGGATTTTCAAATATGGACGATTTCTCTAATCAAAAATATAACATAATCCTATGTTGCAGGATCTCACTAGAATCGTGTCAATGAGGCGATTCTAAGAAGTTCCTTCAATATAAGATTGAGAGAGAATCCTACAATAATTATTGAATGCAGACGCATGTATCCCTCGTATATGTCAAAAAAAAGAGCGACCAATCCCTCCTTTTGGCCGTCCCTTGAATGGTCGCTTTATACAAGTTAAATTGTTCAATTTTCATTCTACAGTCAACATATACAAAACTAACAAAAGGCCATATAAGCCTAAAACGCTCTACTTGATCTTTTTACGCTTCACAAAAATGACAAAAGTTCACTTCCGGTCTAAATGAATGATTTGATTAGTCAATTGATTCTTTGATTGACAGTCGAGATCCGCAAGTTGTAAAGCAATAAAAGTCGTGATAGCAGTTCATTATAGAAACCAATCGTAATTGACCAATAGCTGGCCCCACCCCATTTACTTCGCCCATCGACTCCGATAAGAATTCCCGCCTCGATTTTAAAAAAAGGCATTATTTTGCAAAATTTATAGCAAAAAAGTAGAATAGTTGGTTGGAGACTTAAACGTCGCTATTTGCCATAAAGAGACATTTTTTTTTCAAAGTAAGATTAGTTGATACATGTTTCTTGAATGTTTTCATGCGTTTCAAATGTGAACTCATCGGACACATGGCCATGACAACAGCCCCGTGAAGTATTTGACTAGTGAAGCTATAATCACATATTTTTGTGTAAAAACAACAATATCTTACAAACAATTGAGCACGTTTTAGTGCACAACCTTTCAATGTACAAAAGTGTACGGTTTGTATTGGATTCTTAATTTTTTTCAGAAAAAATAATAGTTTGATAAATGGTAAAACACTATGAAATGAAAGGAGTAAGAGAAGAAATCAAGCAAAGCTTTTGCAAGTTCATATTAACCCATTAACACAGAAGTGAGTTCAAATTTCAGAAGAAAATTTCAAATTGATGAAGTTTTAAAAATCTTTGTCTGATGGGACAGAAAATAATTATTCAGAAATTGCTTGTTTCAAGTTATTTCTTCATTTTCCACAATGCTTGCCAAAGCGTTTTTCTCGAGGTGCGTCAAAAAGCGGAATTAATTTGACATTATTTGGGAAGGCATATTTAACAATCTTACAAAAGCCCTGTCTATCATCTTCATGTTTGTTTACTTTCACGTGCAATAATTTTTTTCTTTATTAATTTAATTTCAAATTTCCTAAAATGTGCGTATAAATATATTCCATGAAAATAATTTATATTACATATTTTGACTAAATCTTACACATTTTAACAGCTGTATCAATTAGTTTTTGAAATAATATCTAGCGTATATTTTCTATCATATATCTTTATCATCGTCAGAGTAATAAACGTGATCACGTGATTCTTTCTGAATAAACTCCTCCTTAGTTTCGTATGTAGGATGGTTGAACTGAGTAAAGTAACTATTGTCAATATTCACTGGACCGCCATATCCGTACCCAGGATCGTTTATGACGCCGCCATTTTGTTTAACGCCGCCATTTTGTTTTTCATAATTGTCGTAATCGGACTCGTAAGAATAACTTTGCCGTTTGTACGACTCACTTCCGTAGTCCATTTTATCATGATGACCATCATACGGTCCTCCATTTTGACTAGTGAACTGCTGTTTTCCCAGACTACCATAGGAATTCACTTTATCGTCTGCTTTCAAGGTGTCTTCCGGTTTCCAATCGTCTTCTTTAGGAGGATCGGCCCATGGCTGCTTCTCCCCGGACGCGAAAATGGCGTAGAAGAAGACTCCAGCAAAATGAACACAACTAGCTATGATGAACACGTGCTCCCAATTGTCCGCAGTCTGCAAATTTAAAAGATACATCTTGCCAATGATATTTTCAAAGCAATCCAAAATTATCAATACAGATATTTGAAAATGTAAATAATGAAACGGTTGATAGATTTCGTCATCAAAACGTTATCCAAAATATTAAAAAAACAACTAGAGTCGCAGTTGTGTGATTTTTAGATAATTGACCAATCCCGACTGTCAATCAAGGAATCAATCGACCAATGAAACCAACTTTGAACTCACAAACATTTTTTGGTTTGGCGACTTAAACATTGTAACTACAGTCTATTCAACGAAATTCTTGGCGTGATTTCATTTTGCCCGGATAATAAAGTCATTTGACAATTTCCATATCAGTTCAGTACACAAGCCGGTACAATTTTTTTCTTAACAACTAGTAGCTTTATGTTATATTTTGTAAAATTGTTTATATAATATATAAGTGTTGCGGTTAAAATGGATATGACCCTGAATCAGATTTTTAGACTTACCCTATTTAGAGTCAGTTTTTCCGTGACGATGGGACACAACATTCCAGCTATGGTCCCAAATCCATTACTGAATCCCATGAGAATACTGGCGTATCTTGGAGCAATGTCAAGATGGTTCACGTTAAATCCTGAAAACATATTTGAATGGATAGAAAATTGACCAATCGATGACCCCGCTCACTGACTCCTTTAGTTCCACCCATTGACTCCAACAGAAGTTCCGCTTCGGTTTTTAATGGCTTTATTTTGCAAAATCTATGGCCAGTAGCATGTTACAAATAGATAGAATGATTGGTTGGTGACCTAAACTACAGCTTGAATAAGACAATAACCAATAAGTAGGATATGCACAGATTTATTTGACAAATCTTTCTTTGAAATTTGATTGAAGTCCATTCAGTGTGTGACGAGATAATGATTAAACAATAATGCTCATCAAAAAGCCATAACCCTTTGAAAAGTCAATAGACCGCAGCTATTTGCAAATGTCTGCTCTTTTCTGAATCATTCATCTAAGTTTTATCATTGTAATCAATCCAACTAATGATTAGAAAAGAAGTGTACAGGAATCTATTGTCATAAATTGGCCAAAAGTTTGAATTATACCAAACCAGTAGTTGATGTATATAGAGGGGACATCATTTCACCAAAGAGCCATACGGTTAATCAGATGGCTGCGTGGTACAGAGTGTATCTGTGAAGTTTAAAAACAAAGCCCAGCAGCTGATTAGATAATTGGTAAACCAGAAATGTAGTTAAGGCCCATTCCTAACCATGACAAATTTTGTACATTTCGATAGCTTAGTGTCAAAACATCATAAATGTATAGACACTTATGATGTTTTTGCACTAAGCCACCGATCTCTGCCATATACTGACTCAATCAGTGAAATTTGAATCTAATCGATCAAACAGTTGATGAGAAAATCAGAGGAAAGGAGCTTCACCACAGGGCTGTAACTCTGCGAAAAGTGAATTGAATGTAACCGAATTGGGATATGCACATATCTGGTTGATAATTATTCCACTCTCAAGTTTGAATCAAATCAATCAATCAGATCGAATGAAATAGAACAGACAAGAATTTTCAAGTCAATGAACCGTGAGAAAATAGGAGGACACAAGTCAACAGATCGACGAATCTACCGATGGACCAGGCGGCAGCAGTACTTCTAAATGAGCCTGTGCGTGACATTTCCAACCATTTCGTAATTGCGTGACTCGGACACATTGAGCACCCTGGACAGCCAATTAAAACATTTGCTGATTGTTATAAGAAGAAGGGGTCAGTATCTTTCTACAGAGCGCAGAGTGAAGACTCTGATCAGACTGTGCGAATGCACAGGCTGGTCTGAGTCTTTACTTGGCGCACACGTGTAATTGTTGGTAATGTTGGAAATGTCACGCATACGCTCAGTAAGATAGCAACTATGTTCGGAGGGACCCCGACGGCAGCACTCATCCTTTCCGACTATTCGTCTCTCACCAATGGGTCGATAATCGTAGACCTATGTGGGATAGCAGCTGGAGGCTAGGAAAGGATGTAATGGCAGTACTGGTGTGAGAAATACCAGGATTCCATTGCTAGCTGCTCAAGCCGCCGCGATATAAATGAAAGATTGTTGAAAGTGGCGTAAAACCCCACTCAAACAAATGTTCGGAGGGAGGGGTTTGTGTTTAAATGCTCTGTTGTAACATGAAAGGGAAGTATATAGACGATTATTTATGAACCAAACTACTAAGTTTTTGTGGAGAAATGCGTTTTACTATTTCTTCATTTTCCATTCCATGATTGAAGGAACAATACTTTATTGTGGTCGTCCTATAGTGTAAATCCTTCGTTTTGAAAACAACATATTCTTCGTTTAATTTTGCGGCCAATATCATTGTTTGATTGTATTCGACATAGGAGACAAACGATGATTGAGATATTCTTAAAGGACGAAAATGAAGACTATTGTCAGAATTGCACACATTCCCATGTCCATAATTACCATTTAGGTTCCGATCAATGGCCAACTATAACAATCCTTATGAATACAACAATGTCAGAAATGGAATACTGATATCTCCCCAGGGTAAACGCGGATAAATAATTGCTCCTCCAGAAGTCTATTACCACTACTTTTATAACGATAAATATACAGAAATATTGGAAGAAATTGTAGAAATATTCCCAGGTGGTTTTTCAATCACTTTTCTGAATTTTACTTTATTGGTCCACAACACGCCATAACATTGAATAATGGGAAGTAATTCATATTAGTCCTATTTTAAGACTATAATTTAATTTGCATTTGATATTGAAAATTTGTGAATTCTCTTTTTAACGGATAAATTACTTTTGAACACATTTTTACGAAGTCACTTGAAAAGGGAAGACTGATGTGCATGTTGGAAATTACTTTTTATATCTATCCCTTGACTATTTGAAATTAGTAATTCTTTACATCGAAATTACTTATCGATTGTTTTCCGAGCAATATTACTCTATTCTTCAGTGTCTCGTTTTATAACGGTTACTCACACTGGTCGACAAACCACTTCAAGCCGACGGTCATGATCAAAGTTTTTATGTATCTAATAAAAAAAATTTACCTACCCGAGATGGCAAACCCACTGAAACCAATAGCCAAGGTGAGACAGACTATCGCAGTGGTCGTGTATCTAGTTAAAAAGATTAACCAACCCGAGATGGCAAACCAACTGAAACAAACAGCCAAGGTGAGACATACTATCGCAGTGGTCTTGTTTCTAGTTAAAAAGAGTTACCTTCCCGAGATGGCAAACCCACTGAAACTAATAGCCAAGGTGAGACAGACTATCGCAGTGGTCTTGTTTCTAGTTAAAAAGAGTTACCTACCCGAGATGGCAAACCTACTGAAACCAACAGCCAAGGTGAGACAGACTATCGCAGTGGTCTTGTTTCTAGTTAAAAAGAGTTACCTACCCGAGATGGCAAACCCACTGAAACTAATAGTCAAGGTGAGACAGACAATCGCAGTGATCGTGTATCTAGTTAAAAAGATTAACCTACCCGAGATGGCAAACCCGCTGTGACCAACAGGTGAGACAGATTATCGCAGTGGTCGTGTATCTAGTTAAAAAGATTTACCTTCGCGAGATGGCAAACCCACTGAAACCAACAGCCAAGGTGAGACAGACTATCGCAGTGGTCTTGTTTCTAGTTAAAAAGAGTTACCTACCCGAGATGGCAAACCCACTGAAACCAACAGCCAAGGTGAGACAGACTATCGCAGTGGTCTTGTTTCTAGTTAAAAAGAGTTACCTACCCGAGATGGCAAACCCACTGAAACCAACAGCCAAGGTGAGACAGACTATCGCAGTGGTCGTGTCTCTCGTGAATCCAACACCGAGCAAGAATATAGCCTCCATACCAAAACCTGCGAATTAAAATACACCATTCAATAACTAACTTACTCAATAAATAATATGAATAAATAAATACATAGATAAATGATATGAATGAATAAATAAATAAGTCCAAAAAAGGGGCACAATTTAGAGTCATCCCCCTTGTTGGAATGGGTTGCTCTTTTCATAGTGAGCATATATTTCAAGTTTCAGGTGACTGTGTTCAGTTTTACTAGAGGTATATTACAAAATGTCCAGGTTATCGGAAGACGACGCAGCCGCAGACACATTCGACGACCTGGCCATAGTGATATCCCGGGTTTTCTCCGAAAATAACCGCGCTAATGTCTCCACGCTGATAGAATGCCTTGTAAGTAGATGTAACGATATGTTGTTTCCATCGCCGTATGCATAATAAAAACATAACAAAACTTTATGAAGTAGCTCCATATAGTTATTTGATGATGTTTGTATTTTTATGTCTCAATGAAA
Source organism: Fragum fragum (assembly GCA_946902895.1). NCBI lineage: Eukaryota > Metazoa > Mollusca > Bivalvia > Cardiida > Cardiidae > Fragum > Fragum fragum. The sequence continues at coordinate 21,052,099 of OX336375.1, forward strand.
ATAAAAGGAAACAAAACAAATTATTCCCTACGCCTCTGATGATTTCATATATTCAATTCATATGCATTAAAGGATGTCAAGTTTTTCTTCAATTTTGAGACAATTTTCCTACGGAGAATTACGTTCTGAAATTACAATATATAGATACGTATAAATACAATTCTTCATAGAGGTATGAAAGATAAATTTCAAGATCAGCCATTTAGAAATAGTCGATTTTAAAAGTAATAATTGAAATGAGACTATCAAAAAATTTGTAACTGTAATATTTCACGCAAAAGTATTTCCCCGTAAATCTGTGTATTTGAAATAATTAAATATTAGTTTCATCTATCAAAATTAGAGCATTATTATTGACTGAAATTATATTTCATACTTCTATAACTAATATTTTGAGCTTTGCGTATTCATACAAAGTGATTAAGTTTTTATGTCCATACCTCAACGAAAACAAACAAACAAACAAACAAACAAACAAACAAACAAACAAACAAACAAACAAACAAACAAACAAACAAACAAACAAAACAAAACAAAACAAAAACCCAACAAAAAACAAAACATTCTCTTCATTTATTACTTAAGACCTAGTTCAGTACTGGTTATTTGGGATGTTATATCGTAATTGATATATAAGGTAAAATAGACTGATCACTGAAAATAAGGTAAAGAGCTAAAAGCTCCGAACAAGCATGGGATATCATGGGTTCGATCCCCGGCGGCGGCACATATCCTTTCAGACATTTCTCTCTCACCAATGGGTGGATAATTGTAAACCTAAGTGGGATGGCACTTGGAGGCTAAGAAAGGATGTTGTGGTAGTACTGCTGTGAGAAATACCAGGAATCCATTGTTAGGTGCTCCAGCCGCTGCGATATGACGGAAATACTGTTAAAAGTGGCGTTAAAACCCCATTCTATCAATTAATCATTAGGTTGTCGAATTGCCAAACGCGGTTGTCATCATACAATTATTCGACCAATGAAATCATTCATTTAGAATGGAAGTTCAGTTTCAACTCAGACATTGGCCGCCATTTTTATGAATCATTTTTGTTGGTTTTGCGACTTAATCGTCGTTACTACAGTTTATTCATGCTGTAGTTACGACGTTTTGGTTGCAAAACAACCATTCCATTCATTTCTAACATGCTACTAGACATTATTTTTTTCAAAATAACGCCCTCAAAAATCGAACCGAAACTTCCTGTTGGAATCAATAGGCGGGGCCAAATGAATCAGTGGGACCAGCGATTGGCCAATTGTCTGCCACTGTCGAAAATTGACGGATCGCCGCCGCCCATCAAAGCATCGATTGACTAACCAAATCATTTTTCAAACTAGAAAAGATCGCTGGAATCCTTTATTTATGTGAAACATTTCTGCTACGTTGGCCACTTAAACGTCGTAACAAAAAAAACTCAAACTACAGTTACGGCGTGCATGTCACTAACCAAACGATTCGCATTTTATCTATTTACACGAAATATCGTTGATTACATCAGTTTGACTGTCAAGTCGGAGGCCAGTGGGCGTGGTCTGAGGTCCTTAAAAGTCAAAATATTGCTGTTTCGCATGACATTTCCCATAGTAAAATGTCTTTGTTTTAAATTGCCGCCTATATCTCCCTTAAATCGTTAGAAAACGGGAATCCAATTATTTGAGTGTTTGTATATTTCCCTCATGAGAATTAATTTTGAATATCTACAGTTTTCATAGTCGGTTACCATAGTAACTTGGCATGCTTTTTCCTCTGTTATAAATGTTTAGTAAGACCTTAATATGTGATGAAATATGATAGTTATTACGCAAATAAGAAATATTTTACATCTATTTTATCTGGCTTAACAAATAGAACAAATTACTAATATCGCTGTCGTTCTTTAAGAACTCAGACAATATTGAGATTCAGAATTAACGGTATTTTTAGAAGATTCAGCAGTAGTTTTATTATTTGAGCGCACGCGTGACATTTCCAATCATTACACATGTGCGCCAAGTAAAGACTCAGATCAGCCTGTGCATCCGCAAAGTCGGACCAGTGTCATCTCTCTGTGCTCTGTAGATAGATACTGACCCAAAGCTTCTTTAAACAACCAGCGAATGTTCTAATTTCCCCGAATGGCTGTCCAGGGTGCTCAATGTGTGCGATTAACGCACATGCGAAATGGTTGGAAATGTCACGCATAGGCTCATTTGTGGTTTTTAAAATGGAATCAAACGGTTTATGTTTGTAATTAAGTTGCATTTATCCCTCCCCACACATTGACGCTTTTGGACGCCCCTCAAAATAAAAGATTCAGAAAACTTTGTGGAAAATGAAGAAATTGATTGTTACACGTAATTTCTTCATTATACACAATGTTTTCTACCCTAAAATCAAAGATTTGAAAAATCCCATCAACTTGTAATTGTTGTCTGCAGCTTCTTTAGATTTGGACTAGTCTAAAATTTTGTCGTTTCGGAATCTGTTAAGTATGTACAAGTTCTAGTGAGTGATTAATGATCATTTTATACGGAGAGAGATAGTCTATTTGTTTGAATGGGATTTAAGGCCCCTTTAGAAATATTTCAGTCATATCGCAAGGGCTGAAGCATCCCAACATAGATCACAGGTATATATCACACCAGCACTACCACTGCGTCCTATCCAGGTCTTCAGTTGCTCATCCCAAATAAGTTTAAGAATATTCGCCCATTCGCGGGCAAAACTATGATATTTACCGCAACCGGCATGATACGAGAGTCCGCGCTACCAACTGCGCTATTGCTGACGCCGAATGGTAGACTGTAACGGTTTCTCGAGACTAACACGTGCATGTGGATTTATACCTTATACTTCACCGGGGATAAAGAGTCACTTGTTTACAAACAAAAATCTCTAAAACACAAATTGGCGACTGTTTTGTTATAACCATTTAGTGGCTGTCGGTAAGTTATTAACCCATTCCCGCACAGTATCGCTTTTTGACGCCATTAGAAAAAAACTTCGGAAAACATTGTTGAAAATAAAGAAATTGCTTGTTTTTGTTTTCTGCCACAAAATACAAAGATTTATAGGTTTCAACGAACTAAAACTGTCGTCTGCAAGTTCTTTGAATTCGGAACTGTCTTATTTCATTTGTCATCTTGTAAAAGGTTAAATATTCTTAGTATATGAGCTATATGACCATCACTTGAAGCCTGCATTATCTGACGATAGACGCAAGCCGATAGATTAAACCAGGGATGAAATGTCAGTGTCTTATAAACACCAACTTTTATGTTATAAACGTTGTCGATTGAGTTGTTCGAAACAAAATATTGATCAACAAGCACGCGTGAGTCTCGAGAAACGGTTATCGTCCTACATTCTCATCATATAATTGATCTTTGATATATAAAAGATTCACAAGCACGTGTGAGTCTCGAGAAACGGTTATCGTTCTTCATTCTCATCATAAAATCGATCTTTGATATATTATAGATACATACGCACGTGTGAGTCTCGAGAAACGGTTATCGTTCTACTTTCTCATCATAAAATTGATCTTTGATATACTTTTGATTCACAAGCACGCGTGAGTCTCGAGAAACGGTCATCGTCCTAAATTCTCATCATAAAATTGATCTTTGATATATTAAAGATTCACAAGCACGTGTGAGTCTCGCGAAACGGGAATCGTCCTTCATTCTCATCATAAATTTGATCTTTGATATATTATAGATTCACAAGCACGTGTGAGTCTCGAGAAACGGTTATCGTCCTTCATTCTCATCATAAAATAGATCTTTGATATACTATTGATTCACAAGCACGTGTGAGTCTCGAGAAACGGTTATCGTCCTACATTCTCATCATAAAATTGATCTTTGATATACTATTGATTCACAAGCACGCGTGAGTCTCGAGAAACGGTCATCGTCCTAAATTCTCATCATAAAATTGATCTTTGATATATAATAGATTCACAAGCACGTGTGAGTCTCGAGAAACGGTCATCGTCCTTAATTCTCATCATAAAATAGATCTTTGATATACTATAGATTCACAAGCACGTGTGAGTCTCGAGAAACACTCATCGTCCTACATTCTCATCATAAAATTGATCTTTGATATATTATAGATTCACAAGCACGCATGAGTCTCGAGAAACTGTTATCGTCCTACATTCTCATCGTAAAATTGATCTTTGATATATTATAGATTCACAAGCACGTGTGAGTCTCGAGAAGCTTTTATCGTCAAAATTCTCATCATAAAATTGATCTTTGATATATTATAGATTCACAAGCACGCGTGAGTCTCGAGAAACGGTTATCGTTCTACATTCTTATCACGAAATTGATCTTTCATTTACCATAGATTCACAAGCACGCGTGAGTCAGGAGAAACGGTTATCGTCCTACTTTCTCATCATTTAATTGATCTTTGAAAGTATAGATTCACAAGCACGCATGAGTCTCGAGAAACTGTTATCGTCCTTCATTCTCATCATAAAATTGATCTTTGATATATTATAGATTCACAAGCACGCATGAGTCTCGAGAAACTGTTATCGTCCTACATTCTCATCGTAAAATTGATCTTTGATATATTATAGATTCACAAGCACGTGTGAGTCTCGAGAAGCTTTTATCGTCAAAATTCTCATCATAAAATTGATCTTTGATTTATTATAGATTCACAAGCACGCGTGAGTCTCGAGAAACGGTTATCGTTCTACATTCTTATCACGATATTGATCTTTCATTTACCATAGATTCACAAGCACGCGTGAGTCAGGAGAAACGGTTATCGTCCTACTTTCTCATCATTTAATTGATCTTTGAAAGTATAGATTCACAAGCACGCATGAGTCTCGAGAAACTGTTATCGTCCTTCATTCTCATCATAAAATTGATCTTTGATATATTATAGATTCACAAGCACGCCTGAGTCTCGAGAAACGGTTATCGTCCAACATTCTCATCATAAAATTGATCTATGATATGTTATAGATTCACAAGCTTCCGTGAGTCTCGGGAAACGGTTATCGTCTTACACACCCATCATAAAATTGATCTTTGATATATTAAAGATTCACAAGCTCGTGTGAGTCTCGAGAAACGGTTATCGTTCTTCATTCTCATCATAAAATTGATCTTTGATATATTATAGATTCATACGCACGTGTGAGTCTCGAGAAACGGTTATCTTCCTACATTCTCATCATAAAATTGATCTTTGATATATTATAGATTCACAAGAACGCGTGAGTCTCGAGAAACGGTTATCGTCCCACATTCTCATCATTAGATTGATCTTTGATATATTATAGATTCACAAGCACGCTAGAGTCTCGAGCAAACACGCTAGAGTCTCAAGAAACGGTTAACGTCATTGATCTTTGATATATAATAGATTCACAAGCACGTGTGAGTCTCGAGAAACTGTTATCGTCCTTCATTCTCATCATAAAATTGATCTTTGATACATTAAAGATTCACAAGCACGTGTGAGTCTCGAGAAACGGTTATCTTCCAACATTCTCATCAGAAAATTGTTATCTACAGATTAAAAGGTGTTCTCTGTATATAATGTATACCGACTAACTTTTTAACATGCATTATGTGAGTGTAGCCATAGGTCTGGCTTCGTCACATGACACATGATCGCTGTTATAGTATACAACTGTTTGTTTGAATAGTATCTTACGCCACTTTAAACACTCATATCGGTATTTCTCGCATCAGTTCTACCACTACATTCTTTCCGAGCCTCCAGCTGCTATCCTACATAGGTTAACGATTATCCGCCCATTCGTTGAAGAAAATTGTCGGAAAGGACAACTGCTGCGACCGGGGATCGAACTTGGGACACCATATTTAGGTGTCCAACCGCCTACAATATGTGCTACAACAGACGTAACCACATTTTTAGTATACCACACAGGCGGTATGATGTCACGTGACTTGTTTACATACAAAAACCTATAAATAAAAACATAAGCGGGTGTGTTGATTTAACCATTGAACCTGTTTTGGTGACCACTCTAGGCTGTAAAACTTGAATTTTTTGATCCACACTATGTGATCTAGAAATAGTCTAGAAAAGAGGAGGACCATAGTTTGTTTCTACAGCAATATATTAACCCCTTACAAGATGGCAAAAGTTTAAACTACCAATGTTCTGAATGGATTTGCAGTGATGGAATGTTTATGAAAATCAAGTGTTCTCAACTTTCTTCGTTGAAAACATTGTGAAAAATGAAGAAATTGCTTGTAACAATCAATATCTATATTTTCCACAATATTTTTCTGCAGTATTTTTCTTGATGGTTTCAAATTGCGTCATTATGTGAGAATGGGTTAGCAGAAGTCCGTCCTTGATGGACATCCTTCACTGCAGCAAAAGATCTCACTTCAAATCCTCAATGGCAGCAAACAAAAGTTTCAAGAGATATCAAGACGCTGGTCCATTCTTACAGATTGTGCCTTTTCGGTCAAAGTGTTTATTATCCCAGTCCAAAACAAGCCATGGGTCGATAATCGTAGACCTATGTGGGATAGCAGCTGGGGGCTAGGAAAGGATGTAATGGTAATACTGGTGTGAGAAATACCAGGATTCCATTGTTAGGTGCTCCAGCCGCCGCGATATAACTGAAAGATTGTTGAAAGCGGCGTAAAACCCTATTCAAACGAACAAACAAACCAAAACAAGCCCGATTTTTACACTCCTGAATGAAAAGCTTTGTGAAATATTTTGGAAAATTAGGAAATTGCTTATACCAAGCAATTTCCTCATTTTCAACAATGTTTTCTTAAAATAATAGTATAAATAAATAAGAAAAACAATTCCATCAACTAAATTTGTTGTCTACTGTTAAAATTATAATAATGTTAAAAGATAATAACATGAACAAAATAATGATTTCTGAGAAACTTACCTCCACAATTGAAGAGTTTCCGAACGACGGTTGTAGACAGGATACCTCTCCGCCGTAAATAATCCGCCAAAAATCCACCTATCGGGACGATGATTGCCATTATCAAATGGGGTAATGCAGATAGGATTCCACTCTAAAATATTAAAAAGAAAATGTACGCTAAATAGATTGTACAAATTACTATTTGTTTAGGTTTAAGGATTTACTCTGTATTTGGTGATGAACGATAGATGCGGAACTAAGGATGAAAATATATTTTTACGTGAAAAAACACGTTGTCGAACTTATCGAATTTCGCATAATTTTGATTTATTTGGTTTAAGAAATAATATCAACTCTCAAAATAAAAACACCATGATATGACATGAATGCGTAATACCTTTACATATGGTGGTAGAGTAAAGTGAACTAATTATTTGTTAAACGTACACGAAGAGATTTTTTAAATACGTGACGTTGCGCGTATAAGCATCTATGCATATAGAGGAAAGTGAACTTTCTATAATACGACCTACGGCCCGGAAGTGAAAAAAAAGTTGAATATTTTTGATACTACATAGGTGACATTACTGTATTCTAATACCTGACCAATCGCGATGTCACTCAAATGACCAATCGAACAATGACATCATTCATTTAGATCAGGAATGAGTTTTGAACACCGATATTAACCGCCATTTTTGTAAATATTTTTTGTTGGTTTGGTGACTTAAAAGTCGTAACTACAGCTTTATCAAGCTGTAGATACGAAGTTTAGGTCGACAACCAATTATTCGACCTTTTTGTTACATGCCCGGTTAAAATCGAAGCGGGACTTCCTGTTGGAGTCGATGGGCGTCGTAAGTGGGCGGGCCAGTGATTAGTAAACTATGCAAATGAATTCGAAGCCTACAGTAACATTTTTTGCTACAGCCAAGATGACGTCACAACCCATATAATGATGTCTTTTTAAAAATCGCGTTAAATATTTCACGTAAGAAACTATGAATATATTTTATTTTTAGCCATTTATTTCAGTAATAAATTTCATATTACAAATAGATATCAAATTTTGCTCATATCATCCAAAATAGATAAAAACTCGACAGAGCCTCGTTTTCGTCTGTTTTCAATAGATTCGGCGTTCCGTGCTCTCCAATTTCCTGCATAAAGTAAATCATTTCCATTATACATTCATACACAAAACAAATAAATTCGGGATGAAATCTATCAAAAAAGTGAATTTATCATTTCATAGATATACTAGGATATCGATGAAAACTATTAAGTGAAATCGCCCTAGTTCATAAATGAAATAATTTGTTAAAGGAATGACAAAGTATTGCACGTTTACCAACACCAAACCATTTTTATTGTTACGATATAAATTTGATTTACGCATTATTACAACTTTGTGTCTCGTAGATTCGTCTTGTGGATTTTTCAGAACAACAACAGAATGTTTTATTGCAAAGTTAGACAGACAATTTTAAAGTTCCTTTGAAATAAAAACAGGGTTCGGCAGACAATTCCATCGAGAAGAGAAGATCATAAATCAAGAAAGCCATCAAATTAAGCGAGAATGCATCCAGTCACGTCGAAATAAAGACACATAAATACAATAACCACTGTAGATCTGTCAGTCGTGTCTGTTTCACTCCGCTAAAATTGAGGAGGGGTGCTTCAGGGCGGTGTTACTGGTCCGCATTTATTTCTCCCCAAACCTAATAAGGATGACGCAAGTGACACGTCTTGGATATAAATAGTGTGAGTGGGTCTCGAATATTTAATTAGCAACTGTTGAGGAAAACGTAGGTGGTGAAACATTTGACTGGGATAAATAATCCCCAAATAACGAAGAATTGCTCCGTCAATATCGCAGAATATTAATATCAATTAATTCCCCCTGTGAAGAATTGATGAAATACTAGAATCATGAAATATCTTAGCCATTTACAGTGTTTTATTCTCTCAAAATTTTAGATTTTGCAAAATTCAAAGTGGTACAGACAACATCATAATGTAAGTACAATTGAAAAAGTAGCCATACTAAATGATAGGAAATATTGTGGAAAGAGAAGAAATTTCTTGGTACAAACAATTTCTTTTTTTCTACGGTTTTTCTCAAATAAATATCAAAGGGACGTAGAAATCAGGGATAATATGGGAAAAGGTTAAGACACATGTTAACCCATTCCAATGCAGCCCCCCTTCTTTACGCCCCCCTCCCCCTGAAAACAGCTAATACAGTTTGAGGTTTAATAAAATCCTACTCCTCATCAGCCAGTCAATGTTTCTCCTTTTGACATGGTTACATTTCTTATCATGAAGAATGAATGATTGTATTGGGGAAAAAATGAAAAAATAATCATTATATTGATTTTTAAAAATGAATTACATAACGAACATCATAGACAAGACGAGATACTTACCCGTCTTGGAAAGTCACAAAAATCATTATACGGAGCATTTTCAGAATACATATTAGCAAAGTAACAGTAACAGTTCTATTTGAGGTTATTTTTTTAAAAAAAAAGAACTCGCGTTAATTGAGAATTATTGTTAATACACAGAAGCCTTTAGCGAATTCTGCCTACCCATTTAGCTACCCGTCAACTATTGTCAAATGTTTACCGAGCCGGGGTTCACAGACACAACCCTATAACATTACAACCCATTAGCGACTGAGCTATCTGGGCTCCATCCATGCGCCATCGACAATAATAGAAAATCCTTCTTACCTTCGACAAGTTGAAGTTAAACACCTGGTTGAAATATTTGGGTTGTTCAATAATTAGCAGGTAGAAAGTCCAACTCCTACAGAAGTTGGCAACAAGGATAGCATATACGGGAGTAGACATAGCGAACTTAAGCCATGGTGTTTTCTTCATGTCCTGAAAGCACAAAGTTATGCAATCTCGTGGAACAACAAAAAATAAGCAACTTTAAACTTTGTCATTGCTGAATGAAACCCTTCTATTGAAGGCAAATCTTAGTCTATATGTTCTGCCAAAGCATTAACATTCTGGATTATGCATGGCAAGGATTTATCCAGCAAAACATTACCTGCAAATCGATAGAACAGAGCAGAAGATTTTGGTACTTATACGATCTAAGGTTGCAAGAACTTTTTTTTAGACAAAAAAACAAACAAAAAAAAAACAACAACAAAAAAAATCGTACCGGAAGAGTAGACATCCCTTAAACACTTGACAATTGACGGACCGATTACCCCATCAGCTGACTCCAACCGGAAGTTCCGCTTCGATAATAAACTGCCTCATTTGTCAAAATCTTTGGCCAGTATCATGAAACCAAAACGTAAATTGGTTGGTTTGCGACCTAAGCGTCCTAACTAAAGCTTATTCAAGCTATGTTAACGACGTTTACGTTGATGACGTAAACGTCGTAAACATAGCTTGAATAAGCTTTAGTTGAACAACCAACACAATTCTTCAACATATACGTCGACCAATGTCGGAGTCACTTCCAGGCTAAATGAATAATTCAATTGGTCGATTGATTGACAGTCGCGATTTGTCAATTCCACGTTAGAAGAACTGTTTGTGGCATTTTCAAATGAAATAGGATTGTTACATTACAAGAAGGTCACCACAGCTGCATATCAATTGATGCTGATTTTATTTAAATAATTTTTGTCAAGGTCCCGGTAACACTTTATCTCAAAATAAATGAGGCTCTGAAATTTCTTTTTTGTTTAACTCTTATCAACTTTGATTAATCAAAATGCATAAAAAGTGTTAAATTTGAACTATAACAGGAAATAATATCGTGACCTATACATACCGGAATGACAAATAGACGATAAAAGTAAAGACTGAACCCCTGACATGAAACGTTAAAAAGTAGGATATAAATTGACAGAAACATGCCACAAGGACGATTTGATTGGTCAATCGATTTTTGATTGTAAACGGCCATCCACCAGTTGTCAATTGTCAATTTATGATTATCGACATCTAACAATTTTACTTTTTTGCTATATTTTACTAGCAATAAATTTGGCAAAATAACGCCTTTTTATATCGAAGTGGAACTTTCTGTCGAATCTCAGTGGGCGGAGCCAGTAATCCGTTAATGGAATATAAATATATTTTCTCTTGTGGACGTTTCAATATAGATTCGCTCAAGCTGGGAATTATTTGTATAAGAGTGAATTATTACTCACTATATTCAACGCGGATGGATTTGTGTCTGAGTTATGCCTTAATAGAAGCATTGACGTAAGCAATATATGCGTCGCACAAAAAGTAGTACACAAATCACAAAAAGTAGGACAAACAAATCGGATGTTTATACATTAACGCAATCTTGAAAACGACATTAGCTTGAATATGATCAATGTGAGCCAGCTGATTCCCGTTTTATTCGGTTTTAAATGGAACTTCTATACCTACTATTCATATGGTAGGACATTTTTTGCGCATGCGCAAAAATTATTTCTAATTTTGGTAACAAATCTCTCGCTGCTACAAAGAAAAGCAATGATGTAATTGTAAATGAATAAAGTTAACACTCACTGTGTTGAGTACAGATGTGTTTTCTCCGATGGATGTTTCTATGTAGATGCGTTCATGCTCTGATATGTGGGGATGCTTACTTGGGCTTTCAAAGGCAAGAAACCACCAGATTACAGCCCACGTGATACCCATAGCACCTGCAACAAAATCAGGTAGTGTTAAAATATGACAGAGGAGACATGAAACAGATTTCTAATCATCACAGTAATTTTTCCAAATATACAATTGAGTGGCGTAATCATGAAGAATTTAAGGTAACTAAATATTTTTTATCAAAAATCTATATTTAAAATTGTTTAACAGATAAAAAATGGAGGTTTTTATTCTAATACCTCAATGTATATAGCAAATAATATGATTTTTCAAATCATCAAGGTACCTGCTATAAACAGAGATCTAAAAATCAAGTGATAAAAAACTATATTGGTGACAGTCTCTATGGAACTTTTTGTGCAAAATAGTTCTATCAAGCTTTTCTACATGGAAGTATGAAACAAAATTTTCGACCGATTAGTCATGACTTAATTTAAATCAATTAGATTTTAAAAAGCTTTTTCTTCACCTTTTAAAATCTTACTGCAAAAGATAAACTATTGGAGAAAAATCATTGAAACTAATTTCTCCTGTAACAATATAACAGCTTATTCAATCCCAACAAAAGACGTTTCTGTCACCTTCTAATGATTTGATTTCCTCTTATCAGACAGTAAAAATCTATACTCGTCCAAACTGAAAGAAGTTGCAGACAATAATTTATATTTCGTGAAATTTTAGATTTTTTCGGTTTCTGGACAATAAACATTATGGGGAAAATGAAGAAATTGCTTGATACAATCAGTTTCCTTATTTTCCACAATGTTTTCTAAAACTTTTTTTCCATTATGGGCATCAAAAAGCGCCATTTGGTGGGAATGGGTTAATGTCTCAACCAAATGATTTGCAAGCATTTGTCGTTTATTATAGCACATAAGTTCTGTTCTGTTCTTGTCGGAGATCAGGGGTTGTTACCTTAGTTATTAGTCTTCATTCATATTTTGAGCGCATGTATGACATTTCCAATCATAATACATGTGCGCTAAGTAAAGACTCAGATCAGCCTGTGCATCCGCACAGTCTGATCAGAGTCTTCACTCTGCGCTCTGTAGAAATTAACTTACCAATAGCTTCTTTAAACAAGCAGCGAAAATTCTAATTGCCCAGAATGGCCGTCCAGGGTGCTCAATGTATGCGAGTCACGCGCATGCGAAATGGTTGGAAATGTCACGCACAGGCTCATTTTTTTTCATTTGATCAAAATGGGTTACATCTTATAGGTGAACTGCAACCGATTTTCAGCAACTAGTATAAAGCATTTTGAGATTATATGACCTTAACAACATATCTCATGTTGGAAGGGATGCAGGGTATCAGAGGGAAAAAAGGGGGTGGGGATACCACTCGTCAAATTAGATGTCAACGTTTGACATATTTTTCTTCGCAATTCGTTTAAGGTTTTCTTTGAACCCGGGCTAAAGTCTGTCTAAAAGCAAGTAAATGCTAACTGTCGTTTCTTAATGTCTATAATATCAGAGTATCTAACGATAAAGTGTGTTTGGTCTCTATCAAACAAATTTGATTGAAACGAAGAGGTGTCCTGGGAAATATTTCTTCAAGAAACAATACTCATTCGTCATTAACTTGTTACGGCTAGAACTCTGACCTGTTTTTGACACAGCCATTAACGCAGTGAGGGAAAATGCTTTAACTTAACCAATGGCTCTGTGTGGGATGACTATCAGCTATTTTTTCCATTCATTGTCAAATCTATTTTGTAAGTTCGCAAGAGCAAATTATAAGCGGAATTGTTCGGTGTTTGGCATCCATCGTGTGTCGCCCGTCATATGCCAAAAAATGCTTGTGGGCACGCCAGAGGCTACATTACCGTTTCAAATGTCTTGAAATTATATCAGATTGTCAAATGATGTTTCGGACAAGTTGATAATGTGTTGTGTTGTGTTAGGTGGGATCAAAAAACTATGTCAATAGGTCATATCTTAGGAAAGACTTGTGAGCATTCTACCTTTAATGATAGTCAGAACCTTTGTATCAATGATATCTCTGATAAATGGAATATTGGGTCACGTGTGGGTAAAAAACTAGATAACTAGGTCAAATCTTAAAGATAACTTTCCTTCACCTGAAGGGCTACATTTGTATAAATGCCTTGAAATTTGGTCAGATTTGTCTCGGGCATATCTCGTCGAAGTTCGATATTTAGTCTTTAAGGGTGAACAACTAGGTCAATAAGTGTTAAAACACAAACGCTCATACACACAAAACTAACAACAACACCAACTTTATAAACAACAACAACAACAATATCACTCTAAAGGCTACAAGTCTTGATTTATGACTCTTGACATCTCGGGTATGTGCGCTCTTTGGGTCATTACGGATAAAAAGTTAGGTCATAAGTCCAAGTCAAAGAAAACATTTGCGTGCACTTTGTAGGCTACATTTTTTTGATATATCTTGAAACGTTGTTGAAATTTGTGTCTCCATAAAACCTCAGATAAGAACTAAGTCACTAGGTATATATCCCAGAAACAAAGATGTACACACAAGAGGCTACATTTTTTTCCAAATGACTGTGAAAATAGTCAGATTATATGTCTCCAAGACATCTCGAATAAGGTCAATATTGGGTCATGTTTGCCCAAAACAAAAGGCAATAGCTCAAATCTTAGATAAAAAATATGTTCTATATAGAGGCTATATATTTTGCTCAAATGTCTTGAAACTTGGTCGGGATATTTGTGCTATAATATCTTGACAAGTTTTATACTGGGTCACTGTTGGGTGTAAAAGGTAAAATATGTAGATATGTATTGTGTGACATTTTTAGGCCACGTTCTCTAGCTCAAATGTCTTGAAATTTGGTAAGTGTATTTGTCTGAGTGATATCTCTTTCAAGCATGATATTTTACCACTCGGGGCACTCTTGAGACCACATTTTCGGCCCAAGAGTGAAAATGTCTGTTATCTTATTGTATAAGATTGTAGGTTAAACGTGTTGGGTAAGGCAGTTGGCCACTAGACTAAATCTTATAAATACCATGAATGCACTCCAGAGACCCCATTTTGAAGTCAGATGTCTCAATATTAGAGCATTTGTAACTATGAAATACCTCAGTATATAGGTAAAACAGTCTATCAGGTTATGTTTCAGAAGTACATAGGCTACATTGTTGTGGATGCTTTTTTAAAGCTATAACGTAATGACATTTTGTCAGAGTATTTTACAAGAAGATGTGTCGATTTATTTGGGGCGACATGAGGTCGAAGGATAAGTCACTATGTAACATTTTGAAAAAGAACAACACAACAACAATATAATTGGCGGATCGCGTCGATAGACCAAACAAATAATTCTTTTGGACAGGGAGTAAAATTTGAACTCCAATATTTGCCAATATTTATTTGAAGCATTTATGCTGGTTTGATGACGTAAACGTCGTAGCCACAGTTTATAAAAGCTTATTCAGATTATTTGATTGGTCATATTAGTTGTTCGATTTAACCGCTAGTTGGGCGTTTACTTACCAAAACAGTAAAAGCCGGACTGCCACCCGAAATTCTTTGTAAGTATTCCAGAAATGGGCATCCCGATAACCGCCCCAGCATAAGAACCTGTGGAGAAAAAAAGATACATAAGATGATCCACGATATCGTTGGTTTCAAACCCTGGTCTGACCAAACCAACTACATATGTATTTCGTTCAAGTTCGCGTATGACGGTTTATACGCCGAGAAGGACAGAGAACCAGCCGAAGTCCTGTTGCCTTTCGACGCTATCCTCAGTATAAACTATCCATCTTCCAAGGCCTCGTTCATAAAGGCAGTAGGTGGCGACGATGAATAACACTTTCGTGTTTAGCAAAATCTTGGACTTGTCCAAATTCAGGGATTGAACAGGAAAGGGATAAATGAAAATGCATATACATCCTTTAGACAAACATCGTAATGGCGGGGCTGTTGCTTAATATATCTCTACGGGACAGGATTAAGACAAGTCTAAATTGAAAGATGTCGCTGACGACAAATTAAAGTTGGTGAAATAAAAAAAAACACCCCCAAACTTTTATGACAGATTGACCATGATGTTTTCCAAAGCTTTTTTACCGACTTGGCACATCTGTATTGTTAGGGGTCACAGGGATTGGGAACTAAAACGTCGTCAGATTTTTTGATATCACGAATATTTAATCTTGATATCCATTTTCTCCCTATATAAGTCCACAGTTTTTCTTGCCCATTTCCGTTTTCCTTAAAATGCACAATAGATATACTACAAGATAAACATATACACGTATATATGTTAGAATGTTTGTATCCACCATATTGTATTTATATGCTTCATCTGTGAAATCCACATTGGTCAAAGGTCATCTGACTATTTAATAAAGAAACTACATGTATGTTCTAACTTCTTTATATTAAAAAAATATTTACTGAAAAGAGGAAAACCAAGGAAAGGAAACAAGGCAGTGGAAAGTTATTATCTAGGAAATTGAAAGTAAACAAGAGATGTCTTAAAACATCGCAGCAAGTCTGCACAGTAATTTTATTAGGAATCTGCACGAACTTGTATTCTGAAGGAACTCGTGGCATTGCGAGATATTTGATTTAGTAAATAAGATTCTTTCTCGTTAAACCTTGAAGAAAAATCTACAATATTCAGTCTGCTTATCTTCTAACATCTAAGGGCTGAGCTTGAATAGTAGTACTTAACCCATGTCATGCTGAGCCCGGAATATTCCGGTTTTGGCAGGAGGTGTAGACTAAGATCAGACTGCACGTTCGTGCAGGCTGATCTTAGTCTACACCTCTTGCTCATACTTTTCCTTCCCGAGTTGTTTATGAGGTTGATTTCTGAAATATTGATTTTTGAATAAAAAGATCTATCAGTTCTTTCAGCCCTTTGATTTGACAGCAATTCAGTAAGGTAATTTTTTATAGCATGACAAGGGTTAATATGTTACGGTATATGATTCCAAATGAAATCAATCTCCCTTCGTTCCAACCTTACCCATTTTTACATTTAAATCAGGGAATCAGAGTCTAGTGCATGAAATATAACAAATAGTTCACGCATTCAAATATTTTACAAGCAGGTGAATCAGCAGTTTTTGAATCACTTTGTGAGCTTATAAGGAGGTTACAATTTACACATAGCTTTAAAAGATAATGTTTCGTAGCGCGTAAAGCTATAAACAGACTCATTCAGAACTTGCACAAAGTAAATCTCGGTGCGTTGTATACAATCGGGAAGTATGGACTTAAAGCGGCCCTTGAACAGATTTTCAGGAAATTTTGATGTAGGTGAATTATATGCTTTTCCAATAGTTATTCATGTAACTTTCACTATAAATATACTTCCTTGGCGTTAAATTGACTAAATTCACTAATGTGATCCATTCTCAATGCCCTCCTTTGAAACATCGGAATTTATCGGGCGAGTTCGTTTGTCCTCGGGTGATATTGATAACGACTGTATTGCTAGCGGAAGATAATGACGTGGACATTGAAAGTACAAATGAGGCAGTTTTAGGTGCAATCGAAAGAAAACGTATTTAGCCGATGAATTCCGGTTCCGTTTGGGTTGTACATTGCTGACTTTTTTGGCGTCTCGTAACCCCTATATTTTTGCTTCTTTTATTTCTTTTTATAAAGTTATGCGCGGTCTTTTACATTACAAAGTCTGCTCAACCACTTGCTTATAAACGTCTGAAAGCATTACAGTTAGAAATTTGAAAATTGAGAGCATAAACTTTTTTGATAATCTGTGCAAGAGCCGCTTTAACGGACCATGCCCAATGAGCTCCAATAGGAAGTCCCAATTCCATATCAAACGGCGTTATTCTGCAAAATTTATACTAAGTAGCATGTAAAAAAAAGTGGTTTGTTGGTGACCCAAACGTCTAAACTACAGATTGAATAAGCTGTAGTTACAACGTTTAAATCGCCAAACCAACAATAATGCTATATTTAATCGTCAGAGCTCAAAGTTCACCTCCAATTTAAATGAGTATTTTGATAGTTTGATTTTTGATAAACAGTCGAGATCCGTCTAGAGTACAGACTATCTATACCAAAGAGTTCACAGTCAAGGGTTAATTACACATTGTTCAATCCGGACACGAATCATTGTCGCTAAATTCCCGACAGAATTTAATCTACGATATCCCGATACTACTCCGTATGGACTAATCCTTCGTTTTGTATGCAATGTTGAACGCCATTGGATCATTTCACTTCTCAAATGACACCTTTCGTCTGGCCAGCTAAAAATGGTTCTCTGTACTTTCCAGTCGTGAATCGACTATACACATTTAACCATTACCCGACGACAGAATTTAGAATGAATTATCATCGATTAAAGATCCAGGGTGGTTTATTAGTGAACTTTTATTCAGAAATTTTATTATGATTTCTTTGTTTCATTTGATAGATCATTATTTCTTATTAAGAATTCTGAATCATCACCGACTAAATTAGATCAAAGCAGCTATCAAAATATCACTGAACTATTATTTATTACATATTTTTGTGTTTCATAGGGAGGGAAAGCTATTCCACAAATAGATTTGTGTCCAGGAATCGAAAACCCGGTTGGTCCGCCAACTAAATTTTCTCCTCTGGTTACACAGGCACTCATGGTAAATTACCAGCGGTGATCATATGCTCAATGCCGAGGTTTTTTATAATTGAGATTCGATACGAATTCTTACTTGCGGAGAGACTTTGTATTGGGGTCATCTATTCAACAAATAGATTAAAACCGACTTGGGTTATGGACGCGGCCCAGTAGCTCAATTGGTAGAGCACTCGCCCTGTTAGCAAAAAGGTCCAGAGATCGAAACCAGGACAGGCTGCTACATTTTTTCTCCTCTCGTTGCATAAAAACTTTAAAGGAAGTACAATTAAAAAACGTTATCATCAGGCTCTTATGAAGCTAAGTGACTGGTCTCTGGCTACGCTCGATGACCTCCACCGGTGCAATTCGAATAAGATATTAAAACTATTTTGACAGCAACATAAAACAAACGAACAAACAAACAAACAAAACAAAAGCATCTCGTCGTTTGGAGGCCTAAACGTCATGTAACCGTGTCACAAGAAACAGAATTAGGTCGCCTGCTTGACCTTAATTTTCAGAGTCTATCATTCCGGTCCAAAGGAATGATGTGATTGGTAAACAGATTCCTTGCTTGACAATGGCAGTCTTTCGAGTCCTTGCGTTTCTACCCGAATTTCGGGTTGTTTAGAAAAGTATTTTCCCGAAGAGCCTTCTGTTTCGAGATTAGAAATGAAAACGGACTTAATTGTTTTATACATCTACTGATTTTCCTAAATCAAACCATCAACCCATTACGAGACGGCAAAATTTTAGACTGCTCCAAATTGAAAGGAATTGCAACAATTTTCAGGTTATGAAATTTAAGATTTTTTTCAACTTTCTGTGTAGAAACCATAGTGTAAAAATGAAACAATTGCTTGTTTTACGCAATTTCCTTCATTTTGTTGGAATGGATTAAACGAAATATTTTTGAAACCAAAAAAATCATTTTGTCAATCGAGATAACTTTTAGTAAAGGAGTAAAAATCCCTTGTGAAGCACTAATGAGTATTAAACTAGAGGACAATACGAGTTTTATTTGCCCACACGTCACTCAATTTGACAGGAAGACAAATAAATGCTTTTAAAACTGATTCACAAAAATATATTTGACAGATGCATTAAGAGATTCCAGTCATATAACCTTTTTTTCAAATTAAATCTTTAGTTGCTCTCCGAGACACCATAAAAATTTAAACTTAGCCCCCCCTAAAACAACAACAACAACAACAACAACAACAACAACAACTAAGAAAAAAACACCCAGAGTTTCCCTCGGGACATTTTTTTTATTGTTTTATTCAATGTCGCCGCGAACTTAATAGATTTAGAACACATCATCAAACAAGCTTATCGCCATCGGGCGTGCAAAATGTAACAACAGCGCAACTACAACATTTTCCCAGGACAGTCTCGTAATATTAGTGGTCGAACCATTACCTTCTGCTAGAATGCCAACACTGACCTATACTAAAGTATGGATGGGTGAATAGCCCCTTTCCAGAACAATGGCGATACCAAAAGAATATATATGAAATCAATTCAGTGTAATCTTAGGAAGTTCGAATGAATAAACCAGGACGTTTCAGTACCTTTCTATCAGATTCAGAGCAATTCTTGTACAATAATATCAAACATGGACATTCCAACTGCTGAAAAATAAAGTTTCTTTGGCCAATTTCTGAGATAATGGTGGGATTCTTGTGTTTGCTATATTAAGACGGGTAATTATCGCAGATAGCAAACATATAATCATAGAACCAGTCACAGTAATTAGAGAGGAAGAGAGTGTCAAAACGAGACAGCAAATTTGTTGCGCCATTTCATCTGCATTTTATCACATAATGACAAAGAACTAGATGGAATCCAAAGAGGAGCTGAACTTTCTTTCCTCGTGAGTTCTTGCCGCATTTTAACCCTTTCCTGGATAATCCCTGTTTTTACGTCCCCGTGACTTTATGATTGAGAAAACAATGTAGAAAAAAGACGAAATTGCTTGTACAAATATGTTCTACTTTGCTGAATAAATACTTTTGTAATCAAACTCACTTTAAAAATTCTTCTGCAAGTTCTTTGAATTTCGACAGGTCTGAAATTGTGCAAAACAGGAAAAGGCTAAATAGCATAAATCTGATATATACCGAATACTGGTGGACCAGTGGTAAAAAAGTAGGTCTACCAATCCTAAAGTCCGTAGTTCGAATCCAAGCAGGATTTTTCAGTGACACTTCTTGTCTCCCGACCTACTAGAAGTGAACCGGTAAGAAACCCGGTGGTAACTTTGCATGTATCGGTGCTTTATACTGGGCACGTTAAAGCATATCCGAAAAAGACCCTTTTTGGCGCCCCTCGAGAAAAACAATTAGGAAAACATTGTGTAAAAAATTTTCCATAATGAAAGTTGAAATAATTTAAAATTTCATTTACTTTCATTTGTTGTATGTAACACCTCTCAATTTTGACCAGTCCATACTTTTGCCGCCAAGTAGTGGCTTAACACATTCCAACACAACACAATTTTAGACTGGTTCAAATTCAAAGAAACTGCAGATCACGATTTCAGGTTGATGAAATCTTATTTTTTTCGTCTTTTTGGATAGAAAACAATGTTGATATTGAAGAAATTCCTTGGTATAAGCAATTTCTTCATTTACAACAATGTTTTCCAAAGCTTTTTACTTGAGGGAGGGAGGGGGGTGAAAAAGGAGGGTTTGTATGGGAAATGGTTAAAAGACCAAGAGGGTCTATTCGTAGAAGAACTAGGGGCGTATGAATCCGGATCACCATGTATCCGCTTCTCTCATACCAAATATAACAAATGTGCCGGAGGGATCTAAATCCTACAATTACACACAGATACCGGATATTACACGAGTGTTTATTGCTTATAACTGTTATCAAATGAATCATTGTAGAAGTTACCAGAGGACCATACCCCTGTATGAAACCGTGAAGCGGAGAAAGTTTTAAAAGATCTCCGGGCAGAATTCAGGTTTCCACAACACAGGGTTAATTGACCATTAGCGTCTGTTAATCAAATAGTCAGTCAACCAATCAGATCATTCATGTAGACTGGATGTTAACTTTGAACTCCAACATTGGCCACCATTTATGTAAAGCAATTTTGTTGGTTTGGTGACTTAAACGTCGTAACTTTAGCTACTGGCCATATATTTACAAAATTACGCTGTTAAAATCGAAGTGGTACTTCCTAGTCAATGGCGGGGCCAGCGATCGTTTACTTCTAATGTAAGGGTGATAATATAAATCAATTTGGACGTATACTGATACAAAGCAATACTAGATGAAATTTTTTAAATCATTTTAGTTATTTGGGAAGGGATAACATAGACAGTGCAACATGTCAAATTTGAAAAATAACCGCTTTCGGTTTTGGAGTAGAACAGTAGATCTGTGAAAAATACGGGTTCCAACAACAAATTGCTAGTTTTCAACGCAATGGAACAATTCGGAGTATTTCATAGAGTGAAACTAGGCCATGTAAGATACCAAATTTCAAAGCTCTTGGCCATTCGGTTTGGGAGAATATGTTTCCCTTCTTTAATTCGATGTAAAAACCGGGATCCAACACCAAAGAGCTAATTTCATTCAAGAGCAATAATTTAACGTTTTTAGACGATCATTTAGCGATGTTAAAAGCGAGAATACAAAAGTTCAAGGCCTTTCAGTGTACAAGAAGATTTTTAAGATTCCCATCTTTATTTCTATGTAAAATACGGGAAACCATATCATACGGTTTATTTTCCTTTAGGAGCAAGTATTTGAAGTATTGTAATTGAGGGTAATTAGGCGATTTACATGCCAAATATGAAAGCTTTAGGCTGTCCAGTTTGGATGGAGAAGATTTTTAGGTGTTTTATTCATTTATTCGCAATGGAAACCAGAGTTCTTCATGCATTCAAATTCTCTGAAGTATTTAAAAGTGCATGACCAACGGATCATTTCGGTAAAGGTTGATTCAAATCCGATAGGTAGATTGAAAGAGCGAATCTTTGTAATTGACCAATTGTGGCAGTCAATCAAAAAATCAGTCGAGTAATTGATCGATCCTTGATAGCTAATAGAAACGAAAGGTTGTCGGGCCTTTCACTGTCAGAACGACCTGTTAGACAAGATGGGTTTATGAAATACCATGCCTCCCCAAAACTTTTTTTCGGCAATGTGACTTTGATGAAAAACATTGGGGCTCATCTTGACCCCACATCCAATTAATGCCTATCAATGCAAGGAATCTACTACAAAAATAGGAGCCATGTATCTGCAGCAATGTTTGATTAAAAAAACAAAAAAGGTTTTGGGTAAAGTTTTTAAAACACCACCACCACCAACATCACCAACTACACCACCACCACCACCACCACCACCACCAACTCACACACAAACACACACACACACACACAAAAAAAACCCCAACAAAACCCAAGATCGTAATAAGTGACCTTGACCTTAATGGATGACTCCAATCCTTTAACCAACTGGTGCCTGTCAATGTAAGGGACCTAAATCCAAGATATAGACTAGATAATTCCAATAATTTTGAATGAAATGTTAAGTTTCTTACGTTGAGTTTACAACTCGTTGACAGACGGACAGACAGACGGACAACGATGAAACAATGTACCCCCGATCTTATCGATGCGAGGACGTGAAAAATTTGAATATGAGATTGTGTACCATGATTATCTGAATATTTTTTTCTTCGTAAAAATGGGGTTGTGTAATAAAGTTAACAAAGCTAATAGGAAAGGAGAAAATTTGCTACACCATTAACTTTGCAATTCATATACGTACGGAATAATATGTTATAGTAGTTATACAAAACCTTGCATTGGATTCGAGCCGCGTAGGCAAATTTGAATATCTCAGGAAGTGAAATATCAAACTGTCCCAAGTTCTCAGTCGAGGTACGGATAGGTGTATTTCGAAGATTTTTAGATTTCGTCTAAACCCATTTCCAACAAATAATCATGTGGCGAGAGAGCCATTGGCCCAGGTGTGCTCGCCTGAGATAAAGGCTCTTTTTCTTCCAATAGTCAAATCTAATATTTTTTCTAGGATTATGATACCGGAGTTTTCAACTGATTTCAATTATTTCAGATATTTTTGAAGGGAGACACGTAGGGAAAATTTCTGCCAAATTTGATTGAAATCGGCCCAGTGGTTCATGGAGATGTCATTTAAAATTCTTCTTTGTTTCTAAATAGACCCCGGGGCTCCAGCAAACAATTGGTATCTATTACTTGATAGAAGGATTATACATTAATAAGTCCCAATAAACGTGAATGCTGTTAATCTAATTCATAGATATTTTATAAATTTCGATTTAATTGATTGATTGATTGATTGATTGATTGGGGTTTAACGCCGCTTTTAACAGTATTTCAGTCATATCGCGGCGGCTGGAGCACCTAACAATGGAATCCTGGTATTTCTCACACCAGTACTACCATTACATCCCTTCCTAGCCTCCAGCTGCTATCTCACATAGGTCTACGATTATCGACCCATTGGTGAGAGACAAATAGTCGGAAAGGATGAGTGCCGCCGTCGGGGATCGAACCCGGGACCTTTAGATTGACAGTCCGACATTTCGATTTAATATCATATACATGTACATGTTCTGTCGTTCCTCGCGGGAAAGGTCTAAATTTGATGATGAAACTTAAAACTCAAATTTAATAAACTAACATACGTTAAGACGGGTAGATAAATACGTACTCACAAACTTTCACTTGCCTTTTATAACGTATACACAAGACAACCTTAAATATTCACACAAGACACCTTACATATTCGTTAAATTTCGAACGTCAGATTGGAAATTATAATTGGTAGACAAAAAAGAACCCTGTTCCCGGTGTGTAAGTTGGGTACCGACCTTCCGTATAAGAATGACCTGGGCACGTGATTCACGAAACACTTCGACCACTTCCCGTTCTCAGTGTCACATGACACGTTTGTTGTCCGTCGTCCAAATTTGGAAGAAATGCTCATTTGGTGGTCCCATTTAAAAATAGTTAAAAGAATTGAAATTTGTTGAAACCTCTGATTGAAATGGCAACAAAATTTAAATAAAATCTTTAAAACTATTCTTCTCCTGGCAATGAAGGCCTAGATGCTTCATATTGTGCATGAAAAATCAGTAGGCCCTGTATTGACCTATTTCAAAATATCATAAGTCTCTACCCTCGAGTCCCCAGGAGGGAAGCCCTTGGGGGTGTAGTTCTATATAGAAGCAAAGAAGGATTTGAAATGACCTATCCTCCATAACCAGGGAGCCATTTCAAACAAAATGTGGCAGTAATGTTCCTCATGCGGTCCGATTAAAATATTTAAAAATTAAAAAACTTTGAAAACACCGGTTGCCATGGTGACAAAAGTAAAATTTAGAAAAAAAATCTTTAAAAATCTTCTGATGATAACCCAGAAGGCATAGAGCTTTGATATTTAAATGAAAAACCAGTATATTGACCTCTTTCAAAATAGCCAAAATCATTGACCCGGGTCCCAAGGGGCGGAGCCGCGAAGGTCTATATAGAAAAAAAGGATTTTTAGACGACATATCTGCAAAAACCACTGAGTTAATTTCAACGAAATTTCGCAGGATGTTCCTATGGTACTCCCCTTTGAAATAGCCAAGAAAATATGAAATCCGTTGAAACCTCCGGTTGCAATGGCAACAAAAGTGAGGGTTTCAAAAAAATCTTAAAAAATCTTCTTCTTCTGACCTTGAAACATCAGTATATTGACCTCTTTCAAAATAACTAAAGTCATTACCCTCTGGTCCCCAGGGGCGAAGTTCCCCGGGGCATTCTATATATATATACAATAAGGATATTTCAAACAAAATCTCCTTTAAACCACTGGGTCGATTTCAACCGAATTTGGCAGAAATGTTCCTTAGGTGCTTCCCTTTAAAATAGCTAAAAGAATTGAAATCTGCTGAAAACCCCGGTTGTCATAGCAACAGACAGAAATTCAAAAAAAAAAATTAAACATTCTTCTTCTGACCCTGAGTCCTAGAGTCTTAATATTTTTCACGAACATCGACAGTATTTTGTAGAACTACCTTTTTGCACAATATCTCCCCCCCCCCCCCCTAAAAAAAAACCCTAGTCCGATCCTCGAACTTACTTTCGGGGGGGGGGCACAAAACAAAATTTTCAGCCAATCGGAGTACAAAAGTATAGAAAGACGAAGCTTAAGTTAAACTAAACTAAAATATATTTCATGCGCGGGTCATATTAAACTCTTTTATGATCTCGGTTGTTTTCAGGAAAGGAAAGAAAACGAACCAGAATGTGTCTGTGACATGGATGCTCCCGCTCAAGTTCTTGTCACATGACCTTCAGATGTGACCTTCAACTTGGAAGTACCAAACACAAATGACACTTGTACTCATCAAGAGGAACACATGTCCCAAGTTATTTTTAAAATCCACTAATAAATATAGAAACTATGCCTCGGACGATCATTGAACTCACACATTCACCCACCAATCCACCCACTTATCAACACACGCTCTCACACACGGTAAATGGTAAGACTATACGCCCGTTGCCATACTTTGCGGGGCATTTAAATCTTGTCGATATTCGTCAAGTCTTTTACTTAATAGGAGACAAGGGATTCTATGTGAAAAAGGCGTTTTCCAGGTTAAGAATACGCAAGAAAGTGATCTATCAAGCGAGACCGCCATTCCAAAGGAAATCTATAATTAAACCATTGATTAAATATTTCACACTTGTTGATTTTCTCACAATACCGACAATACAAGTGATCATGTAATTGCTATGCATTCTGCATTATTCTTCCCGCGATAATCAAATTTGAATCGGCACGAGAGACCTTAATTTGTTCACTATCTGTTGGGTTTCCACGGAAACGGAATTTTATAGGGGATCTGCAATATGTTTCTTTTTTTGACATAACTTGTAACCATTGTAAAATTTAAATGCAAAACTGTCAAATATTTCCAGTCTTTTTTTCTTTTACGTATTTCAAATAATTCATTGTCCATATAAATCTGCCGAAATGACAGAAAAAAATGATTTCCCCCATTCAAATATATTCTCTTCATTTCTTTTAATAATAGCACATCTACTCATGATGAAGAATAAGTTATTTTGAAATCAATCCATAAATGTATGAGTTATTGTCAAATTTATGACGAACGGGCGGGCGGACGGACTAACGGACTTACGGACTAACTAACGCGCTAACGCACATACACCTTCTTGTCATAGTGACTACTATGTCTCGCTCACGGCAAGCGGAATCGATAAAAATCAGCCAGTCAAAACGCTTGGTTGTTTATGGACGAGACTTCATTTTAAACTTAGTTGCTGATAGAAAACAACAAAGAAAATTTAAGAGAATCATAATGCTTATACAAAGTATTTTTTAGATTGTAACTGGACTAAAGTATCTATTATACCACGTTTATATGAAAAGTATCCTTTTTTTAAAACTTGATCTGATCTGAAAAATAAGCCATACACTTAATGGTCAACATGAGCAATAACTCTCGCCACTGACAATATAATTGATGTTTTTCCTACATTATTTTGGAATTTAAGACAACGGCTGGTACTCAAGGTTTACGTTATTTCGAATCTTCTTTGAATCCCAGTGAAAATCCAAAGTAAGAAGTTCCAGCTCGGGATGCAGGAAGAAAATATACGAACTCTGTCTCGCACTCCGCCAGTGTTGATATAAACTATCTAAATCTATTACCATCACAAATTCCAACAAATCCTAATACCCCACAACCACAGCTAGAACAATGCTGATGTTGTAAGGCCCCCATAACAAAGCTAACCATAATTTTGGCGCTCTTCATTACAGTTTCTTCTTTTCTAACAGTATTTTATATCTTATTTGGTACTTATTTTCCAAATTTACTTCTGTTATCGTGTAATTTCTTCATTATCCACAATGTTTTCTACCCCTACAGACAAAACACGTTTTCATCAACTAAAATTTGTCGTCAACACCGACTTTTAATTTGCACCAGACTAAAATTTTGAATATGGTAATGGTTTAAGCAAATAGTGTTTTCAGAAATTCAATATAAACTGATTCAGCTTTACTATATCTGGCAAACAAATCTAGTCACTGAAATCTTTGAAATAGTTCTGGGGAATCATTTCAAATTTTGTACTTGACAAAGGTCACGTCAAGAAATGTTAACTTCATTGACTAAGTCAAATGAAAAGGTATTTGCTCTCACTGTATACCATATATGGACATAAACCACAAAAATAAAAGCCATTGTTTAAACGATTAAAATTATATGAAGTTATCTAACAAAGAGTCACCTGAGGATCATTCCTTCGAAATTTGGTTGAAATCCATCGACCAGATTCTTAGAAGATTTTCAAATTTCCAAAATATATCCATATATGGAAATTAGCCTCACCCCTCCCGAAAAAGACATGTTTTTTTTTTTAAATACATTGTTCAATCTAATTCATCCAAGAATTCTGATAAAAGGTCTCCAAATGATAATTCCTGTGAAATCAATTAACTAATTCTGAAATTATTTTTTAAGGATATACCATATGTGGAAACGATCCCTGGATTATCCAAGCATAATTTTCATTCGATCAAAGTTCTTTGAAGGAATCTGATAAAGGAACACACAAGGATCATTCCTGTGAAATTAGGTTGAAATCAATCAACTGGTTTCTGAGAAAAAGCTTTTTAAAGCTTTCATCATAAATTGAAATGAACCACGGCAATTAAAGCCACGTTTTTCATCTGATCAGAGTTCTTTCAAAAAATCTGATAAAGGGTCACCAAAGGATCCTTCCTGTAAAATATATTTGAATTCTGTTCAGTACTTTCTGAGGAGAAGACTTTCATAGTAAAAGTTTACGGACGAACACCACGCCATAACAAAAGCCCTATGGCTTACAACCAGTGGACCATAACCTATTCCCACACAGTAACGCTTTTGGTCGCCCATCAAGAAAAACAATTGAGAAACCATTGTGAAAAATGAAGAAATTGCTTGTGACAAGTAATTTCATCGTTTTACACAATCTTTTCTATCCTGAAAGTTGAACCCCCCCCCCAACTCAAACTTAATAAACTTTTAATTTTCTTCAACTCCTTTCAATTTGGACCAGTCTAAAATTTTGGTGTATAGTAATGTGTTAAAACAACTAAATAATAACAACAACAATAACACCTTAAATGCGTGTTTGTTTAACCAGAACGTCCCGACAAACTACCACATTTTGGTATACGAACTTCCTAATCGAGGGTTATTTATGTAATACGAAGACCACACTACTCACAATTTATAAGCATTCTTTGGTCAAACAGACAGGGTATTGGTTGATTGATTGAATGGGGTTTAACGCCACTTTTAACAGTATTCCAGTCATATCGCGGCGGCTAGAGCAACTAACAATGGATCCCTGGTATTTCTCACACCAGTACTACCACTACATCCTTTCCTAGCCTCCAGCTGGTTTACGATCATCCATCATTGGTTGGAGACAAATGTCGGAAAGAATATTTGCCGCCGACGGGGATCGAACAAAACAGATAGAGTAACGGATAGATAAATATTAAACATAATCTACCCTTTGTGATGGTATTTGGATAAGATTCACCTTTAAATTTACTACACCTACGTATCGGCATCTCGAATCTATTAAACGTCAATATGACTCAACGAAAAAATCACAATGCTATTAGAAATACCTACCACAGAATGAGGTCGTAGCTAATTTCGACCTTTCTAAAGGTGGCGCCCAATGACTCCATATTCCGTGACAAGCGGGGTACGTTACACCCTGAAATAAACATAGGCGTAATTTCAGTCAAGGTGGTTTTAAAAAAGGAATTGATGGATCGCTGGTCCCGCCCACTGAACTCCGACAGGGAGTTTCACTTAGATATTAAATGACGTTATTTCGAGAAAGAAAAAAAAGGTCAGTAACATGTAATACCAACGTTAAATGGTTGAATGGCGACATAAACGTTGTAGGTACAGTTTAAGTCGCCAAACACACAAAAATGTCTGAGTTCATAGTTCCGTACTAAATTAATGATTTGATTGGTGGACAGATTGTTTGATTGACATACACAATCCGGCAATTAGCTAGCATATGTACCCGAATAAGGCGAAATAATTACTTGTCCTAACTACATGTTGCATATTTTGGTTATAATAAATTCTACAATTGTATTTACATTGCGTCATGTGCACCACAAATTTGCTTACCCCTTACATACTCTTATGTCTGTACCGATCTGATCTAAGCATTTGGGATAAACCTAACTAACTAACTTTAGATTTCAAACGAATAATTACAAGTCGATCTCTTCTCACAGTGTTTGGTTGGATTTGGTTTATACCAAATGTTGTCCGAAACTTGGTATCTTTGAGAATGAGAACAAAGTAAATGTAATCGTTCATTCAGACCGGAAGTGAAAACTGAAATCCTACATTGGCGGCATTTTGGGAAGTATTTTTGTATGTTTTGTAATCTAATCTAATTCAGGCTGGATTTACGACATTTAGATCGCTAACCAACATTTATGCCTTTTTATTACATGTAACTGGCAATGAAAAATTCGTAATAACGCCCTTTAATTTCGAAGCGGAAAACTCTGTCGGAGTAAGCGGGGCAAGCGGAGTCAGTGGGTGGGGGCAGCGAACCGTCACTTTCGGTATCTCTTAGTTGTTCGACCTTGCCTAATTTGAAATTACACCGCTCTTTAATAACATAATATTCTAAATATGGCCGATTCACATAGTGACTTTCAGTATCTTCCGTGACGGTTCCAGCATTATCACATGTGTGAATTGACTGGGGTCTCTCAGTAGCCTGAACAGTCACTCGGGACGTTTTAAAAAATCGCATACACCAGCTTTGAGCCAATATCTATATATAGACGATATAGTGAAGACTCTGGTCAGAATGCACAGGTTGATCGGAGTCTTCACCAAGCAAACATGTGTAATGTCATGCACTTGCCCAAACATTTAAAAAATAACAAACGGAAAAAATGGTCCTAATGTAGTTAAAATCATTTGTATTCTTTAAGAATCGTAGATTTGATAGTTTTGAACGGATTTTGACCACACGTAAAGAAAGAGTTCTTGTGATGTTTTAAACTACCTTCAAAAATTGAAAGCGAATCAAGTAAGAATTGTTCACTTTAATACACAAGATGATTTTATTGAATTTCTACAAGACCCCCTTACATTATCATTTGACTCTTATGACCTGGTGCATTTATGCGTTTTAAATAAACCAAATAAGGAACAATAAACTGAAAACCCATATCAAATGAGTAAAAAGTCACCTAGACCACTCATATTTTTTTCACCAAAACACCACCAATTGACCAATCACGATTGTCAATCAAGGAAATACTCGACCAATCAAATCATTTATTCAGCCT
The DNA here is from genome assembly GCA_946902895.1 of Fragum fragum. NCBI lineage: Eukaryota > Metazoa > Mollusca > Bivalvia > Cardiida > Cardiidae > Fragum > Fragum fragum. Next base: position 21,082,631 of record OX336375.1, read on the forward strand.
GAACCTAAGCTTTCAACTCCAACATTGGCCGCCATTTTTGTAAACCTTTGGTGTTGGTTTGGCGACTTAAACGTCGTAACTACATCTTATTCAAGCTGTAGCTACGATGTTTAGGTCGCCATCAAACCATTTTCATTTTTTTGTTACACGTTACATTTCGCAAAATAGCGCCTTTAAAAATCGAAGTGGAATTTCCTGTCGGAGTCAATAAGCGGGGCGTAGGGAGTCAATGGGCGGGGCCAGCGATTAGTCAATTTATTCAACGTTTCTTTAATTTCTCAATAAGAAAACATGATTATCAAAAAAAAAAAAAAAAAAAAAGATACCTTTGTAGAATGAATCGATTTCAAGTATCAAGATATCAAACGTTATCATTTTATATTAGTTTTTATCGACTCCCCGCTCCCTCCCCCCCAAAATAGCATAATTAATTCGCATCATTTTCTTACCAAACTTTAAATAATTTTTACTTTAATCCAAGCCAATCTCGATTATGACATTTTTATCGCAAACCGACACTAGATTTCCAGGTTACCAGAAGAAAAGACATTGATTCTTGAATACCCCTAATACAGCCTGCTTGACCGATTGGGGCCTGTAATCGAACGGGGCGTAACAAGGAGGGATTGGCTGGGAACGGTTAAGTTATAAGTTCCATTAGAATTTAATGCCAAAGGACATAACGTCAGTGCACTAGCAAAATATCGTAACTACAGCTTTAATAAAGCTGTATTTACGACGCACATCGGTGATATTTATATTATGAAATCTTGATATAAAAAAAATAATATAGAAGTATTTGATATCATATGAGTAATAGCGTCTGGTAATTTCGAACAGAGTTTTACACATTGATTCTACTTTTAGACTGCTTCTGTTGATTAGTCTGGTACAAGAATGCAATGAATTTTGATTCTGGCTTTTAATTTGCGCAATGTGTGACAATCAAGCGTAAAGTGACGATAATGACCCTGTAACGAAAATTAATGCACTCAGATGGTAACCGAGTAAAATTTTGTTTAGAGGGCATCTTTTCAAGAATTGATATTTCAACGGGAGTATATATTTCTTTATATTATCGAAACCCCGATATTATAGGAAAATGTCCATTCTCATCCTGCCCTTGTAGATCGAAAGTAGTTATTCTTTTTACTATATATAAATTCTTTTTACCATTTTCCACATACTTCCTCGCGTCAAAGAAACATAGGCATAGAAAACATTGGAAGTAAAGAAGAAATCACTTATTTCAGCAGTTTCTAATTTTCTCACATCAATTTTTACATCATATGGCCCTTATTTTTCATATCAGATCAATTTTGTATTGTCGTGTTGACCTCTTTCAATTTGGACGAGTCTAAAATTTTGTCGTTTGGGAATGGTATATAACTGATACTATCGGTCTTTAAAGTATAGTTTGAGACATCTTCGGCCCAACGTATAATCACACCATATACACTGCATGCACTTCAAACGTATGGAGTGACGTAATGTATGAAATGTTGAATCATTGATTGAATTGAGTATTACACAACTTTTAATAATATTTCAGTCATATCTCAGCGGCTGCATGTACCTAACCATGGGTTCCCGGTATTTCTCACACAAGTACTACGACTACATCCTTTCCGAGCCGCCAGCTGCTCATCCTAGGTAGGTTTACGATTATCTACCCATTGATGGGATACAAATGTTGGAAGGGATATTCGCCGCGGCCAGGGATCGAACCCGGGTCCCCTTGACCAGGAGTCCTACGCGCTACAATATGCGCTGTGGCCGCGGTCTGTATGAAATGTACGATGGGTAGCCGATGATGACTTTATTCATAAAACAATTCGTGTAGAACTTTTTTTTAAAACCCTTGTCATGCTGAATTGAAATCCTATATAGAACTACTTTAAAATCAAAGGTCTGACAGCGTTGGAAGGTCTAAATCAGGGTCAATATTCTTCATGAAAATTGATTATTTAAACAACTCTGGCTGAAAGAGGACAAGCAGGAGGTGTAGACCAAGATCAGACTGCACTTATGTGCAGGCTGATCTTTTTCTATTCCTCCTGCAAAAACAGGAATATTTCGGGTTCAGCATGACAAGGGCTAATAGTATGTTACTTCATAATAGTAACGGTACACAATCGCCGCAGCCAACACTCGTTTGACTTTGTATTGAAGGAACGCTGACCCTACCTACTGACTTCGACAGGAAGCTAAGCAGCGTTATTTTGTACACATTATGATCAGCAACATGTCCCAAAATTAAAATGCTCCGTCGACAAACAGACTCAAAGACGCACAAAACTTTATGGAACTATTGAGCATTGCACACACTGATATTTATAATTGAACAAGTACACTTCGATGAAATCTATTATTTTGACATCGTTTTATGATTTTAATAAAACCTACAAAATAAAGAGGATATATCAAAAACGCTTTATCACAGCAAAACTCTTTCAGTTGAATACATTATGAAAAGCTTTTAATTCATGAAAACACAACGATTCCCTCTATTTCTAGAATGAATAGAAGTTGATTAATATAAGCTTGCCTAAATAAGACAATAATATACGAACATTGATCAGGGAATCATGAATTAGCTTTGCTTTTCTAATTAAAAAATATCGTCGGTACTCGACTTAAAAAAAGTAACTACAGCTTAGAATAAGCTGTGGTTTCTAGATTTAAGTCGAACACAGACGGTATTTAGAAAGACACATATACCTATGAATTTTTATTTGATTTCAGAGACTTACCTCAACTAATCCCTGTAATATTCGGACAGCCATCACGAGACCATAGTGTACCTGGGCAGCTCCCGGAATAAACATATTCAGGAAGGCAGATATACCTATTGCAAGACCAAATATCCTGAAATAATACAGAGGTTGTTCATCACGTCCTTTCTTATCGACGTTCAATTTTTGATCAACTATAACAAGTGCTCAGCACTCAAAATTAGCCCTGTAATGATTTACAAAATTTTGGACTTGTCCAGTTTCAAAGGGTTGACAGATGAAATTATAAAGTAAGTACATTTCAAAAGGTAACATACAATATGGCGGAAAATATTGTGAAAAGGGAGGAAATTACTTGATACAAGCAATTTATTCTTTTTCCAAAATGTTTTCTTAAATATTATATCACAGGGACGTCACAATTATGGATTTTAAGGGAGTTTAAGGAAAAGGGTTAACAAGAGCCTGTGTAAGACATTTCCAGTCAATATTGTGATTCACGATGCATTTTTTCATTTTCCACAAGGTTTCCTCTTTCTTCTTTGAGTGGCATGAAAAAGCGTGATTGTGTGGGAATGGGTAAAAATGTACAACTGCTAATTCTTGTTATTTTGCTGCATCTCTCTCGGTATTTATTAAGAGATAAAGAGTTTCATCACGAAATGTCGTACGCTACATTACAGACCCTAATTGAATAGCGAGCGATCGTGGAGCTACATGAAAGGTAGCAGATATGATCAGTTCATTTTCAAATTAAACATGTAATGACCCTGTCAGATATAGACAGATGACAGGATTTGGTTGTCACGCAGCCTCTTTGATTCTTGGTTCTCAGAAAAATCATCTCTTCCCTTTTGTCTTAACGATTTCATGCTGAATCCGAAATATTATTGTCTTGGCAAAAGGTATAGACAAAGATAAGACTGATCTTAGTCTACACAACCTACTTGTCCATTTTATGGTGAACCAAATTAATGATAAATGTAAAAAGAACTTTAATAAAGAGTACAATTAATTTCTACAAGAGATCGGTGCTCTTAGAATTAATGGGTAACGCAAAACATATAAAATTTATTAAAAATCGCCTATTTTATTTCGAGATTTCTTGTTGGTCATGTTTTTCTACTCGACAATGCCTGTACCTTTTGACACTCGGTGTTCCAAAACACAGTTAAATTACAACAGTGTATTATTAATCAAATAGTTTGATACTTTGATGCTGGTAACAAGGATGTTAGATATCCGCTTGATACTAAGGTTATAGCGTAGCTATAGATTGAAGAAACTGACTTTGATTCTAGAAACCAGGGTATCAGATGCCTTTCCGTACTTGGGACGTAATTTAGAAGAACAAAACAGTCCCTTATTTTAATTCTAGTAACCAGGGTACCAGATGCCCTTCCGTATGTGGGTTGTTATTTAGCGGAACAAGAAAGTCTTTACTTGATTCTAGTAACCACGGTACCAGATGCCCTTCCGGTACTTCGGTTGTAATTTAGAGGAACAAGAAAGGCCTTCACTTTAATTCTATCAACCAGGGTACCAGATGCCCTTCAGGTAAATGAGTGTAATTTAGAGGAACAAGGAAGTCAATTACTTTGATTCTGATAACCCTGTTAAGTTGCCCTTCCGTACTCGGGTCTTAATTTAGAGGAACAAGAAAGTGCATTACTTCAATTCTTGTAACCAGACTTCAAGATATCCTTCCGTACTCGGGTTGTAATTTAGAAGAACAAGAAAGTCTATTACTTTAATTCTAGTAACCATTGTATAAGATGCCATTCCGGTATACTAGGGTCGTAATTTAGAGGATCAAGAAAGTCCATTACTTATTTAGTCATCAGAGTACCAGATGCACTTAAGTACTTTGGTTGTAATTCAGTGAAACAAAAAAGTCCAATCATTTGGTTCTAGTAACCAGGGTACTAGATGCCACTCCGGAACTTGGGTTATAAATCACTTAAATAATCTTACCACAGAACAAGGAACTTTATATTGCTAGTAGAATAGAGCTAGATACCCTCCTAATTACAATGTTACACAAGAAGAAAGATACCTACTTTGAGGCCGGTAACCTTGAGGCTAGATACGCGCCCGGCACTTTGGTAAGAAATACACTTACAGTCGAACCTGTCGTATGCAGCCAGCCAAGGGACAGATCAAAACTGGCCAAATACGACAGTTGGCTGCTTAACACAGATCAGGTGTTTATTGTTGTTTTTTTTTGGGGGGGGGGGGTGTTACAACCCCGTTGACATAAGGATGATGCTTGTCCTTATGAGAATGGCCACATAAAATGTACAAAATAAAGAAAGACGATTTTTTTAATTAACAAAAATAGTAAACACACCAATATTTATGTATTCTTAATAAAGTATTTCCATTCATTTTTTAATTTGCACAACCCAAACTCGGAAGCGACGACCGACCTCTATCAAGAAACTGAAGAACATTTGCATGTTTGTCTAGAGTTAAACATTTACGGCTCATTACGGTCGGTTTACGATAATTTGTTGCATGATTAAACGTCGAATGGCTTATGATCGAGACCGACGTTCCGTTGAATTTATTTTCTTCGAAAGTTCGCCGAATATATTTTAGATACTCTATTACGACCGTATGTTTTCTAAATACCGGTTTATAATGTCTATGAACCGCCTGGAAAGAATATTCGGATCCAGACCCGCACCCATTCCCACGCGATCCCGCTTTTTTACGCCCCTAAATAACGCTTTGGAAAACATTGTCGTAAATGAAGAAGTAGCATTATCCATAATATTTCTACCGCAAAAGATGATTATTATTAAGTTAAAACGTCTACAACTTCTTTGAATTTGGACAATTCTAAAATTTTGCTGTGTGGTAAACTTACATACTGGATACATAATTAGACCTCATATCAAATCCATTATGTTCGATTTATTATAATCAAAATAACTCGGCACTTATTGCATTCAACCAAACACGCGTTGATAGAGTACACCTTTTAGTGGCGTGTTCATGTTTATCTCACGTGTTGAAAAGTTTATGCACAAGATTAGCCAGACGCATTATTGATTTTTTACACGACACCTGTCAGCAGTGACCGTTTAAAGGGATATACATGAAGTGCAAATTGGACAATTAAAGGTGACCGCTGGCCACATACGACAGATTACCGCTATTCACAGTAATTTTAAAGAGCAAATTGTACGGGCGGACCTGGGATGGCCGTTATACGCAGATTGGCTGCTATTCTCAGGTGACCGCTAACACAGTTTTGACTGTACTTTGATGTCGTTAAACTTGAAGCAAGATACCCGCCCGGCACTTTGGTTAGAATGATCCCTACTTTGATGCCGGTAACCTTTAGGCTACATACCCGCCCAATACTTGGGTTAGAAAAATACTTATTTTGATGCCGTTAACTTTGAGGCTAGATACCCGCCCCGAGTACTTGGGTTAGAAAGATACTTTAATTGATGTCGGTAACCTTGATGCTAGATACCAACCGCCTGGAACATGTGTTAGAAAGATACTTATTTTGATGCTGGTAACCTTGAAGCTAGAAACTTGCCTGTTGCTTGGGTAAGAAAGATTCTTATTTTGATGCCGGTACTCTTAAGGCTAGGTACCCGCCAGGCACTTGGGTTAGAAAGATACTTATTTTGATGCCAGTAACCTTGAAGCTAGATACCCGCCTGGTTCTTGGGTATGAAAGATTCCCTATTTTGATACCGGTACCCTTAAGGATAGATACCCGACAGGCACTTGGGTTAGAAAGATACTTACTTTGATGCCGGTACCCTTGAGGCTAGATACCCGCCCGGTACTTGGGTTATGATGTAACCCCAGAAGAAAGAGCTGTCCACAACCCCAATTGTTTCTGGTGTCCACGTGAACTCTGGTGGCTGAAATTTTAAATGAGACGCGTAGTCATGGATAGGCAATGTAGGGGTTTAACATATCAGCTTTTGCATTTGATTCTACAACAAATGTTCTCAGTTGAATTCCAAGGCTTTATGTACTCTTCTTATAAACGACAGGCACTTTTAAATATTTTACTGCAGTGTAGATAAACATGGCCTTCGGTTACATTATTTCACACGAAATGCGAATAATCATTGAGGAACCAGACCATTTAACACTTTCGTGACCAATCTCTGGGTTTTACGTTCAAGTCCTTTTTTACACGAGAAAACATTTTGGGAAAATAAGAAAATGTTTGTAGCAAGCAATTTATTCTTCTCCTAATCCATTTTCTACCCCGTGAATCGGTTACTTTTCAAATTTCACTCATTATTATTTTTTTCGTCTATAGCTTCTTTAAAATTAGACAAGTCTATTGTTTTGAAAAATAGGAAAGGATAATGTGCAACCGCCTGCTACCACCTTACAAAAAGTTAAAATTGATGCAGATCGGGGGTTTCTAATAAATGTTTTTCGGTGTGTGTTTTCTATAAAAAAAACACTTGGAAATAATGATATGAAGAATAGCTTACCAAACGCGGCTGTCAATCGAATAATCACTCGACCAATGAAATCATTTATTTAGATTGGAAGTTCAGTTTGAACTCCAACATTGGCCGCCATTTTTGTGAATCATTTTTTGTCGGTTTGAGGACTTAAATGTCGTAGCTACAGCTTTTTCAAGCTATAGTTACGACGTTTAGGTCGCCAACTAACTATTCTACCATTTTGTTGCATGCTACTTGCCATAAATTTTGCAAAATAACGCCGTTTAAGTTCAAAGCGAGTCTTCATGTTGGAGTCAATGGGTAGAGCCAAAGAAGTAAATGGGCGGGGCCAGCGATTGGTCAATTGTGAGAAAATCTTTAATTTGTTATCAAAGGAAAACTGCCTAAATGATTTTTTAACGCTTTTAATGGAAATACAAGTAGAACAACATCTTGAATTAAATAAGTATGACTATTCTTAAAAGGTAGAGGCTTTTTTGAATAACGCAAATTCTGAAAATATGTCTGTAGTCCTTTTGTCAATTCCACTAGGTAATGGAGATTTGAACTCTGGTTGTTAATGATGATGGGTGCTTGGCGCATGAATAATTCTGTCTGACGGCTTAAAGAAAGTAGTCCCTTGGTAACAATAAAACTGGCTAAGAAAATGGAAATTATTGAAATGTTATTGACTTGCAGCAAGCAACTACACATTATGGGTCCCTGGTGAGATGACTTAGGCATTCGACTGAAGTTGTTTCCGTCATTCAAACAAAACTGCTGTTCTTCTTATCAACATTTACTTCATCCATTCAAACATAATCTCGCTTTTTGGCGCCCAAAAGGATAAGCTCATTGAAAATTAAGAAATTGCTTGTTAAAAGCAATTTCTTCATCATCTATATTGCTTTCTACACAAAATGTCGTCGATTTTTAAAATTTCATCAACAAAAAAGTGTCGTCTGCAACTTGTTTGAATTTGGACCAGTCTAAAATTTTGTCGCCAGGTGATGCAATACGGGAAATCCAAACAGTTCCGAAAGTCTAACGATTGTTAGTCAAAACAAATGATCCTGTCACCATAATCGGGGTATATACAGATTTTGGGTACTGATTTAAAAAGTCAAGCGCGTTCTTTGACAGAAAAAGAAGAATAGTACGTACTTTTCTTATATGACTTTCTCAACATACTAGCGATTTTTCACCAGCAAATCGATGACATGGACGTTTTTTGTTCGAGTTATACACCAAACAATTTGCGAATCGATAGCCACGCCCATCGATTCCGCTGACAACGCCCATTGACTCGGAAAAGAATATCCCTCTTCGATATTAACCCATTCCAACACAGTGGAATTTTAGACCTGTCCAAATTGAAAGGAGCTGCAGTCGACAATATCAAGTTGATGGAATTCTTTAATTTTTTCGTCTTTGTGGATAAAAACCATTGTGGATAATGAAGAAATTGCCTGATCCAAGCAATTTTTTCATTTTCCACAATGTTTTCCAAAGCTTTTTTTGTTGAGGGGCGTAAAAAGGAGGGATTGAGTGGGAATGGGTTAAACGGCGTTAATTTTGAAAAATATATAGTTAGAAGCTTCTAACAAAATTTTAAAGGCTGACTGGTTGACGACTTATATAAGCTACAGCTTAAATAAGCTGCAGTTTCGACAACAACAACAAAACAAACAAACACCCCACAAAAACAAACAGAAAAAAAAACACCCTCAAACAAATAACAAAATCGACCAATGTCTGAGTACAAAGTTCACTTCGGGGCGAAATGAATTATTTTACAGGTCTGTTGTATCTTTGATTGGTCCGTCGATTAACAAGTAGTTTTAGGAAGAATTAACTTTCATTTTAAGAAACATACATAAATGAGCTTAAAATAACACAAACAGTTCATCTTAGATGTGTTAAAATGTTATCGGATATTTCATTTTCAACAAAACATTAAAACAATCATCAATTCAACTGGTTAGAAACACCTTCGTAAAAAAGTTATTTAGCAAACGGAATTACTTCACGTTTACACAAACATTTTCATGAAATGCTTGCAAAAAGTTGTTTTGAGAACAAACCCTGTCTGACATAATTCATTTAGAAAATCGATTTCCAAAGAGAGAAACTATAAATAATTGATAGGAATACCAATGAGGTTTCTTGATGAGTTTTATTGTCTAGACTATTTGTGGAGGTTTTACTTATTTGGCATGTATATAGGCTCATAAACATGGACCATGTACTGGAAGCGTATAATTGGAATCACCGCCGCATTAACTTCCAAGAAGACGTATCATTTACACCAACTTCGATGTATTTATAGCTGAAAGACTGAACATACACGCGAAAAAGTTATTTTTAAGAAAATGTCTCCAAAGCATCCACTCTGGGAGTACGATTATGTCGCAACGATGAACAACTAGATGTCAAATGTTTTGTTAGATAGGGTTTTCATAATTAAACCTGAAGAATTAAGAGAGAGAGAGAGAGAGAGGAGGGGGACAAAGAGTGAGTGAGAGAGAGAATGAGAGAGAGTATGAATATAGAATAATTCGACCCTTTTAAATTTTACGGATAGCTCGGAATATGAGAGTTCGCAGGTTTGTTAGTATGCATTATTCCAAAAGCCAGTCGTGACTTTAAAGAACAAGACTTAGTAACAAGCGTAAAGACACAAGCTTCTGAATAAAGTGCAAATCATTGCTTTAATGTTATAGATACTTTCCTGTAGTTTCTGAAAACCTAATGAAGGGAACATTAAAGCAACAACTAATTATCGTGAAATGATGCTAGGAAAGTGAAAATCAATTAAGGTTTGATTCAGTAGTGCGGACCTCAGAGAGTCATAAAGATAAAGTCCTATAGCGCCTCATAGGTAGTTCGCTAGATCCAAATGAATTATTAAACATTGCTCAGACTGAATAAAATCCTTGGTCAGAAATGCATTAACCCTTTCCTGTTTTGCAAAATTTTATACCCATCCAAATTCAAAGGTTTTGCAGACGAAAATTTGAAGTTGATTTTATTTGAAAAATAACCATTCAGTAGGGTAGAAAATATTGTGGAAAAAGAAGAAATTGCTTGTCACAAGCAATTTCTCCTTTTCCATAATTTTAGTATAAAATCGCAGGGTTTGTCCAGGAAAAGTTAAAATCACAGGGCTGGTGGAACTGTAGGTCTGGTTGTCAGGGTCAATATTTAGCTCGAAAATTGATCTTATCGGCATTTATGGCTTTAAGACGACAGGTGATGTTGACTTCGATCAGACTGCATATATGTGCAGGTTGGTCTTTTTCTTTGCCTTCTGCCAAAGCAGGATTATTCTGGTATCAGTATGACAAGGGTTAAAAATTGCTCAGAATGAACTAGACATGGAGGCCTTTTAAAACTCCTTCACTACAATACAAAATCAAACCTTTTTATGGAACATATCTGCGTTGTTTTCTTGTTTGTCTTTTAATGTCAATCACTAACGTGAAAGGCACAGAATTATAACAGACAAACTGGGTGATGTAAAACAATAGAAGGATTCGATACCAAGTTTAATTAACGACTATATTTTGGATAATAGGCTATGTACATTTTAACCCATTCCCACACAAGCTCTCCTTTTTACGCCCCTCAAGAAAAAAGCTTTGGAAAACAAAACAAAACAAAACAAAAAAAAAAAATCAAATTCCCTCAACTTCAAAATATCGTCTGCAGCTTCTTTCAATTTGGACCAGTCTAAAGTTTTTTTGAGTTGGAATGGGTTAAACATGTGACGCATTCAGCATGCATATCAAGTTACATCAGCTAGATCATTCCTTTCCTTTAAAGTTACAGGTCCGATGGTTAATCGGCAATGTCCAGATATTGGGTCCTTATCATTTGTTAATTTGTAACCATTGAATTTTATGTTTTATATACGTGTGCAGGTTATCTACGATTTTTGCTCCATTTTATTCGCATATTGTAGTGGACTGAAATTATTACCTAGTCAAGTTATATATCTCAAAGAAAAAATGAACAAAATTCTTTTTTGCTATTCAATTTATTCGGTCACGTGATTTTGTCTATTTGTCAACATTTTAAGAACAGAACTTCATTTTTTTGCCATTTTTTTCAGGGGTGCAACGTTTCCGTGTTTTTATCAATTTTATCATTTAAAAACATAATCACGCTGTATGCGGAGCACTACTATAGTAGTATAGTTATGTTTTTAGGTAAATACCTAAATAAATAAATCGACTCGTGTCTTATAGTTTAATGCTATCAAGCAAATATTTTACTAGTTTTGACTAAAATCAAATTGGTCTACTTGTGTGCAAGCGTATAAAATAGTTGTATGTTCAAAATTTGTTCAAGGAAGTATGAAAAGAAAACATAATCAGCCAATAAAAATCCTTGGGTTTTGATAGACGAAACTAAAATTCATTTATGTAATCGGTTTTTACATGACCTTTGTATTGACCGGTAAGTTAGAATGATTTCTTTGCGAGGAGGAAACTTGTATATCAATTACATTCACGTGTAATGTAAACGCACCAAGCTATCACTCACTATCCACCAAGCTCTCGCTACATTTTTTAAATACTTCCGGTTGATTATCGAGAGTACTCAGAAAATGTTCAATTTATAACTATCTCTCCCGCAACAACCAAACAAACAATTTAAAATGAATAATAATAAAAAAAACCCCAAAAACAAACAAACAAACAAACAAACAAAAAAACAAGAACAACCAAAGACAGACAGTGAATTATCAAAAATGTTTTGAAGATTTGCGGGACCTGATACACTGATGATGTCATCATATTTTCACCTAATCACATACGTAATGAAGAGCTTTTCAGGGATTTTGGACGAAATTTTTCATAATTTGTCTATTTTTTGCATTAAAGAAATAGAACAAACGTTTGTTTTCCAGTATGATCGACACTCGAAAACCGCCACGCGTGGAAATATAGCTTACGTTGTTCTATGAAAGATTAATCGATTTTACGCTGAAACAAACGACTAAGCTTCTATATTATTTCACTCAATGATAGTTAATCGGTCTTTCACCGAAATAAACGATCAATTTCTACAAACTTACCGAGAGTAGTCCATCACCGTTGTCATCCGTTGTTTCGTTGTTCGTCATTTTCACTATAGCGATACCCATATTACAGCGTATACCAAAAGAGATCATGAACCCGACACTGCTGAGTATAGCCATCTGATAACGTCGGGCACAGAAGTCACAACGACACAGCCAGGACATCTGTAACCAGACACATTTATGAAATGAAGAGAATATTTTTTTTCGTTGAGGTATGACCCTACACACTTAATTACACGTAATTATGAGTACGATTCAGGTTAACAGACATGTAGACGGCGTCACTCGTGGCTAGCGATGATACAGTACAGGCAAACAATATACTAACTTCTGAGTGTTTTTCGGAAGGAGGCGGCATAATAAAAGACACCATTTTGAGACTTATAATAGTATTTTACCAGTTTGTCAAACTACACAGAGTGTTGAGAGATAAAAGTTAAGATCACAGGTCTACAGAAGAGACAGCAATAGGTCCAAGTCTACAAAAGAAGGTGAAATATTCGCTGTGACCATGGTCAAAACGAAAAATATTTGTATAACAGCAAGATTGGGCATGTATATCATGGTGTAGATAAAAAAATGTTGTGCTAAATTTATATTAAACATAATTCGGGGACGAAAACGACATGAGCTTTATACTGTTTTCCTATATCTAGAGACACCAGAAAAAGGAAGTGGTGGGGTTGTGGATTTTAGCTTGCTGCACTGGGTTAAAGTTCCATGTAAACGTGTGAAAAAGTCGAAGGTAACCACATACTTTTTAGCTGACGTTTCACCGATTCTACTCTACAGAAAGCAAACCTTTTATGGGTTTTCATTTCCCTTCTGTCTAATATTATAGTTTGAATATAGAGTAAATCGACTCTTTTTTCAACAGTTTTCGCGGCCATGTCAAATATCTGCGATTGCTAAATTCCACACTGATTTCATAAATTCATTTTAATCATAGTATTTTCTTACAAGCTTTACACTTCATTCAGCTTGGACATTTCTCCTTTTGTTGCAGATTGTTGTTAGAGAGGCTTATTTTCAGTAGAATGTGGTGTGTTGACAAAAGTGATTTCGGCTAATTGACCATAGCCATGATCCTCAAAACCTTTGCTGCCGGCATATGCCCCTAAACTCAACAAATTTTGTGATAATGACTCTGATTGTTATGCTTTAAGTTCTAGTCTCTTCTTTAACTTCTTGTTTTACGATGTTTCTTGTGACAAATATACATACCCGGTCCCATGGACACGTTGAACACCATTTGGGACAGTTTCCATCCGGACGGTCTCTCACCTCGTCATCTTCCATATCTCCGTAAGCCTCATCAAGCTCGTCATATTTAGCGAAACCTTTCTCTTCAGCAGCTTTCTTAAATGGACTGAAAAGAGAAACAATTAATAAGATTATATATATAGGACATCACACGAGTGTCCATCGGCAACTACATGTACTTTCTTTAACTAGTTACTCGAAAAGTAATAAAAACGAGGCTATAATGAGATTTTGTCATATCTAAAGTGACGTGTTACATAAGGTCTTAAAATGAACACGAGAGCGGTATCGGATTTTATTTCTTTAAACATTCAGAGAATATCGTAACAGTGCCTATAAAGGTGGTAAGAAATGTACTGATTTACACTACAATTGATAAAAGGATAATGCTGCAAAAGCGAAGCCGACAGGGCTTCCGGCCTATTTGTAGTTGTGTTGGTACCAACAATACGAACACCGCAAATTATTTACCTCATGAAAGACACCAACAAAGGGGAATGAAACTGAAAGGCATATTAAGTATGATGATAGTTTGTGTTTTTATCCTATAAGTTTCATCATTTGTATAGGTTGTGAAACTCACATTTTTAAATAAAATGTTTGTAAAGTTAAATCAACGCGACTTTTTTTATTAATCGTTTTATAGTGATTTGTACGGACCAGTTGCTGTTTTTTTGTAAAAGACAACTCAACTTTGTATTGCATCGAGGTGTTGATTATCTTTTATTTTCTAAGTTGCAGGTTACAAACCTAGCTCCCTTTTCTTGATGTTGCATTTAAACCAGAACTAGGGCTCGTGTTTGACTAACAAATATTTCTCTCCGAGGGTTATCTTTACCACACTCAGAAATCTTGATTTGTAAAAAAATTCAGAGATGCATCTTATTTACTAACTTGATATCATTACATGACACGTATAAAAGTAAATCTGCATACACAACTATAGGTTTTCGGAATTATTAAGATATTAAAAGACTGTAAAATGATTTAAATATCAGTAGAATTATTAAAACATTTATAAAATGACGAATGGAGGACAAAAAGTAAAAAAATCTCTCCCATGCTTATATTTAGTAGCTTAAGTATGCTAAAAAACCAACAACAACAACAAAACATAACAAAACAAAAAACCCTCCGTATATCTTTTAAACCTTCTGCGACCTGGTATAGTAGGGTAAAAAGGATAATTCAAAGTAGTAAAAATCATTCACCGAACCTTTTTTAACATACGTTCAAAATACTGAAATTGTGACCGCTTTTCTATACATTTCTCAGTAATGTAAACTTCATTGACCTGATGTAAATCAAAGCGCTGTAAGCGCTGAAATTCTGAGCTATGTATGCATGAGATTTATAAAATGGGCAGAAAAAGTTTGATGATCAGGTTATTAGAGGTGTCACTTTCTATCCAAATCTACTGTCGATTATGCGCAGATCTGCCAATTTGTGGGCTAGGGGACACAACCTGCCCATAATATTTTTCTTCCAGCTTTTGAGGTAATATTTTTCACCCGATCAAAATGCTTTGAAGCCATCCTAGGATCCTTCATGTGATTTTTAGTTGAATTTTGTTTAGTACTTTCTAATAAGATTTTCAAAGTAAAAGTTGACGGACGGACGGACGGACGTCGCACACCATATCATGACAAAAGCTCGTTGGCTTTCAACCAGTGGAGCTAGAGAGAGAGAGCTAGAAAGAGATGGGGAGGGAAAATGGAGCGTGTAGCCGGGTTCGAACTAGGAGGCTCTCGCGTGCGATGCGTGCATTATACTTAACAGACCAATTTCGGTATTTAAATATCCGTTTTATAATCTGCAGGTAAAGAGAGCAAGAGAGGGCGAGCGGTCGTTTACCAGGTTCACATGATTATGTACACCTCTCAAAAGCGATATGGAGACGTTGCATCTTTTGGGTAGAATTCGGAGGTAAATAAATATATAGACACAAAGTCTGAGCACGATCAAACTGTTTGCAGACAAGGCGAATATGATCCTATGAATGACCAATTAATTTGTTAAACAAAACATTTCAATCGTGCGTAAAACCGACAGCTTCGCTTATCAGCTTTATATAGCAACTTCGTTTAACCGGACCGTTTTAACATTGTAATTATAGAGTAATTGTTTGAATGGGGTTTTACGCCGCTTTCAACCTTCTTTCAGTTATATTGCGGCGGCTGGAGTACCTAACAATGGAATCCTGGTATTTCTCACACCAGTACTACCATCACATCCCTTCCTAGCCTCCAGCTGCTATCCCTGTAATTATAGAATAAGTAATTATAGAATAAGTAATATTATTTTGGTATAAAACAAAGACCCTTTTCTCCTTAACAATATGATATGATAATAAATGATTAATAATTGTCAAATATATTTATACATCCCCTTTCTTTCTGTCCATTCATTCATCATTTTTTGATAATTTTGCCAAATTCAGAACACTCACACGAAAGAACTGTACACCAAGCGCCAGCTTTCGATGAATCTCGCCTTCGTCCTTCTTGCCTCAATCGGGCCTATTAATTTATACTCGCAGTCATGTAATTCGCCCCTACTTTCCATGTGGCAGAATATTATATTTATTACGTTAGATGTTTTTACATTTTCCACCAAACTCTGCGTGGGTTGAAATTTTACCGTTGTAACTTTAGCCTCAGATTGCTAGGCAATCTCAGGCTAAAAACGAGGTCAGTTGTAGCATTTCGGACCACCGGTATTTACTCAATTTATATTGTTCAAAGGGCCCTAGCTGAATATAACGTGAATAAAGGAGATGCTTTGTATATTAAAAGAGTCTCGAAAGCGTTTTGACCGTTGTTGTACTTGTCCATTTTTTAAGTTTTAGATCTATGAGTAAGCTCATCCATCTAATCTTGTACTTACACTCACATAAAGATAAAGTCTGGCTTATCCTAATTTTCCCATGTGTTTTCAAGAGTTAAAACAAAAATTTTAGCGAAACAGCGCCATACATTTTAAAATGGTGTTTTTTTTTTACCGATCCTTGTTAAAGGAGACATATGAAGTTTCTGACTGATGTATCCTTCTCATCATTAGGCATTTCGAGAAACATGACACAGTCACCAGGACTACCACAGAGCATAATTGATACTCATTGGCTTGCAATCTTTATTCGTTGAAAAATATTTTCAGACTTATTACTCTATCTAAATACTTATTTGAAGTTGTCTGATAAAAAATTCGTTTAAAATGAAACCGGTATATTTGAATTACAAACTTAGGTGATAGGAATAAGTGAAACATCTTTTCTTAGTTGATACTTTATTTGAGACCATGCCATCATGAAACATTAAATCAACTATGTGAATTGTTTTTCAAAGCTCAAAATTCTTTTCTGGAATGAAGATGTTTTTTAAAATTATTTTTTACATTTTGGTTTTTGATTGGTGTCCTCTTAAAAATTTGATTAAATAAAGTTGTTATCAAACTAAACATAAAGTCTTGTAGGCCGCCAAGTTGAAATGTTGCTTGCTTATAGTGGCGAATTCAAACCTGGAAATAGGGTTCAAATATTGCATCGTGAAATGAAGTGTGGTCGCCAAGATATCCACGTTTTCATATTAAATTACATAGCGTAAAATGGATCGTTTTGTTTCTTCAGATATTTTTCTTTTGTTTCTTTAAAGTAGAATTACCCTGGGTTTGCTAATGCTGTACATAGTTTATTGATCCGAAACTTCAAAACCAGTCGTTTCTCGCTCGCGTTTAAAGAACGGATTCTGCTATAAACGTTTAAACTTGTTTAAAGCAGATTTAAAGAGAGATTGATTGATTGAATGGAGGTTAACACCACTTTAACAGTATTTCAGTCATACCGCGGCGGCTGGAGCTCCTAACAATGGATTCATGGTATTTCTCACACCAGTAATACCACTACATCCTTGCCTAGCCTCTAGCTGCTATCCCACTTGGGTTTACGATTATCAACCCATTGGTGAGAGACAAATGTCGGAAAGGATATGTGCCGCTACCGCGAAGCGAACCCATGACATCCCATGATTGAAGATTAGGAGTCTTATGCGCTACCGACTGATCTATGGCGTACTTACCATAATCAACAGCCGCTTGAACGACAA